>WOXC01008673.1:0-563633 GCA_011680675.1 Gymnobelideus leadbeateri | reverse complement strand
TACATTTGGGTCTTCCTCCCATTTTTATGATTTCTTTGGAATATAACCCTAGAAGTGGTATTGCTGGGTCAAAGGGTAAGAAATTATTTATAGTCCTTTGGGCATAGTTCCAGATTGTTCTCCAGAATGGTTGGATAAGTTCACAACTGCACCAGCAATGCATTCATGTTCCAATTCGTTCACATCCTCTCCAGCATTTGTCATTTTCTTGTTTTGTCATCTTAGCCAATCTGACTGGAGAGATGTGGTATCTCAGAGTTGTTTTGATTTGCAATTCTCTAATCAATAGTGATTTAGAGCATTTCTTCAACTTATCACAAAAATAATACATTTTGATCAGGTAAGATTTATTCCAGGAATGCAAGGATGGTTTAATATTAGGAAAACCATTAGTATAATTGAGCACATCAACAATAAAACTAGCAGAAACCACATGATTATCTCAATAGTTGCAGAAAAGGCTTTTGACAAAGTACAACATCCATTCCTATCAAAAACACTAGAAAACGGGGCGGCTAGGTGGTGCAGTGAGTAAGAGCACCGGCCTCGGAGTTGGGGTTACCCGGGATCGAAACCAGCCTCAGAAAATGAGCACCCACACATAAATAATGATTAGCTGTGTAACCTTGAGCAAGTTACTTAACCCCAATTGCTTAAAAAACAAACAAACTAGAAAGTATAGGAATAAATGGAGCCTTCCTTAAAATAGTTGATAGCATCTATTTAAAACCATCAGCAAACATTATATGCAATGGGGATAAACTAGAAGCTTTTCCAATAAGATCAGGAGTGAAACAGGGGTGTCCACTATCACCCCTCTTATTCACTCTGGTACTAGAAACGTTATCAGTAGCAATTAGAGAAGAAAATGAAATCAAAGGAATCAAATTAGGCAAAGAAGAGACCAAGCTCTCACTCTTTGCAGATGATATGATGATATACTTAGAGAATCCTAGAGAATCAAGTAAAAAACTACTTGAGACAATAAATAAATTTGGCAAAGTTGCAGGATATAAAATAAACCCACATAAATCCTCGGCATTCTTGTAAATCTCTAATGAAACTCAACAGCAAGAGATAGAAATATAAATCCCATTTAAAGTCACTGTAAAAATTATAAAATATTTGGGAATCTACCTAGCAAAACAAACCCAGAATCTATATGATCACAACTACAAAACACTTCTCACACAAATAAAATCAGACCTAACTAATTGGAAAAATATCAGTTGCTTATGGCTGGGTCAAGTTAATATAATAAAAATGACAATTTTACCCAAACTAAACTATATATTTAGTGCCATACCAATCAATTTACCAAAAAACTACTTTTTTACAGTTAGACAAAATAATAACAAAATTTATTTGGAGAAACAAAAGGTCTAGAATATCAAGGGAATTAATGAAAAGAAATGCTAGGGAAGGCGGAGTAGTTATGCCAGATTTTAATCTGTATTATACAGCAACAGTCATCAAAACTGCTTGGTACTGGCAGAGGAATAGAATAGTGGAATAGATTGGGCACAGAAAACCTAGCAGTTAATGAATTGTTCGATAAACCCAAAGAACCCAGTTTTGGGGATAAGAATGTACTATTTGACAAATACTGCTGGGAAAACTGGAATACAGTATGGCAGAAACTGGGCATAGATCATTATCTAATGCCATATACCAAAATCAAGTCCAAATGGGTGCATGATCTAGGTGTAAAGGATGATACTGTAAGCAATCTGGGAAAGCAAGGAATAGTTTACCTGACAGATTTGTGGAGAGGGGAAGACTTTAGGACCAAACAAGAATTAGAGCGCATTATAAAATGCAAAATGGATAATTTTGATTACCTTATATGTCTTGTATTATTGTATCAATATTTTTTTTATCAAAACTTTCAGGGAGTCCAATTATCATGTTCTCTCTTGATTTGTTCCCTAGATTTGATGTTTCCCTTATGAGATATTTCATATTCTCATCTAAATTTCATCTTTATGTACATGTAGATGTATAGTCTGTGTGTGTGTGTTTGTGTGTGTGTGTAAAAATAATATTTCTTCATCTCTTAGAACTTCTCTGGCTTTGCTTTGCCCAATTCTGATTTTCAGTAAGTGAATTTCTTCCTTAAGTTTCTGGATATCCTTGAATTGATTGACATTCTTTTCATAATTTTTTGAGTATTATTCTTATTTTTCTTTTTAATTTTTCCTCAGTCTCTCTCATTTGATTTTTAAGGTCTTTTTAAAGTCCTTCAAAGAATTCTTTCTGGTCAGTTGACCTTTTCGCATTACTCTTTGGGGTAGAAGAGAGTTTCTTTATTTCAGTTTCCTCCTCTGAAGATGAACCCAGTCTTCTCTACTCCCCTAGTAGTTCTCTATGGTTGGGTTTTTCTCCTTTGTCTATGTATTTTTATGTAGTAATAATTTTTGTAATCACCTCCATCCCTGAGATTTGGGGATGGTGCCTCTTGCTCCAGATATTCAGCTCTCTCCCATACCTGGAACCAAAGCCCAATGTCCAGCCTCCTGAAAGTGCCCACAATCCAGGGACATTCTGCCTGACTTCTTATGCACTCACCTTGAGTGTGCTGGTTACTTCTTGTCCCGGTCATTCTTTCGCACAGTTGTGTCTGACATTCCTTGTCAGAAGACTTCTCTAGATCTTTCCCAGGCAGTCTCCCAGCTCCCATCACTGTCTAGGGGTAAAAGTTCTTGTGGCATGATGGAGGCAGCCTTCAAAACCAAATATGCCAGAAGGAAGGGTGACAAGGAAGGAAGGGAAAGACTTGGAATTCAAAGTTTTAAAATCAAATGTTTAATATATATATATATATATATATAATTATAATCATAATCATAATTATTTTACATGTAACTTGGAAATGAGGTATACAGGCACTGGGGTATAGAGATCCACCATGCCCTACTGGAAAGTCAGAGGAGGAATGTGGGAAGATATGGGGGAGAGCAGATTGGGGGAGGCAATATTCAGTGGGATGGCTGTTTTGGGGTGGTGGGTAGGGGAAAATGGGGAGAAATTTGTAACTCAAAATCTTGTGGAAATGAAAGGATGTAAACAAATATATATATATATATATATATATATAAATTCTTAAAAAAAAAGAATCTCACACACACACACAGACACACACACACACAGACACACACACACACACACACACACACACACAAGGAAAGTAAACTCTGCCCCCTAATAGGCTAAATATTGAGCCTGTGATGGAAGGAATTTGCTGAAAGGGAAGCAGGGCCCACAGCAAGCTTTCCTGCTGTGAAGATAAACTCTGCCCCTAATAGGCTTAATATAGTCACATGGAGCCCCTGGTGGGCGGAGCTTGCTGAAGGGAAGCAGAGCCCACAGGAAGCTGGTCAGAGCTAGTCAACCACTGGGGCAGCGAGGATACCCTTTTAAGCAGAGGTTTGTGAGTAAGTATTGATCTGTCTCGTATTGGTTTGTCGGAAGGCTGAAGGATGGCATAGCTCTCAGTATTATTATGGCTTCTGGATATCTTTGGTATTATGAGGGAATAGGCTTACTAGTTTTGGGATTCGGTTTCCTCCTGTCTAAATTCTTCAATTCTATCCTCTGTCTGGAGAATCTGGCATATTTTGTTATCAAACATTATGCAATACTTTTAGTCAAGGTTTTTATCGTGATCTTGAACACTGTAAATATTACACTGGTGCTACAGTAGTCAATCAGTAAAAGTCCAATTCCTAACTCACAAGATAACTCTCTAAATACTTTTGCTTCTATTTCCCTATTTGGTAAGATAAATTTTTATACCCAAGTAAGTATAAACACATGTATTTTCCTGCTTTTAAACCAATTTAGATAAGAATGAGGTTCAAGCATTGTCTAAACCCCCTACCATTTCCCCATCCACTGTCAAAGCTTTTCCTAGCAAGCCTCCTTTATATTACATTATTCTCCTGGTTCTTCCTTTTCCTTTTCCTCCTCTTTTCATGGTATTCTTCCTTCTCATGCATTTATTTATTTTTATTTCATTATGCCAACTTAACTCCCTCCTGTTCTCTTTACATAGAATCCTTTTAACTGCTCTGATAATGATAAAGCTCCTTTAAGTTATACATATCTTTCCGCATAGAAATGTAAACAGGTTAACCTTATTGAATCCCTTATACTTTTTTCTTCCATGTTTACCTTTTTTATGCTTCTCTAGAGTCTTGTATTTGAAATTCAAATTCCCTATTCAGTTCTGGTTTTACCTCAGTAGTGCTTCTATTTCATTGAATTACCAGTTTTTATTTGAAAGGTTAGGGTTAGTTTTGCTGAGTAGGTTACTTTTGTTTGTAATCTTAGTTCTTGCCTTCTAGAATATCAAATTTCAAGCCCTCTCCTCCTTCAATATAGTACTTGCTAAATCTTGTGTCATTCTGACTGTGACTCCCTGATATTTGAATTTCTTTCTGGTTGCTTGAATTATTTTCTCTTTGAGCTGTCAGTTCTGGAATTTGGCATCCATGATGGTTCTATATCAGCCTCCACCCCTGTGTTCCAGATCTTTCCTGAATTGTCTTGGAGGTTTTCCACCCAATCTTTTATTAAGTCTACTACTACAGATTTCAATTTGAGTCTTATTTATTTATTTATACATGTGTAATCATGCAAAACATAGGTCCATATTAATCATATTGTGAAAGAAAACAGATTAAAATTAGAAAAATAAGAAAGTTTTTTTTAAGTGTGATTTGATCTACATTCAGACATCATCAGTTCTTCCTCTAGAGGTGGATAGCATTTTTCATTACAGATCCTTTGGCATTATCAAGGATCTTTGTATTTTTAAGAATAGCTAAGTCAATCACAATTGATCACTGTACAACATTAAAGTTACTGTTTATAAAATGTTCCAGTTCATTTCAATATGTCTGAGTTCATATGACTGCAATTTTTTTCTGAAACCATCACACTCATCATTTCTTATATCATAATAGTATTCCATCACAAGCATGGATCATACCTTGTTCAGTCATTCCTCAGTTGATGGGCTTCTCCTCAATTTCCAATACTTTTCTACCACAAAAGGCAGTGCTATAAATTATTTTGTACATATCAGTTTTCCCTCACCACTGCCTTTTAAAAAAATCTCTTTGTGATACAGACTTTGTAGTGCCATCACTTGATCAAAAAGTATGCAGAATTTTATTTATTTATTTAATTTATTTATTATTTATTTATCTAACCCCCCTCCCCCTTTGGGGATTTGAGGCTTAAAAAAATCACATTCTTTGGAGGCAAATGTTGGGAGATTCAACTGAGTGCTTCCACTATCTTGACTCCTCCTAACCCAGAAGTCTAAGTCCTATTTTGTTATGTCAGTAATATTTAGCTGATGATATAGGGCTATAACTCATGGAATTTCAAACATTAAATTTTCAGATTATTCAAAAGATAATTGAGGTTTTAATTAGGCAGTAGGTCACATACATACATATATACACATGTGTGTTTATGTTTTACATATATACATGTGGTATATACATACATACGTATGTGTGTGCATGCATGTAACACAGATTTGTATAGGAGAAAGAGTACACAAAGAACCCTTTGACAGATATTCTGATAGGTTCAGCTCACTTGGAAGTCATTAAGCAGAGACTGGAAAACTATTTGTTCTATATGTTATAATAGAAATTCCTTCTGTGTATGTGATGGATTAGATGACAACTGAAGTCACTTCCAGATCTCAAATTATGTGATTATATGGATGGTTATAAAATAGATATGAGTTTGTCATTTAGTCAAAGGGAAAGGTTAGTTATGGATAGACTATTTGCCCCATTGATATCTACCCCAAATTAGAAAATATACAGTATACCTAACAATATGTTGAATGAACCCCTAAGGAAAATTTACAGGAAAGCATTGACAACAGTTGCATTTGGGTGGGGAGATGTGGGTTATTGTAATCATTAGTATGGGTGGGAAAACCCATATTTACTGAGAAAATAGATCCGCCAAAGTACTGAAATATGCTTTGCAAGTATAAAAGAGTATTACATCTGTTGACCCTGATACAAATGTTAAAATATAAATGTATAGAAGAAGGGCAGCATAATATAGTGAATAAAGGGCTAGTCCCAGAGTTAAGAAAAACTGGGTGTGAACCACATTTAAAAGGGTGACCATGAACATGTTCTGTAATTTCTCTATGCCCCAGTTTACTATCTGTGTGACTGTGGGCAAGTCACTTAACATATATTTGTTTCAGTTTCTTCATTTTTAAAATAGTGATAATATAAGGGCTTTTGTGAAGATGTATATTTTACAGATATTATTATATTTATCATATTTGTAAAAACGGAGATTCTGGCACATATTAGAAACTATTAAAGAGTTATTATTGTTGTTACTATTATCATTATAACCAACGAAATCAAAGATCTGAACAATGAAAATACTACCACAACCAAAAACAACGATGAAGAGAAATCAGATAACTACATATAGAAACTGAAAAGTTATGTTGTATTTGTGAAAATTAACATATGCTTTTGAACCTTTGGAAGATCCATTTTCTAGCTGTATATAAAATCCCAGAATTAGAGAATTAGAAGAAACTTTTTTTGGCCATCTACTCCACCCATATTAAAAAGCAATCCCTATTATAACATATATAGAGAGAATATCAAAAAGACCATATTAAATAAATTCAACCTGAACTTTATTTTTTCAAGGATTTAATAAAAATATTACAACATATAGAAAAAAATGAATATGTTTTCATTAATTATTACTCTGTCATAGTTTCTATTTAGGAAATCTAATTTCTTTCCTTTATAGGAAATGGGTATATATTATAACCATTTGTCAAATAAAACCATGTAAATATATGCATTGATATGAGGAAAAACTTTCAATAAATCTTTCAGAAGTGAAATGGGCTGTTGGGGGAGGTAATGAGTTCCTCACTAGTGAGGGCAGAACCATAGATTTTCAGCTGAAAGGAACCTTAGAAGTCATCAAATACTCTCTATTCATTTTATAGATGACAAAACTACTGCCCAGAATGCCAGTGTCTTTCCCAAGGTCACAAAGATAATAAGTGGCCGAAGTAGTATTGGTCTTCAGGGGGAATGCATAGTACACTATTCAGTTATAGATTTAAGTATATGACTTTTGAGTCCCTTCCAGTTCCCAGATTCAGTAGTAAGTAGTGAAAAGAATAAATTATTTAATAATTTGTTAACTAGGAGATTGAGTATTCCAAAACTTGGTAACCTAAGAAGTCTTGGAAAACAATATTAATTATTTATGCAAAATACTATTAGGATTTAAATGTTTCAGCTCTTGAATGGATAGTTGAATAGCTTGTCATTTTTTAAATATCGAAATGAACAGTAATTTGTTCCTGATTTTAAAAAATATATGTATATGTATATGTGTGTGTGTATATATTGATATAGATATGTAGATATACACACATATGTTATTATTGCTGTATTATGGGCAGACACTTCAGATATGATCAGTGTCATAGATTTAGAGCAAAGAGGGACCTTAAAAGTCATCTTGTCCACGTTTTATAGATAAAGAAATTTAGACCCAAAGAGTTTAGTAACTTTTCCATGGTCACATGCATATGAAGTGACAAAGTCAGAATTTGAACTAGCTTTTAAAATTTTCAACCTTGTACCTTTTCTTCTTCACCACATGACTTTCATTTGTGACACACTATAATATAGACTTTAGCATGCTTATCTGTACTTATAATACATGTATGATTTATGTATTTTTCACAACTGTAAGGCACATTTCATTGATACAAATGTGCATAGTGATCTATCAAAGAGATGTAACTCATTTCAAAAGGTCCCTTTTTTGTGGTCTTCATTGGTGTGGAAGTCATGGTTTAGAAATAGCTTCTACTAATATGGATTAGACACTCCACTAAAACTTAAAACCTTATAGAATTTCTTGCGGGGAAGCAGACTTAGAGTTTAAGTGATTTACCCTTTGTTAGAACAGGTTGAGCTTTCTGATTCCAACCGTGACCCTCTATGCCATCTAGCCACTACAGCTTTAAGCAGGAAGAAAAATATAGAGCACTTCAAGATACAAGAACTTACCTTTGGGGTCTATCCACAACAGGCCCTCATATGTCCCTTGACCTCTATTAAGAGCTTGCCAACGTCTTCAGAATTTTGGAGGCAAGTCTTTTCATTTTGTCATAGTGAACTGATTTTAAAGAATAAAGCTACAGAATTCTGAATACACAGTTATTGATTTTGAAACAACTCTCTTGAAATTTTAATGAAATTGTCAATGAAGTTGTTTCAATTCCTTGTCATCCACAAAATTACTGGGCCAAAATATGTTTATTCAATGAAGGTTCAATATTCGATTTGCTTCTTTGGCAAATGTAGTAATGTTAGTAGTAAGTTAGAGTTTTTCTTTAATGTAATCTTTTAACAGTTAGAAAGAGAATATTAAATACTTCAACATAACAATATTTTATACAAGGTAATTTATGATATACAGTTGGTATAAAAATCAAATTAGGGAAATTACAATATATTGCTTGTTCAGAAACTCTAGTTTTAAATTAAGAACGTACTTTTATTTAAATCTAAGGGAAACAATATCTTAAATTAGGACATATTATAAGTTAAACAAATTTAGACTTCCTGTTATGGTTGAAATAATATGGTATTTATCAGGGTACATAGGTAGTGCAGTGGATAGAGCTCCCACCCTGGAGTCAGGAGGACCTGGTTTCAAATCCAGGCTTAGACACTTGAAATTTCCTAACTGTTTGACCCTTGGCAAGTCGCTGCACCCTAGTTGGCTCAAAAAAGAAAAAGGAAGGAAGGAAGGAAGGAAGAAAGAAAAAGGAAGAAGGAAAGAAGAGAAAGAAAAATGAGCATGGTATTCAGAATTAGAGAGCTTAACACAAAATATTAACTCTTCTAATTCTAACCTGTGTTAAGTTAGTCATTTCATTTCAGTCGATGACAGAATTTTGAAAGTTAGAGTTTTCTGTAGTCATTTATTCTAATATATACATTAAAAAATCCATACTAAGATATACCAGAAAGTTGTGATTCCACATCTGCAAGAAGACTTCTAAGAAAGGGAACCTACCACATAACTTCTTAAAACCTTTTTGTCTATTTATAAAATGAAGAATTTGAACTATCTAATATCTAAGGTCCCTCTCAGATTTAGAGCCTATAATTTCAAAATTCTCTTGAAAGGAAAGAATAAATGGATGGATGGACAAATACAACATTTATTAAACACACATTTTCTAAGAGACACCATAAATACTTGAATGCAATTAGAAAAGCAAAACAATCCCTGTTCTTGGGGAGTTTACATTCTACTAGGGGAGATTTCACCTGCAAGTGACATAAAAATGTCCTAGGGTTCTTATGGTGCAGGAGCAAAGAAATGTTAATGTAATAATGTGACACTTTGTACTATTAAGACATCTAAAATTGTTAATATTTTAAATTTCCCATGAAAGCTATGAATGTAATCAATATTAAAATACCAAATATAGTTTCCTATAAAAATTAGAATGTTGATGTTGTTGTTTGTTTCAGTCATTTTTCAGTTGTGTTCAAATGTCTCCTCATGATCCTTTTTAGGGTTTTCTTGGCAATGATACTGGAATAGTTTGCTATTGCCTTCTCCAGTTCATTTTACAGATAAGGAAACTGAGGAAAACATGGCTAAGGGACTTTCCCAGGGTTACACAGCTAATAAGTGCTTGAGGCAGGATTTGAATTCAGGAAAATTAATCTTCCTGACTCCAGGTCCAGCTCTATCCACTCTGCCACCTAGCTGTCCCCATAAAAACTTAGAATAATTAGAAAACTCTGTACTAATGGAATATAAATGTAGGCGTTTCTTTAGTTTTGTCAAACCACAAACACAGAAACAAATCAGAACTAAAAGATTTGATTGGACAAATTTGTCATTTGCCTTAGGCAAGGAACTTAACCACTGTAGACCTCAGTTTCCTAATTTGTAAAGTAATGTATCAAATGACTTCCAGTGTCCCTTCTAGCTCTAAATTTGTAATATTCTGGCACTATGAAATGTTGGTTTTATGACAATAGCCTTATTTTATCAAATTGTATTTAATTAACATTATAATCTTTCATTCATTTTACATATCAGCCATTTGAGTGGGGGTGAAAATGTGGTCTATTGCAGAATATCACTTGCAGCCTGCCTGACCCTAATCAGACTCTGATAAGATTTGTTCATTCATTTATGATAGCCTCAATGTCAGTACTGCCAAAAGTTGTTGATTGGCATTCTGAGCTTCAAAGGGGATGCCCTCAATGTGAATGTGAATTATTCTTCTAAAAAAAATTATATCCATGAGAAAGTAGAACTATAAGTCAGTGGTGGTTGATGTCCTCTGCCTTCTTTTTTCTGTTAAGTCTTATTCTTCCTCTTAACCACTCCCATCCATAAAATGTAAACCTGGCCTGATTCAACTACTTTATCTATCATTGTTATGCTCAGTACTATTTCTACTTCTTTATAGAGTATATTAGGTACTGTTATTGAAAATATGTGTGGTGGCTGAATTATCCTTCCGGGGGGAGGGGGAAATATTTGCAGATCTTTTTCCATTTTCTTCTTTTTGTTATTCCTAATTGATTTTCATCCTTAAATGCTTTAAGATGACTTTTCTAGTTGGTCTCTACCAACCTTTCTTTAAAATGTTTCTTATTTACAATGGTTCTTTCTACTTCATGTGGTAATACTCTCATAATCCTGCATAATTATTTTATGTAAAATTTTACAAATGAATTAATAGTATTTACTTGGCTCTCCCATCTCTCTGCTTGGCAATAAGTCAAATATTTGCTTACCAAGACATTTTTTTTTTTAGTTCTTTTGGTCATTTTATTATGGATGTTGATTTAAATTGATTAAATTTTATATCAGTTGTATTTTGTGTCTATGTCCTTTTTTCTGCTCACTTTCATGAAATAGTTTGTATAGATATATAAGGACTGATTTTAAAATTGCATATTATATATTTTTCTAATTTTTATTCTCTTAGTTCTGTACTTTTTATGGTATTTGCTCTGAGCTCGGTGATTTAATAAATGACTGGCTCATAAATGATTCATTCATCAATAATAAATCATTTCCCATTTGGTAATGTATAATCAGATGTTTTTTCTCTAATGTTTAATATTGTACACACCTTATACAGTACTGTCCCATTCTTTTTGTTTTTGGGGAGGGGGGTATTCAAGCCCTACTGGGGACCCTAGGTCAGTCAGAGGGAATTTCTAGTTATACTAGGAAGAAAGATCTTATAAGGGTCTCTATGTGTTCTGATATGAATCCTTGCTATTTATTTTATTAAAAAATGAATCTGCTCTGTTCAAGCTCTGTGAGCCCAGGTGCTTTAGAGAAAAAGCTAGTGGCTACCTTGGGGGGGAAGTATCACATAGTAAAATTCAGTTTTGATGGGAGCAGTGAACCAACATTGAAGTAAAACATTCCTAAAGTATATCTGATCCATTTTATTGTGACCTATGATATAAGAATCATATATACTTTGTTTTATAAATAATGAGTTTTCTGTCTTATATTTAATAATTATTATATTAGAATCAAGTTTTTACTCCTTTTTTTACTTCTTTATCCAGAAACCAACCTGTGTGGGAAAACTCTTTTAAAGACTTACTTAGGCCAAGATCTAATCAGACAGTAAAAGAAATTCTAAGCTTGGTACTAATGGGTACATTCCTACTCATCCTGTTTGCTCTGACCTGTCTGGGGAAGTGTTGACTCTTCCTGTTGTCAGACAGGTCATATGGAAATTGCCAAGTCTCTTTGACCAAAGTTTGGTTGACTCAAGTCATATACCCCAAGACCCTCATTGTAATTTAGCTCAGACTCTCATTATAATATTCATATTTTCTTTAATTGTTAACCAATCAGAGTTATCACCCCTCCAGAATAGCTACTCTTTGAAGGACAAATGAATTGTGAGCCAACTGCCATTAGTGGTCTTTTGTTTAAGGGAAAAAATCAAATGACGATCCTTTTTATTAATAAACATATTGGCCTTATTAATAAAATTATTACATTATGTAAAAACTATGTATTTTGGCATTTTTAAATCAACAGTTTTAAGATACATATAATATATATTATCACTATATAGACATAGTACAATTCTTCATACCAGATATTTACTAAGTTTGTATATGTTCAACTCTCAAGTTCACATATTATCAGAAAAAAAGAAATCATTAGCTCAAGATACTAATCTACAAATGACTTATAAATAATTAAAAATGGGATAGTTACCAATAACACTAAACTTCTAAATTATACATTATTCTTTAAATTAGGGAGTGGTACTATTTTACCTGCCCTAGGCCTTGTTGGGTAAATCTTTATTGCATCGATGTTGATTTTACTAGGAAGAGCAGTAGGTAAAGAGGCAGATTGAAAGAGAGTCTATTGGTAATCTGTTCTACTTCTAGGAGGGGAGGGAAGGGAAGAGAAGGGAAGGTAAGGGAAAGGAAGGGAAGGGGAGGAGATGAGAGAGGAAGGGAGGGAAGGGGGAGGGGAGTGGGAAGACAGGACAGGTTTTTGAGCTTTGAGTGAAGGCAGGCTTAAAAGGGATTACATATATCTATGTATATTATTATAGTCGAAGATTATATATATATATATATATATATATATATATACATATATATGTATATAAAGTATAGTCGAAGAGTTAAACTGGATAGCTTAAGTAGATAGCCATGACAAAACTATTTCTAGGGCAAGAATGCCTCCTTAAAAAAAAAAGTATAGCCTTGGTCACTGGCCTCTAGACCTTGATTGCTTTGATCAGATTGGCTGATGAGCAGATAGAAAATTGGGCTGGTTGCCAGCATTTTTTTTTCCTTGAGGGAAAGAGAAACACATTTGTCTCTGAGTCACCTTGGACCTTGGAGGACTTGGTCAGGAAAGAGGGAGCTGAAATATAAACTAAAATTTGGCATAGCCCACAAAGAATGGCATGCTAATTCGTTATTGTATGGTGATTAGTCAACAGTGTCATGCTTTAGGACAACAAGGACATAGAAAAGCTTCCTGGTTTTCATGAAGGTCACTGGTGACTTATTTTAAGAGAGCAATTACCATAAAGTAAAGTACAGAGAAATCATGTTGCAGGGGTTATGCAGAGAGTTGATGCTGAAGAAAGTTAAGAAATGGAAATATATTATTATACTCTAAGTATCTGGTGTGATTGAAAGGAATTGGGAATGAACCTATGATTGTATTGGTAAAGGGAAATACCAGATGAGGAAACTCCGTTTACCAAAACAGATCAGCAGTTTCTATGTAATTTATATCCTAGGGAGGTATCCAGAGAGGTTAAATGACTAGTCCAGAGTCACACAGTCAATATAGATTAGAAAGGGGAGTTTCAATTGTGAAAGAAAAAATGAGGGGCATCTAGGTAGCACAGTGAATAGAGCACCAGACCTGGAGTAAGGAGGACCTGAGTTCAAATTCGGCCTCAGGCACTTGACACACTTACTAGCTGTGGACTGTGGACCTTGGTCAAGTCACAACTTCTGTTACCTTGCCTTCCCCCCTCCAAAGGAAAAAAAAGAAAAAAATTATAAATAATATGTCAGCTAAAGAGGGAATTTGAACTCAAAGACTATATTTAAAGAAAAAATATCTTAGAGTAGTTATAGGTAGAAGAAAAAGAAGAACTAGAAAGGAAATAATTGAAGATGCTGGAAAGAGAATGGATATAATTCAGAGGAAAGGCTTTTGAGGGCATAGGTATGGTATAGAGTTAATGACAAAAAGGAGATTTCTTATGTAAAAAAGGAAAGAGCTGAATTTTGAGATTGACATTGCAAGAATTCTATCATATTTATCTGATATAATATTCTATCATATTTATGATATCCTATCTATTCATTTCTTTTTTGCCTCGTTTCTTCTAGATCTATTCTTCCTCCTTACCATCATCTTCAGTCATTTCACCCCTATATCCCCACAAGTCAATCATACCTATTGGGGACTAATTTTCTTATCTTTACAACCATGTTATTATAGATAACCAGTCAAATTTTGTGCTGATGTTTACCTTGAAACTCCTTACACATCTTCCTAGCCTTATTGTCCTAACACTATTTTCCATGTATTGCCACACCTTGAATCTACCCAACTATAATTCCCTTCCCTCCACTTCTGCATTTCCATAGGAGGAAGCCACATATTCCCTTTGCCCCCTTCCCCCCACATATGTATATATGATGTGTATATATATATATATATATATGTGCATATATATGCATATGTATATGCAAATTTGTGTTAGTGTATGTATATGATATGTGTATGTATACGTATGTGTATAAGTAAATGTATAATTTTTTCTATTCTTTTTAATATCACTTGAGCCTAGAACTGGGAATACTACCCCCTGCCTTCATGACCTCTTATAAATTATTGTTCTTCATTACTATAGTTCTTCATTACTATAGTATAGTATAGTATATTACATATACTATACTATACTATTACTTCATCCATGCCTATGAATATACATGGATTAATTCAAGGTTCAGGTCATGGGCCAATTTCTAGAAGAAGTATTTTTAGATTAATCAAATAACAAACATTCATTGGCCACATAGCGTATAACAATTACTATGCTAACCAAAGAAGGGAAAGGAAGGCAAGAGAAAGGAAGGTGGAAACTAGAATTTATTAAGGATGTACCATGTGTTAGCCACTGTGGAAGAAAATAAGGACACAATTACAAATAAAAAGAAAAACAGTTCCTGCCCTCAAAGAGCTTACATCCAAATGTAGGAAGAAAATACACAAAAGGGAGCTGAAAAGTAGGTAGAAGGAAAGATTTGGGGGTTAGATTCCTGGTATGGGGGCACGATTTTGAAGTCTTTAAGCCAGGAAAAGACCAGAAGAGTAATGAAGAGAAAGACCAAAATAAAACTTCTTCTCCTCCTATGGGGGGAGAAAATACACATCCATACAAGTATCTATAAAATAAATGTACATAAAATATAAGTCAGTGAAAATTAATATGACATAAGCAGTGGGAAAAGGCACTATTTAGGTGAGGTGGAGTGGTGAGAGGGAGACCAGGAATGGTTTTACTTAGGAAGTGATGTTTGAGGTGAGTTTTGAAAGAATCTCTAATGATTGTAAGGGCAGAAGGAAGGAGGGAGTTCATTCTAAACACACGGGACAATCTATAATATTGTGTGTGAAGTAAAACAAAAAAGACAAGCTTGATTGGACTAGAAAGAACAGAAAGGGGAGTAATGTGTAATAATTTTGGGTCTTTGTTTGGGGTCATGTCATGAAGGTCATTTAATGTCACATGGAGGATTTTCTGTTTGACTCTTGAGGAAACAGACAGCCACTGGAGTTTATTGAATAGGTAAGTGACATGTTCTAGCCTATAGTTTAAGTACATTACTTTGGTAATTGTGTGGAGGATTGATAGGAAAGGGGAGAGACTGATTTGAGACAGGAAGATCATTGAAGAGGCTACTGCAATTGTCTGTGGGATAGGGGATAAAGATCTGAACTAGGGTAGTATCCATGTGACTCAAGAGAATAGTACAGCTGCGAGAGATGTAGTGGTGTGTAAGTGGGAAGACTTGACAAATAATTTTATGTAGGGTAAGAAAGAGTGATAAGTATAACCAGAAGTGCTTAAAACGATATTGCCTTCACAAGAGGGATGCTGGGAGTAAGGATGGGTTTTGGAGAAAATATAACGAATTCTATTCAGACATGTTGAGTTTGATTATGGGACATTTAGTATGAAATATCAAGAGAAAGGCTAAGAGATGCTGAAATCGTCTGCTTAGATAAGATAATTGAATACACAGGTGCTATTGATAGGGGATAGAAAGAGAAGATAAAGAGGCGTACAACAGAATCTTGAGTTATTCTCATAGTTAGACTTTGGGACAAGCCATGTAGTGATGTTCCAACAAAGCAGAATGAAAAGTGAAAGGACCCTTCTAGCTCTCAATGAATTAATCAAGTAATGCATATGTATTAAGTGCTTTTCTTGTGCCATGCATTGGGGTGAATGCTAGGGATAAAAACAAAAGGTGAAAACAGTACCTGCCTCCAAGAAATATGTATTCTACCTTCCTTAAGTTACCACTCTTCCTTTCACCCTATGACATTTAGTACAGCTCCAGAGGAAAGAGTGAGGCTAGTGACTTTGTACAGCCCTTCCTCACTTAAAATGAATTCATTTGTAAGTCCTGACATCACCTTCTCCAGTCATGGTCCTCTTCAAAGAACAAAGGACAGACAATGACCTTTGGTAGCTGTATCTCTGGAGAGTGGTGCCTGTGTGCATGTGTGTGTGTGTGTGTGTGTGTGTGTGTGTGTGTGAGCACGTGCGTGTGTGTTTGTGTGTGTGTTATTTCCAGCAACATTATTTTGCTGCTTTCATCCCACAAAGCATATCACATCTTTAAAGTAATAATATTAAAAATGTCAAATAAATGTCAAATGGGTTACCACTACATCATTCAAAAGCCTGTTTAACCCATGATATGTCTGATACACTACATAACCAGATGGGGAATAATATGAGAAAGACCATGGAGCATCAGTGGTTTTCAAATTAATTCAAAAGACACGTGTTGATTTCAACAAATAGGCTCCTTAATAGTCAATTAAAATAACAGTAACAATAGCAACAACAACAACACAACTATTAACATTAGTTGTTTATGAAGGGAAAATATTTTCCAATTTCCAAACCACCAACTTACAGTCTGTAAATTGAGCACTGCTTGTATAGTCTCCCATTTTTATTTGTGGCCTTTTGTTATCCGTCTGATTCTTGCACACAGCCGTCTCAGTGATGTCAATGGGTTTTACTCCTGGATCTGAGCCAGATAACAATGTGAATGTGAAGTTCCTTTCTAATGATTACAGCCATAAACAAGATGGATTTGTCCAGCATTTGCTTGATTAAACCAAAGGACTCTGCTGTTTCCACTTATTTTAATCAACTGAACTTTTCTTTCATAAGTACTCTCCTTGCCTCACCTCACCCCTCCCCCCACACATTCTTTTTGACTTTCCAGTAATGGTTAAGACAAACATATGGGAAGGCATTGCTGTTTTACAACAAAGCATCATGGGGAAGACACCAAGCAAAATCCAAAAAGGTTTATTTAGATCTTTGCTATTTTTATACAATTCTGCTACTTTATGATAGATTGAAACATCAACTGCTGCTTGGGTTTTTTAGCCTCTTAAGAAAAAAGAATTCACCAACATGTACACAGCATGTTTTATGACCAGGCCATTTGTTTCAATCCAGATGTTATTTAATTGACCTACCAGGACTTCCATGCTTCACGGTTCTGAAGAAAAGTAGCAATTTCCAGGTTGTTTTGAAATAGAATATGGAGTAGTACTACATAGATTATTTTTGCCATTGAAAAAATCTGACTAGTAAAATATTTTTGTTTTTATTTTTTGGAATATTTGGTTTTGTATTGTTAAAAAAAAATAATTAGCAATACATTGACCAGGGAAACATTTCCTCATGCAGGCATCCTTATCTTCCTGGACAAAATTCCCACTATGGATGATAGCATTAGAAAGCTCACATTCATTGTTAAAAAAGCAAAATGATGAATACATTTACATAGTTGAAAACATAGTGATGAGAATACTTTTATTTTTAAATTTTGCTATTTGGAATATTGGTATGCGTTTATTTTTTTCCATTTCCTTCTCCGGCCATTGAATATTAATGAGAGAGAGAGAGAGAGAGAGAGAGAGAGAGAGAGAGAGAGAGAGACAGAGAGAGAGAGAGAGAGAGAGAGAGAGACAGAGAGACAGAGAGAGACAGAGAGAGAGACAGAGAGACAGAGACAGACAGACAGAGACAGAGAGATAGAAAGAGGGAGACAGAGACAGAGAGATAGACAGAGAGACAGAGAGAGGGAGGAAGGGAGAGAAGAATGAAGGAAGGAAGGAAAGAAGGAAGGAAGGAAGGAGGGAGGGAGGGAGGGTAGGGGGAAGGGAGGAAGGGAAGGAAGGAGGGAGAAAAGAAAGATAAAGCTATTAAAACAAGTAAAACACAGACAAGGACAAGAAATTATCTTGGCCATGTTCAAAAATATGTGTCTTCATTTTAAATCCCTCACCTCTCTAGCAGGAAGTATGTATTTTGTTTTTAATATCTGTCATCTGAAATAATGGTTTGTCATGACATAAATTAGTTCTAAAAACTTTCAGTTACTTTTTTTCTTTCAGTGCTATTGTAAATAGTGAAATTATTGTCCTAGCTCATCTCACTTCACTCTGTATCAGTTCATAGAGTTCTTCCAAAAATTCTGAAATTGCACATTCTGTACATCTTGTAGCACACGAGTATTACATTATATTCCTGTATCATAATTTGTTTACCTATTCCAGAATGTATAGGTACCTCTTAGTCTCCATATTTTTGCTACAAAAAAGCTCCTATAGATATTTTATAGATATTTTTCCTCTAGCTTTAAACTCTTTGCAATATAGTCATCATATTTCTAGGTCAAAGATTATGCATATTTTAGTGAATTATGGGGCAAAGTTCCAAATTCCTTTCCAAAATGACAGAACTAATTCATAGCTCCCTGAAGGATACATTAGTGACCCAATTCCCCATATCCCTTCCAAAATGAATTATTTTCCTCTTCATTTATTGTTGCCAGAATGATCTATATGAGATGAAACTTCAGATTTGTTTTAATTTGCATCTCTATGACTATTAGTAATTTGAAGAATTTTATATGATTGTTATTCAGAACAAAATCTTTAAAGAAGTTACTTATGTTCTTGAACTTTAATTTGCTAATTCTCCTAAGCTCTGAAAAGGCAAAAAAGGAGGATATTATGTGCTATTGGACTGAGAAAGCAAAATACTGGACAGCAAAACAAGGTATAATTGAATTTCTGAAGATGACAGAGAAGTTGGGACATTCCCTCATGATTGCACACATTTTATTTATTTTGGCACATTTTATAAGGACATAAATAGATCTTTTCAACATCTCTATGAAGAGAGTTAAACTTATTTTTCTCCCAAGGGACTCTACTAGGATAGGAAATTGGGTGAGTTTAAGGATTAATGTCATTTTCCCTGAGGAAATAGCAAAGAAGATTTGAAATTTAGGATAACTGTGATCTATTCTTCACAGAAGACTAGCGTGTCCAGATATATAGTTTGAGGATATTAAAGAAGGTATTAAACCATCCTTATTATTAAAACTATGAAGTTTAATTGAAAAAACAAAAGATATTCTAGGGAAGCCCCTTATATGTACATTTGAGAGTATGTGTGTGTGTGTGTGTGTGTGTGTGTGTGTATGTGCACGTGCACATGGATATGTGCATTACTGTAATGACTTCACAGGGATGGATTGGATGAAAAAGAGAAAAACTCGGTTTACTGTCTTGTAAATAACTTCAAAATGCAGAAGATATAGATTTAGAACTGTGAGGAAACTTAGATATGTTCTTGGTTGACCTAATTTTAGAGATAAGGAAACTGAGTCTCAGAATGTTGAAATGATTTGTTTCATATCACAGAGGTAGTGAAACTGAGACACAAATCATTCTTTTGTGATTTTCAAACCATTTATTATTTCACCCTTTCATATTCTTAAATTTATGAATTGTTTATTGTAATTTGAAAATGAAAAAAAAAAGATGACCTCTGACTCTGGAATTAACAAGATATTTTTATCATTTACACTTTGTGCTGCACCCTAAATATCCTGATATGAAAGGCCAATCGAATATTACCCATATTCACCCAAAAGAATGCATCCACTTAATTGCATGAACAATTAGATTAAAAGCTAAAGTGACATTGCTCCACAACCCTGAACACAATTGTGTAGCTACAAGATTATTCTGAAATGTCCTAAAACATACTGAACACAAGTAACTTAAATGCTAAAAAAATGAGTTCAAAAAGTAGTATTTTTGATGCAGTAGAAAGTGATATGGAATGTAAAAGTTTCTGAACAGATAGAAAGTTAATTTAAAGTAAATACAAAATCCCTTCTTCTGACATAATACTCAGGGAAACTATATTCATCTCATCTCAATATAACAAAAATGTTGATGATCATTTTGTGGTCTGATGGAAATTAAAAAAAAATTGCTCAACCTCACTAACTTTCATCAATGGGAAAGGAAAAACAAGACATGAAATATAGGTATTTTTAAAATTATAAGAGTGATCTCCAGACCAACCATAGGCTATTCACAATGAAAAACTTAAGTAATATAAGTTTCTGTCTTTTTAACATGAACTTTTACATAGAATCCACTTAATACCAGGTTTGGAAAATGCATCCATGGCCATGAGGTTCAAACTATATCTCAAAAATTTCTTCTGTGTATTGAGATTGCTTACTAGAGATAAACACCTCTAGTTAAGGATAGCATTTTTATTTCTGGAGGAAGTCCATTCCGTTTTTGGATAGCTCAATACCTAAGAAACATGTCTTTATTAAGGAAAAATGCACACCTCTGCAATTTCCACCCATGGCTCCTAGCTTTGATGTCTTGGATCATGTAGAGTATCTTAGATTCTTATTCTGCATCACCTATACTGAAGATAACTTTCATGCCCTTCCTGAAACCTTCTATTCTCCATGATAAAACTTCCCCATTACTTTAACAATCTTTCAGTACCATGTTCTAAACGCTCACGTTTTAAATTTTAGGCACTTTTCTAGACATCCTGAAGTTTGCCTATTTATTTCTTAAAGTATAGAAACCAAAAGAAGACACAGTATTCTAGATGTAGTCTAATGCAGAGTACAGTCCTGGATATCACCTCTCATGATCTAAACACTATGCCTCTCTTAACATAGCCTACAGTTATGATGGTTTCCTTGGCAGCCATGTCACATTAAACTTCATGATCTACTGTGTCTTTGGTCCCCTGTGTTATGTACTTTGGATCATTGTAAAGGAAGTAAAAAGTCATAGTGATTGCTTATTTTGAAAAGGGCTTTAATTAAAACTGATTATTATTAATTAAAGAAAGTGCTTGTTACTGAGCATTAATAGGTGTCTCCAAAGGTCTTTTCTCTCTTTTTTGCTCCCCATATTGTATGTTTTTGGATCTATCCTTGGAGAGATGTTGTAGGATATCCCTGTTATTGTTATCATTTTTCCTTTGAAATTTGTATAATAATGGCTTTTGTACTTTATAGTCTGAGGAATTCACAGTGCCTTCTATTTAATTTAATTTCCTCTTGTTAATTGTGGGTTATCATTACCTTGTATTACTATTCTCATAGATCCCCTTTGTTCCACAGAATTAAAAGCTCCTATCTCAAGAGGCTTTTTGCAAACCCATTGAACTGAACATTTCTGCCATCATCTTCTTTTGTGCTCGTTCCTCGGGGATAAAGTGGCATTCACTACGTCAAATGCTATGAATTGTGATAGGAAACATTTTTGATAGGAAACATTTTTGAATATAAGTATATTTTTACTTTCTCCTGTTTCTAAAAAAATTAATAAAAAATTCAATATCCAATCTAGGCCAAAAGGTGACTTTTGTAAAAAATTCAATAAACAAATCCAGCTATAATTTACAAGAAGAGAAAATTGATTTTTTTCAAGACTCTTTTAATTTTAGAATTGCTTCAAATTACAGGGGAAATGTGAGAAGTCCTAAATTAGGAAAGAATCTTTGGAAGGATAGATGAGACATGTCAGTGCCCTTAAAGATGATAAGAAATTATTATTTCAAAATGTTTCATAAATTTTCTATGTAGGGTAAGAAAGTATGAGTTGAACATGACTGAAATTGAGAAACAGTGGAACTTGAAAGATGATAGAATTAATGAGAAAGACAGACACAGATACAGAGAGAGAGAGACATACGGAGAGAGACAAAGACAGACAGAGAGACAGTTATAGAGAGTTAGACACAGAATGAAACAGACAGAGAGATAGAAACAGACACACAGAGACAGAGATATAAAAAGAACATATACACATCATAGTCACTTTAAAAGCATTGGATTCATTCTTAACATACTATTTAATGGAAGTGTTAAAATATAAACATATTCTGGATTAAATAAAATTTAGATTAATATAATATTAATTCATATTTTTATCCTTTCTTGTTTGAAAAAAACAACAACAAACTTTTCTTATATTACCTTATTTGGTCCTCACAATAACAATCTGAAATAATTGATGTCATCTCAATTTTACAAGTAAAGAAAGTGAGGATGAATTGATATGCAAGGGTCATACAGAAAATCATTTTCAAGCAAAGTCGGGTTTTTCTAATTTCCAATGCAATGTTTTTTGCAATAAGGTACTCTGCTTCTAAAAGACATGTATATAAGTTATATTCCTCCTATAAGTATCACCTTTGGAATGAAGCTGCATCTTTAAGACACTGATTTCTAAGGATCATAGATATAGAACTAGAAAGAACCTTAAAGGACAATCTAATTCTACTGCCCTATTTTACAAATGAGGAAGTCAGGCTTGGAAATAAGTTGTCCATGGTCACTCAAATCCTAAGTGGCAGAATGGGAATCTGAATCCCAGACCCCTGACCTCAAATCCAGAACCCTTTCCTCTGAATCATGCTGCATATAGCCAATTGTGATTGCCTCAGACTCAGAATTCTCTGTCCTTATTCCTATAGTAGTTCTTAATCTGGGATAGATGAATTTTAGGTTTTAAAATATATATTTTGATAATTTTGTTTCAGTATAAGTGGTTTCCTTTGTAATCAGTGCTCTCTCTCCATATATCTGTATATACATACATACATGAATATATGTGTATATATGTATACACATATGTATGTATATATATACATACATATATATGAAATTTAAAAACTTTATTCTAAGAAATGTTCACCAGACAATGAAAGGTATACGTTATATGAAAAAGGATAAGAATCTTCAATCTATATATAAGGTTAGAGACTAGATTTCTAATTTTATTGATATAGGAAATCTTAGGTCAAAGTTTAGATTTAGTTTAGATTAATTAATTTAGTTTAGATTTTAAATCTTAGGAAAGTTTCTACCAATGCTAATTGGCAAGTTTTCTGCAACTTATTATCTTATAACATTGCCTAGAGCTGAGAGAGGTTAATTGACTTACCCAAATTCATACAATCCATTGTGTCAGAATTGGAATCTGAGATAAGCAACAAGGCCACTTGTTCATTCATAATGCTGCAGATGAAATCAATACTAGGTAAAGTATGGGTAATGAATTTGAACAAGTGTAACTACTCTAAATCTTTGCTTCCAAATTTCAGTGTAACTTTTAAGTGTGGAACCTTGCCATTTGGCTAATGGTGTCTTTTATATTTGTTTTGCAGGAAGTTACTTCATTGCCCTTAATTGCCATCTGTCTAAAGGTTTTTCCCCTCCCCAATGTGTTTTAACTAAGTTTGTTTTTTAGAAAAATTTCACTTCCTCAGCTGTTAGCAGACAATGTCATCCATTAATGAACACACATATCAAGTATATTCAAGCACTTAACACAGTAAAAACATTGTACTCATGCACCATGCATATATCATTTTATTACAATGATATATTAGCATTTGGTATTTATATCTAGTCCTTAAAGTTTGCAAAGTACTTTGCATACCTCATCTCATGAGACCTGCATGACAATCTTGTGCTTACATCTGGAAGGCCATCAAGTTAAATCCTTTACAGTTCAAGAAACCAAAGCTCAGAGAAGTTAAATAACTTGTAGTTATTTTCTCATTTCATAGATGTAGAAAATTAGGCTAGAATGGTTAAGTGATTTGATCAAGCTAGTCATAAGTGGTATCTGGACCAAGTTCTCTCCTGATTGCTAGATCTTCTTTCTACCACAGGACAAAACTTAACAATTCATTCTATATCTCTGTGTCTGCTTACTATAAAGATATAGTCTCTTTTTTAATGATATCTGAAACAGAGGTAAATTCTTCAGTACAGTTATAGAGTACTTATTGAATTGATACTCTGAAACTACAAATCTGCCACCTTTTCTTCCCTGAATTTATAATTTAATTGACATGGGTCAACATATAAAATAGTAGGTGGGAACAATGCAAGGCAGACTATTAATAGGGTAAAGGAATTTCTCCCAATATTTAGTAGAATACTCTCCACAGTCAGTTGTTCAATGATTATTCAGTCGATGAATGTATACAATAAACCCCCAAATTCTATAATTTAAATTTAATTAATTTATTTACTTTCAGTTTACAATATTCAGTTCCATAAGTTCCAAATTTTCTCCCTCTCCCTCTACTACCCTCTTTCTCCTGTGGTGGCATACAATCTAGTATAGGTTCTACAAATACCTTCACATTAAACATTAGTGAAGTGGTAAAGAAGGATTATAACCAGTGGAATGAATGAAAAAGAAGAAACAAAGGAGAGAGAGAGAGAGAGAGAGAGAGAGAGAGAGAGAGAGAGAGAGAAATTTGCTTCAGTTTCCATTCAAACTCCATAAATATTTCTCTGGATGTGGATAGCCTTTTCCATGATGAGTCCTTTGGAAGTGTCTTATAACTTTGCATTGCTGACATGAGCCCAATCTATCAAAACCAGTCGTAACAAATACAATGTGTCTATAATTGTGTACAGTGTTCTCCTGGTTCTGCTCCTCCCACTCAGCATCAGTTTATATGTTTCTCAAGGATATTATGAAGTCTGTCTGCTCCTCATTTCTTATAGCACAATAGTATTCTATTACATTCATATACCATAACACTTTTAGCCATTTCCCAATTGATGGATATTCTCTTCATTTCCAATTCTTGGCCCTCACAAGAAGAGCTGCTATAAATATGTTTATACATACAGATCCTTTTCCCATTAGTATGATCTCCTTGGAACATAGCCCTAGAAGTAGTATTGTTGGGTCAAGGGGGTATACACTTTTTATAGCCCTTTGGGCATATTTCCAAATTGCTCTCCAGAATGGTTGAATCAGCTCACAACTCCACCAAGAATGCATTAGTTTTCCAATTTTACCACATCTTCTCCCAGCATTTATCATTTTCCTGTTTTGTCATTTTACTTCAGAGTTATTTTGATTTGCATTTCTCTAATCAATAGTTATTTAGAGCATTTTCATATGCTTATAGATATCTTTGATTTCTTCCCCTGAAAACTGCATATTCATATACTTTGGCCATTTAGCAATTGAGAAATGACTTGTATTCTTACAATTTTGACTCACTTCTCTGTATATTTTAGAAATGAGGCCTTTATCCTTTACCCTGGTTATAAAAATTCTTTCCCAATTTTCCACTTCCCTCTTAATCTTGGTTACATTGGCTTTGTTTGTACAAAAACTTTTCACTTTAATGTAATCAAAATTATCCATTTTGCATTTTATGATGTTCTCTGTCTCTTGTTTGGTCGTATTTTTTCCCTTTTCTGTAAATCAGACAGGTAAATGATTCCTTGTTCTCCTAGATTTCTTACAGTATCAGCCTTTATTTCTAGATCGTGCATCCATTTAGACTTCATTTTGGTATAGATTGTAATATCTTTGTCTATACCCAGTTTCTGCTATATTATTTTCTATTTTTTCCCAGCAGTTTTTGTCAAATAATGAGTTCTTATCCCTGAAGCTGGAGTCTTTGGGTTTATCAAACAGTAGATTACCATAGTCATTGACTACTGTGTCTTTTGTACCTAATCTAGTCCAATGATCCACTACTTTATTTCTCATCCAGTACCAAGTAGTTTTGATGCTTTTGTTTTATAATACAGTTTAAAATCTGATATGGCTAGGCCATCTTCCCTAGCATTTCTTTTCATTAATTCACTTGATATTCTGGACATTTTGTTCTTCCAGATGAATTTTGTTGTTATTTTTTCTAGCTCTATAAAATAATTTTTTGTAGATTGATTGTTATAGCATTAAATAGGTAACCTAATTTAGGTAAAATTGTCATTTTTATTATATTAGCTCAACATAACCATGAGCAACTGATGTTTTTCAAATTATTTAGATCTGACTTTATTTGTGTGAAAAGTGTTTTGGTGTTGTGTTCATATAATTCATGAGTTTGTTTTGGCAGTTAGATTCCAAAATATTTTATTTGATAATGTCTACAGTAACTTTAAATGGAATTTCTTTATTTTTTTCTTTTGGGTTTTGTTAGAAATATATATATATATATATGTATATACATATATACATATGTGTATGCATATATATGTGTACATATACATATATGTACATATATGTATGTGTGTGTATACAATGAGAATTTATATGAGTAACCCAAAGAATTCTGATGAATATTTTGGAGTCAACCTGGAAGGAGGTCTCTGGTGGATTTTCCCAGGGATATGGCCCCAGTATTGGTCCTTAAATATAGAAAAATCATATTCGTAAAGCACATATCTAGTCATGTCATTCCATTGCTCACTAAGCTCCATAGACTCCTTAATATTTCTAGAATAAAACACATACTTTTGTGTTGAACATTTAAACTTCATCATTCCATAGTATCTGGGGGACAGGCAGCAAGGGCTTAACCTGTGCTAGTAGCCATGTAAGCAATTAAAAAAAAAGTTGGAGAGAAAATGTTGTGGAAGTAAAACTGACTCTTCAAATCATCTTCCATGTTCCCATCCATACCAGCTGACAATACACTAACTGGTAATCTGTCTTCACTTTGTAAGAGCTTTAATTTCTATTTTGATGTACCACAAGTACAATAATTAAGTGTTCTCCCAGATTAACTGAAGAGGAAGTGAATTACCTAAATAACCCCATCTCAGAAAAAGAAATCAAACAAGCCATCAATGAACTCCCTAGGAAAAAATCTCCAGGGCCAGATGGGTTCACTAGTGAATTCTATCAAACATTTAAAGAACAATTGATTCCAATACTCTACAAACTATTTGAGAAAATTAGTGAAGAAGGAGTCCTACCAAACTCTTTCTATGACACAAATATGGTACTGATTCCTAAATCAGGAAGAGATAAAACAGAGAAAGAAAATTATAGACCAATCTCCCTCATGAATTTAGATGCAAAAATTCTAAATAAAATATTAGCCAAAAGACTCCAACAACTTATCACAAAAATAATACACCCTGATCAGGTAGGATTCATTCCAGGAATGCAAGGATGGTTTAATATTAGGAAAACCATCAATATAATTGAGCATATCAACAACAAAACTAGCAAAAACCACATGATCATCTCAATAGATGCAGAAAAGGCTTTTGACAAAGTACAACATCCATTCCTATTAAAAACACTAGAAAGTATAGGAATAAATGGAGCCTTCCTTAAAATAGTTGATAGCATCTATCTAAAACCATCAGCAAGTATTATATGCAATGGGGATAAACTAGAAGCCTTTCCAATAAGATCAGGAGTGAAACAAGGGTGTCCACTATCACCCCTCTTATTCAATCTGGTACTAGAAACGTTAGCAGTAGCAATTAGAGAAGAAAAGGAAATCAAAGGAATCAAATTAGGCAAAGAAGTGACCAAGCTGTCACTCTTTGCAGATGATATGATGATATACTTAGAGAATCCTAGAGAATCAAGTAAAAAATTACTTGAGACAATAAATAAATTTGGCAAAGTTGCAGGATATAAAATAAACCCACATAAATCCTCAGCATTCCTGTACATCTCTAATAAAACTCAACAGCAAGAGATAGAAAGGGAAATCCCATTTAAAGTCACTGTAGACATTATAAAATATTTGGGAATCTACTTGCCAAAACAAACCCAGAATCTATATGATCACAACTACAAAACACTTCTCACACAAATAAAAACAGATCTAAATAGTTGGAAAAATATCAATTGCTCATGGCTGGGTTGAGCTAATATAATAAAAATGACAATTTTACCCAAACTAAATTATATATTTAGTGCCATTCCAATCAGTTTACCAAAAAACTACTTTGTAGAGTTAGACAAAATAATAACAAAATTTATTTGGAAAAACAAACGGTCTAGAATATCAAGGGAATTAATGAAAAGAAATGCTAGGGAAGGTGGACTAGCTATGCCAGATCTTAATCTGTATTATACAGCAGCAGTCATCAAAACTGCTTGGTACTGGCAGAGGTGTAGAGTAGTGGATCAATGGAATAGATTAGGTGCAGGAGACCCAGCAGTTAATGAATATAGCAATCTATTGTTCGATAAACCCAAAGACCCCAGTTTTTGGGATAAGAATGCACTATTTGACAAAAACTGCTGGGAAAACTGGAATACAGTATGGCAGAAACTGGGCATAGATCACTATCTAACACCATATACCAAAATCAAGTCTAAATGGGTGCATGATCTAGGTGTAAAGGATGATACTGTAAGCAATTTGGGAAAGCAAGGAATAGTTTACCTGACAGATCTGTGGAGAGGGGAAGATTTTAGGACCAAACAAGAATTAGAGAGCATTATAAAACACAAAATGGATAATTTTGATTACATTAAATTGAAAAGCTTCTGCACAAACAAAGCCAATGTAACCAAGATCAAGAGGGAGATGGGAAATTGGGAAAGAATTTTTACAACTTGTGTCTCTGATAAAGGACTCATTTCTAAAATTTATAGAGAATTGAGCCAAATCTATATGAATACAAGTCATTCCCCAATTGATAAATGGTCAAAGGATATGAACAGGAAGTTTTCAGAGAAAGAAATTAAAGATATCTATAAGCATATGAAGAAATGCTCTAAATCACTATTAATTAGAGAAATGCAAATCAAAACAACTCTGAGATACCACATCTCTCCAGTCAGATTGGCTAAGATGACAAAACAAGAAAGTGACAAATGCTGGAGAGGATGTGGGCAAATTGGAACGCTAATACATTGCTGGTGGAGTTGTGAACTTATCCAACCATTCTGGAGAGCAATCTGGAATTATGCCCAAAGGATTATAAATAATTTCATACCCTTTGACCCAGCCATACCACTTCTAGGGTTATATCCCAAAGAGATCATAGAAGTGGGAGGAAGACCCATATGTACAAAAATATTTTTAGCAGCCCTTTTTGTGGTTGCAAAGAATTGGAAACTAAAGGAGTGCCCATCAATTGGGGAATGGCTAAACAAGTTGTGGTATATGAATGTAATGGAATTTTATTGTGCTATAAGAAACGAGGAGGTGACGGATTTCATAATTACCTGGAGAGACTTATACAAACTGATGCTGAGCGAGAAGAGTAGAATCAGAAGAAATTTGTATACAATCACAGACATACCATATCTGTGACGACCAACTATGACAGACTAGACTCTTTTCAGCAATGCAGTGATATAAGTTAATCCTGAATGACTCAAGAAAGTGAGAAATGCGCCATCCAGAGATATAACTAGAAAGAACTGAGCCTGAATCCTGATGGAAGCAAACTAAATGATCTTGTTCTTCTCATTGTTTGGTTTTACTTCTTCCTTACCATCTTTCATCCCACCTAGTACAATATGCCTTTGTAATTGGAATAATGTTTAATATGAATGCATTTGCAGACCCTATACTGTACTATATGCTGTCATGAGGGGAGGGGGGAGGGAAGTAAAGGAAATTTGAAAATCAAGGAACTATGGAATTGAATCTTGTTAACTGAAACTAAACTAATAAATTAATTAAAAAAATAATTAAGTGTTCTACAAAAGAAAATGTTGTAACATTCTACAAATCATAGTAATATTTAATTAACATCTCTTACAGATGACTCCCTAAGCTATCTATTTAGCTTTATTCTTTTTTAACTCCAGGTCTATATTACCAATTGATTATTGAACATTTTGAATTATATGTCCTTTTAGCATCTTAGGCTCAACTTATCTGCAATAGAACTCACTATCTTTTCCCCCCAAACCAAGACCTCTTCTGAACTCTTCTATTTCTGTTGTGGTCACCAGTAGTCTTCTAGTTGTTCAGCTTTAGAAACCCAGTTGTATCCTTAACTCCACTTTCCACATAATGAGTTTGTTGCCAAATATTGTTAATTAATCCTCCACAAGATCTTCGCATCTGTTACCTTCTCTCTACTCATAGCCTACTAGTTTAGGCCCTCATCCACTCCCACTTGAATTATTGCAATGTTTACCTAATTGTTTATTCCTACATTCTCTACCCTATCTTATCCATTCTACCCCCAATGGCTACAGAGACTTCCCTAAAGCACAGATGTGGCTAGGTTATTCCCCTACTCCATAAACTCCAGTGGTTCCTCATTGCCTGTAGGATAAACTTTAATTATTTTTTGTTTTTGGAATTTATAATGGCAAATGACCACAAACTACAATATGGCTGTAACTGACCTTTCCAGATTTTATCCCTCTTTATAGTTTTGCTAAATTATCCATCTTGCTGTGCCTTTGAACTGCTATACCCAATATCTGGAATTCACTCTCCTATTACTTGCATCTCATGGACTCCCTGTTTTCCTTCTTGACTAAAATGAAGTAGAAGCTTCTACATGAGGTTCTTCCTTGTACCTCTTGCTTCAAGCACCATCTATCTGAAAATATATCTCTCTGTTTTTATGCGTTTTGTACATAACTAAATATGTACACGTAGTCTTCCAATATAGAATGTGATTTTAGGGCAGAAGCTCTTTAACATTTGTCTTCATTTTTTGAGGATGTGCCACAGTGCCTGACACATAGTAGGTACTATAGCATTTTGGTTGATTGATTGCCATGCTGCTTATTGGTAAGGATAAAATATTTCCATATATAAAATATTTAATGGTACTGGAAGAGTATAGAATTTTTGAGTAAGGAGAGACACTAAAAGCAATCTAGTCCAATACCTATCTTCTTATAGATGATAGGATTGAGGGCCAAGAACTCAAATGGTCTGCAGGGATCTAAGCTGAGGATTTTCAGGTCAACTCTCTTTCCTCTATAATATAGTTAAGCAAATAGGGAAAATATGTTCCCAATGAAAAACAGAGTGTGTAGATTTTTTATTTTTTTAAAGAGCACCATGATGTGGAATGATTAGAAGTTAAGATTAGGAAATACTTTAATGAGGCACCTAGGTGGCACAGTGGTTATAACAATGGGGCAGGGAGTTAGGAAGATCTGAATTGAATCTGGTATCAGATAGCTGTGTGATCTTGGACAAGTCATTCCTCCCCTATTAGCCTCAGTTTCTCCATCTTTAAGATGGGGACAATAATGGCATGTGTGTCCTAGGGTGGTTGTGATCATAGAATGGGACGACAATTATAAAATGCTGAGCATAGTGTCTGGCATATAATAAGAGCTATATAAATGTTAGTTATTATAATGCTAAATTTGGGGTCAGAAAGACCTTAGTTCAAATCAAACCTCAGGAACTTACTAGCAATGTGACCCTGAACAGGTAACTTAACCTTTGTTTGCCTCTGTTTAACATCTGTAAAATGGCAATAAGAAAATAACCTATCTCCTAGGGTTGTCCGGAGGATTAAATGAGATAATTACAAAATGCTTAACACAGTGTTTGGCACATAGTAAATGTGTAAATGTTTATTATTATTATATTATTAGAGTTTCTGACTTTTCAATGCAGAATTAACACAAAATGATAAAATTATCCATTTCTGTATAAAGTGGAAACATTGAGATTTTCTCTTTATTATTAACTTGGAAACTTTTTGAGGGCATGGCTATTTACTTCCGTTTACAACTATATATTACAGCCTACTGTTCTCAACGAATTGTGCTAAGCATGGGAATGGGGTATAATGACAAATATTAAATAATCCCTGCCCTCAAGTAGGTTAAAATTCTCCTGAAACCTTTATGTTTGTATTTCATAAATTTCCTATGTTGATATTTTCAACATAGATCATCATTAGATGTTTTTTAAAGGATTTTCTGACTAAAACCTCTAAATTCCCTTTTCTCAGGATAGTCCTCTGGGCCAGAATACTCACACACACACATATCAGGATTGATTTGATGAAAATGATGGAGAAATTTTGAAATTACTAAATGAAAAATGAGAACTCCACAGGGTTTACCAACAGGATAGTTTGTCTGTCTCTAAGCAGTCATTTAATTCCATCAAAAGTAAAGTACAAATGAAGTTTAGAAAGATAGAGGGTTTTTGGCTCAGATAAAGGGCAGATGAAATTCAGTTTTATGCTGATAGTAACAATCCAAAGCATTTTTATGTAGCCCCAAAGTCTATTTATGGACCAAAGACCTATGTGGCAACTCAATTACTAAGCACTAATGGAGTCACATTGATTAGTGATAAGGACATAATCCAGTAGAGATGTGCTGAACACTTTTATTGTGTTTTCAACAAACCATCAGCAACCAATGCTAATGAAAGGTTACCACAAGTTGAAATCAATTCATCTCTCTTAGAACTTTCAACTGAAAAGAAAGTTTTAAATACAATTAGGTTCTTCTCCTATGGCAAAGTACCTATTGTTGATTCTATTTCAGCTGAGATTTACAAGTCAGGACGATCACTCCACATATCAAAGTTGACTGAAATCTCCTGTGTTATAAGGCAAGAGGAGGTTATCACCCAGGAGTTCAAGGATGTCTCCACTATCCATCTCTATAAAGGAAAAAGGTAGGTAAAAGGGGTAAAATGGTATGGGTAATATCTTTTTACTTGCAAATAATTTAGATTAAATGAGACTGAGTTCTGTGAATTTGTCAGCCTCACTCTATCTTCCAAAGTCATCTAAGTCCAGCAGCAAGACAAAAGTCAAGATGACTAGTGATGTCTAGTATGAAGTGGATGATACCTTGGTATCTTTGATGTCTAATCAAGGTCTAAGCACTCCACAGTACCTGCTTCAGCTACATTCATGGCCCATTGGAACAAACTGTTCACACCTCCTATTCTACCAGGGAGTCTTCACATGCTTGGGATAGAAATCTCCCTCATTCATGCAAATGCTTGAGGCCTGTCAGTAATCCTCAATATGGCTTACCTATGTGCCAAAATGATTTAACTGGGCTGTGGCTTCTCTACATGCTATAGCTTCTCACAGCAACAGACTAGAGTTGCTTGGCAGATGGACCCTGAAGATTGAAAGCAGCCCAAAATAAAGCATTTGGCAGCCCTCATATCAAAGGTACTGGTCTTTCCTGAACACCTGTGCCCTGAAGAGTAGCCCATTTGCCAAGAGAATAGAGGCCTCAGGTATTCCCTCCTCCCTGATCAAGAAGTGTTTTTATACCTACTCTTGCTTTGATCCATGGATGCATGGTCTGGAGGTATGAAGCAGAACCCATCTTTGCCTTTTCTTTCTCTCAGATTTGAACATCTGAGTGTAGTACAGCTAGAGGAAAAACATGACTGCTATTTTATTCCTGGTAAAAATAAATATCTGCATATCAAGACCCAAAAAAAGTCTCATGGGAGAAAAATACAGCTACTCAGAAACACACGGTTCTTTGATATTTATCCTTCAAAATTTTCCTAAGGTGAATTTGAAGGGATAGCACTTCTAATAAAGAAATTAAGTCATCACTAGTGGATGATTGGAACATTGTTTTGGATCTTGCTAGAATGCAGTACAAAAGATTTAATCTTTGCCTTGGGCCATACTACATTTTTGTTTTGTTTTGTTTTAGTGTTTTGGATTATAGCATGTGCTATGGCCATAGAGTGGTGGTTCCACACCCTTTGAGAGGTTTCCTAGCCACAATACCATTACAGACATGGACCAGAATAACCCGTATGGGCCCTAACAGAAGAAAGTCTAGAAGCTGAGAATAGAAAGAAACTTGGAGGAAGTCACACTAGCAGAGACAAGCCAAGATGAGCCCCAAGAGCAATATCTAATTATGTCCAAATAAGACAGCAGGAAGCACATTTACTGGGAGGAGCAGTAGAGAAATTTTCAAATGACCCTGGTACTTTGTGTAAGAACCACGATTGCCTCTTCATAGATAAATCTTAGCCACATATGTTTCTTACATATGGACTTCTCCATATCTGTTGCCTAAGCTTCCCAAAGAAAGTGTGAATGTCTTTGGTAATATGTGTCCCATCTTTATGAAATGATCTATGCCTATATTTCTTGTTATTTAATTTCATTAAATAATTTTGCTTTGCATGTGAGGCTGGTTTTTATCATCTGGCTGACTAGTAAAATTAAATACATCAGTGGTAGCTTGTGAACTTAGCTTTTAAGTAGTTACAGATCTAGGGAGACCTAGATGTTACATTGAACCTGAATTACCTTTCCTTACAACCTCTGCATACGAGACATAATTCTACCAGGTCCTACAAAGATTAAATCCAAACCCGCCTATTCAGTTCTAATTTCTTGACTTAACTCTGGTCTCTCTTCACTAATTATCTATTGAATGTCCTAGACATCCTGAATTCAACATGTACAAAAGGAAACTCATTATCTTCCCTCCATTAAATCTATCATCTCTACTTAACTTTGATGTTTCTGTTAAGGGTATTGTGATCCTTAGATGGGGTAAAACCTCAGGATAATTCTGAACTCTTCCCTTTCTTTCATTCCCTGCCCCTATACCCAAAGATTTGCCAAATCTCCTTTATTTTGTTTATATTTGCTTGTTATTATCTGTTTGTTTCCACTCAAATGGTCACCAAACTTTTTTAGACCTTTACCACCTATCTTGAAATAGGGTGATGGCCTCCTAATGTTGTCCTCTTTTTCTCCTTTCTCAAAAACATTCTCTACAAAGGAACTGAAGAAATATTCCTCAAAACACATGTATGACCCTTCTATTCCAAGAAGTTTGGTGGCTCCCTATAAGCGCTGAGAGTAATTTTAAATTTCTCTGTTTGATATACAAAGACCTCATATTCAGATTGATTTCATATTATTCCATCATTTGCTCTCTATAATTCAGGAAAACCAGTCTTCTTCCTGCTCCCCCGTAGTTTTCCTAACTCCAAGCCTTTGTACAAATTCTCCCTTGTACCTTCCTAAACCTTCACCTCTTTCCTTCAAAGTGTAAGTTAAGGCAACATTTCTGAGAGGAACCCTTTCTTGATAGTTCTAATTATTAATGTTTTCCTCCTCCTTATGTTAGGAAATCTTTTTCATGTTCTTTTCCTATCCCTTATTCCTAGAGCAATACCTTGAACAAAATAGATAATTTTTTTTAAACAAATACTTTATTAACTTCTGTTTTACATCATTCATTTCCGCCAGATTTTGAGTTACAATCATTTTCCCCCCATTATTCCCCTACCCAACCTCCCAGAATAGCAGTCCCACAAGATATTGCTTCCTCCAATCTGCTCTCTCCCATACCTTCTCCTATACCCCCATAGACTTTTCCATTAGAGGAAGATGAATCTTTGTGTCCCAATGCCTGCACACCTTATCTCCCAATTATAGGCAAAAGAGTATTGATAATAGTATATATATATATATATATATATATTTGAAACATTTAATGTTACGACCTCGAATTTCAGATCCATTTCCTTCCTCCCTTGTCACCCATTCCTTCTTGGGAGATAAGTAACTCAGTATATGTTGTACATGTCTAGCTATGCAAAACATTATCATGGTAGATATATTGTACAAGGCTGCTTATAATTCCCTCCCACTCATCCCACCCCCAACCTGGTCCATTCCCTACATGATCCTGTCCCTCCTCTATAGTGGGTACTTCCAACTTCCCCTCACCCCAAGAATGCCCTCCTATCCATCATCCCTCCTCTCATCCCCCTTCCCCCTATCCTGCTGCAGGTTGAGATATCCCATTTAGTATGTATGTCATTTTCTCCCTGAACCAAATTCAATGTGAATGTGGTTTTGCCTTTTTAGCCTTCCTTATTCTCCTCCTCCTTTGCACCCACTTCCCCTACATGAGATAATTTACCCTACCATGTCTCTCCCCATCTCCTCTTGCCACTTTCCTCTCTCACCTCATAATTTCATCCCTTGAGTATTCTCCCTTCCCAACAAATTCAACCTATGCCCTCTATCCATATATAACTGTAACCATATACACACACATTCATATATGTATTCATATGACCACACCCCCTTCTTCCATTATTTTCATAGTGAGAAAGATGTCATCAGCCACAGATATTGCTTTTCCATATAGCAATGTAAATAGTTCAACTTTGATAAGTTCCTTTTCATTTCTTTTCCCTGATTACCTTCTCAGGCATCTCTTACTTCTTGAGTCTGGATGTCAAATTTTCTGTTCAACTCTGGTTTTTTCCTCAAGAATGCTTGAAAGTCCTCTATTCCACTGAATGACCATATTTTCCCCTGAAACAAAAGACTCAGTTTTGCTGGGTAGGTGACCCTTGGGTTCATTCCCAGTTCTTTTGCCCTCTGGAATATCATATTCCATGCCCTTCGATCCTCAGTGTAGAAGCTGCCAGGTCCTGGGCTATTCTGATTGTGTTTCCACAATATTGAAATTGTTTCTTCCTGGCTGCTTGTAGTATTTTCTCCTTGATCTGGGGATTCTGGAACCTGGCTATAATATTCCTGGGAGTTTTCTTTTTGGGATCTTTTTCAGGAGGTGATCTGTGGATTCTTTCAACCTCTATTTTGCCCTCTGGATCTAAAACATCAGGGCAATTTTCCTTGAGAATTTTTTGAAGGGTGATTTCTAGGTTCTTTCTTTGATCATGGCTTTCAGGTAGTCCAATAATTTTTAAATTGTTTCTCCTGGATCTATTTTCCAGGTCAGTGGTTTTTCCCATGAGATATTTCACATTACCTTCTAATCTTTCATTTGTTTGGATCTGCTTAACAGCATCTTGATTTCTCATAAAGTCACTAGCTTCCATTTGCTCCAGTCTAACTCTGAAGGAATGAATCTCCTCAGTGAACTTCTGAGATTCTTTTTCCATCTGGCAAATTTGACTTTTTTTTTTTTTTTTTTTTTTAAGCAATTGGGGTTAAGTAACTTGCTCAAGGTTACAAGGCTAGTCATTTGATTTATGCGTGGGTGCGCATTTTCTGAGGCCGGATCTGATCTCGGGTCATCCCAACTCCGAGGCCGGCACTCTTACTCACTGCGCCACCTAGCCGCCCCTTTAGGGCAATTGGGGTTAAGTAACTTGCCCAAGGTCACACGGCTAGGTTTTTGTTTGTGCGGATTAGGTGTCGGAGGCCGGCTCCGAACTCAGGTCCTTCTGATTCCAGGGCCGGCGCTCTACTCACTGCGCCACCTAGCCGCCCCGCAAATTTGCCTTTTTAAGGCATTCTTCTCCTCATTGCCCTTTTGGGCCTCCTTTGCCATTTGATCTAGTCTATTTTTTAAGGTGTTGTTTTCCTCAGTCAGGCTGTTGACCCTCATTTCATACTTTTCCTGCATCCTTCTCTTTTCTCTTTCCAATTTTTCCTCCACTTCTCTTATTTGATTTTTAAAGTCCTTCTTAAGGTCCTCTATGGCCTGCAACCCGCTCATGTTTTCCCCTGTGGCTTTTGGAGCAGGACTTCTGACCTCACAGTCCTTTTCCCGCTCTATGCCCCCAAAATAGGAGTCTAGGGTTGCATTTTTCTGTTTCCTTTGCCTTGGCATGTTGCCACTTAATTGCTTGACTTTTGGGCTTGTTGCCACACTATGGCTTTAAGGCCAGATAGAGGAATTTTTGTCCTGAACGTGTGGGGGGCCTCTTCTGTTTCTGACAAGCTGTAAACCCACCCACAACTTCCACCCTAGATCACAATCCAGATCCAGGGAGGTTAAAGCAAGAGCGATTACCCCCCAAGACTGATCGCTGGATCTCCCCACAATTTGTAGGCTGGGCGCCGGAAATGCCTCTGAAAACTACAAAATGGCGTGTCTCCTCAGCGGCTTCTAGCCCCCAGGGGAGGGAGCTGACGCATTCCCCAAATACAGGTCCCATAGTCCATAGGACACTAACCTCTTACTTTGTCCTAGGCAAGTCTATGTTGATAATTCTGGAGTCTCCACAGCTCCTGGTGTTCTGGGGTTCCTCCAGCCAGCTGCTGGCCCTGCTGCCCTGGGGCTAAAACCTCGGCTCAAGTGGACCTAGGCTCGGCTCGACTCGGCTCCTGCGCTCTGCGCACTGCAGGCTCCCAGATCGCTGCGCTGGTCCTTCCTGCAGGGCTGCTGGGCTGTCCTCAGCGGGAGGTTAGCTTCTCTGTGTCGTTCTGTGGGTGCTGGGGCTCCAGAAGTTGTTCAGAGTCCTTTTGGACATAGTTTGTGGAGAATATGGGGGCAGAGAGGCTTGGATGAGCTGTTTCTACTCCGCCATCTTGGCTCCACCCCCGATAATTTTTTTTAAAGAATGAACTCAAAGGGTCAGAGAAGAAAGACATTAGATTTGTCTTTGGAAGTGCATTAGAAAATATTCAATTTAGAACAAATTTTTTTTAATGTTATTGAACAGAGAGCCAAAATATCAAAGTTCACATGGTTATAATTGAGTTTCATTAATAAAGCCTGACTAATCTCAATTGAAATTTAATCTCCATAAATTCAACAAAACATGTCTTGGCTTTGAAGAAGGATTTCTAATACATCTGTATCATCTTACTAATAGGTCCTGACCAGCATATGCTTAAAAGGAATTGATGCATTTCAAAAGAAGTTTCTGGACTTTTTTTGTTTGTTTGTTTGTTTGTTTTGGAGGGCAATTTGGGTTAAGTAACTTGCCCAAGGCCACAAGGCTAGGTTTCTGTTTGTGTGTGCTTTAAGTGTCTGAAGTCAGATCTGAACTCAGGTCCTTCTGACTCCAGGGCCGACACTCTACTCAGTGTGCCACCTAGCCGCCCCTGGACTTTTTTTTTTTTAACTATAATTATTGATCAGTCTGTTTAGTTACATCTACCCATCTTACTCTGTTAGTAGAAATTCAGGTCCTTGAGGGCCCAATCCTTTTTTTTTTTTTTGTCTTTTGCAATTTTTTTTGTTAAAAAATAATAATGCTGCATTGTTTCTCTTTGCTGCCTCCAAAGCAAATGGGTGCATATTGTATGTATAGGTAAGAAGCATTTCCATCCCATTGCTTAAAATAGCTGAGAAATTCACATTAACAATGCCTACACCAGAAGTTGGAGAACTTCCTCACAAACTATTTAACCTTTCTCATGCATGTTAGTTTGTGTTTCCTACCCATATTTGAGGTTTATTCCCTGGTGACTTTGAACAAGATCATGTGGACTTGGATATTTTGACATGATGTCTAATAGAACTTGAAAAAAATTCTTGTGAGTCAAAGACTTTCTGTGACTTTAAAATAGCATTTAGATTTACCTTCACTCAAGATTTATGGTCATGTATATTTTCCCACCTCAGGTGGACATCTGTGACACTTGGGTCACTTGGAAATATAACAGCATTATCCATGAGGACCTAAAGCTAAAAATTTATACATAACCATACATACCTAGGGAAAATGGTAATGAATAACTATTTTATGTCCGATAAGGATTTTTTGTTTAAAAGATTTAAAGTGAAAATATTTTTAAAGTAGATAACATGCAAAGAATGTTTTAAATACTAAAGAGAAATGATCACCTTGTAAAAAGAGAAGGAGGATGAAGAAGAAATGGAGGAGAAGGAAGAGGAGGAGTCCAGTTACCTGAGATATATGTGTGATCCTGGGCAAGTCACATAACCTCTTTCAGCCCCATTTTATGACCCATAAAATGAGGAAAATAATCTCACCATGGGACCATACATACATACATACATATGCACATATATACACATGTATATGCATATATACATGTGTATATCATACATACTACACGAACACAATACACACACATATATATTATGTATATACATATATACATATTTATGTGTGTGTATTTATAATTGAACCTAAAGCAAATGTATTTCAAAGTGATAAGAAGGCTATGGTGATAGAGGATAGTCTAACCATGAATGTAGTCTTGACAAAAGTCCAGATCTGTCAGCAAATCTGGATCTTGCCCCCATGAAAGCTAAAGGGAAAGTGGAATTCATAGAGATTAATCTCTTGGGAATTAGAGGCTTATATACAATTGCTCTACATAGAATTGGAGGGCCCTAAAGAATAGATATATTAGAAAGCCAGTTTAAGTAAATGTACTCTCAGGAGAATTCTACCCCCACTCTCATATTAATTCCTTTCTGTCAAGTCCTTGTCATCTCTTAGTGATCATGGTTATGGCTATATTCCTTGTCCTTCTATATTTTCATAATTTTCAGCCTTTCAGAATATTTCAGGCTACACAGTGCTTTCATTTTTTTTGTCTAGTCATGTTTAATTGTTAGCTTTTTCATTACTCTCAGTACAAATGGGACTTTTGTGTTCTCTTTAGTATTTGGATTAAGAGAGATGATTTTTTTTTTTTACCATTTCCACCTCTTCAATAATTATTTTAGTGAAGTAAATATTTCACTCTTTGAAGTGAGAATCTGGTATACTATAGTTGAGCTTCTAAAAAAAATGAAAGAGAAGAATTTGCTTTGTTCCAAAGATGTGTAAAAAAATAATCTGACTATTTTTAAGAGTTCTTGACATTACTACAATTAGTTTTGAAGTGCATGGTTATCTTTCTAAGAGTGAATATTAGTAAATGATTAAAGATTCTTCATGTTAGTATAAATTTTGAGCACCTCTTTTAAGGTTATATTCAATATCCTAGGTAATCTGGAGTCAATAGATGAAGCATATGATATGGTCTCTACACTAATATCTAAGCAAAATGAGGTCTTAGAAGTGACTTTCCCAAGGAACAGAAGCAATAAATATCAGTTTGTCATTTATCATATTTGAACCCAGGTTCTCTGGCTCCAGACCTAATGTTCTTTCCATTGTACAATGGTAACTTCTTCAAGCAGCTTATAAAATTAGGCGGTTGAGATGTGGAGGTTGACTGTAGTTTTTGTTTTTTTCTCTCCTCATTTCTTACCCTGATTTGCTACAGGATACTTGTCACTCAATATCAATAGATTACATTTTACTCGCAGCATCATCACTTTTTCAATTGTTTGTATCAGTCCATTTGACCCCTATCAATCAATCAGTTATTGAGCATTTATTAGTAATCTTCAATCAAAGTGTACATTTAACCCCCACCCGCAACAATCATTTGTTTGAGATGGGAAAAGTGGAATAGACCCTTGCTTCACAGGATATCAGAAGCACCTCACACTTTCTATTTTATTATTATTTTTTATTAATTTATTTGGTTATTTTTAGTTTACAAGATTCAATTCCACAGTTCCTTGAGTTTCAAATTTCCTTTCCCTCCCTTCCTCCACCCCGCATGACAGAATATAGTCCAGTATAGGATCTGCAAATGCTTTCATATTAGACATTAGTCAGGTTACAAAGGCGTATTGTACTAGGTGGGATGAAAAATGGTAAAAAAAAAATAAAACCAAAAAATGAAAAGAAAAAGATCAATTAATTTGCTTCCATCAGGATTCAAGGTCAGTTCTTTCTAGTTATTTCTCTGGATGTTGCATCTCTCTCCTTCATGAGTCTTTTGGGATTGACTTATATCATTGCATTGCTGAGAAGAGTCCAGTCTGTCATGGTTGGTCATCACACATATGTTGTGTCTGTGATTGTATACAAATTTCTCCTGGTTTACTTTTCTCACTCACCATCAGTTTGTATAAGTCTTTCCAGGTAAATATGAAAACTGTCTCCTCCTTGTTTCTTATAGCACAATAATATTCCATTACATGCATATACCACAACTTGCTTAGCCATTCCCCAATCGATGGGCACCCCTTTAATTTCCAATTCTTTGTAGCCATGAAAAGAGCTGCTATAAGTATTTTTGTACATATGGGTCTTCCTCCATCTTCTATGATCTCTTTGGGATATAACCCTAGAAGTGGTATTGCTGGGTCAAAGGGTATGAAATTATTGATAGCCCTTTGGACATAATTCCAGATTGCTCTCCAGAATGGTTGGATAAGTTCACAAATCCACTGGCAATGCATTAGTGTTCCAATTTGCCCACATCCTCTCCAGCATTTGTCATTTACCTGTTTTGTCATCTTAGCCAGTCTGACTGGAGAGATGTGGTACCTCAGAGTTGTTTTGATTTGTATTTCTCTAATCAATAGTGATTTAGATCATTTCTTCATATGCTTATAGATTTCTTTAATTTCTTTCTCTGAAAACTGCCTGTTCATATCCTTTGACCATTTATCAATTGGGGAATTACTTGTATTCTTATAGATTTGACTCAATTCTCTGTATATTTTAGAAATGAGTCCTTTATCAGAGACGTAGTTTGTAAAAATTCTTTTCCTGTTTCCCACCTCCCTCTTGATCTTGGTTACATTGCCTTTGTTTGTAAAGAAGCTTTTCAATTTAATGTAATCAAAATTATCCACTTTGTGTTTTATAATGCTATCTATTTCTTGTTTGGTCCTAAAGTCTTTCCCTCTCCACAAATGTGACAGGCACACTATTCCTTGCTTTCCCAGATTGCTTACAGTATCATCCTTTATACCTAGATCATGAACTCATTTAGACTTGATTTTGGTATATGGTGTTAGATTTTAGTTTCTGCCATACTATATTCTAGTTTTCCCAGCAGTTTTTTTTTTGAACTTTTAAACAAATACTTTATTAACTTCTGTTTTACATCATTCATTTCCGCCAGATTTTGAGTTACAATCATTTTCCCCCCATTATTCCCCTACCCAACCTCCCAGAATAGCAGTCCCACAAGATATCGCTTCCTCCAATCTGCTCTCTCCCATACCTTCTCCCATACCCCCATCGACTTTTCCATTAGAGGAAGATGAATCTTTGTGTCCCAATGCCTGCACATCTTATCTCCCAATTATAGGCAAAAGAGTATTAATAATAGTATTTATATATATATATTTGAAACATTTAATGTTACGACCTTGAATTTCAGATCCATTTCCTTCCTCCCTTGTCACCCATTCCTTCTTGGGATATAAGTAATTCAGTATATGTTGTACATGTCTAGCTATGCAAAACATTATCATAGTAGATATATTGTACAAGGCTGCTTATAATTCCCTCCCACTCATCCCACCCCCCACCTGGTCCATTCCCTACATGATCCTGTCCCTCTTCTATAGTGGGTACTTCCAACCTCCCCTCACCCCAAGGATGCCCTCCCATCCATCATCCCTCCTCTCATCCCCTTTCCCCCTATCCTGCTGCAGGTTGAGATATCCCATTTAGTATGTATGTCATTTTCTCCCTGAACCAAATTCAATGTGAATGTGGTTTTGCCTTTTTAGCCTTCCTTATTCTCCCCCTCCTTTGCACCCACTTCCCTTACATGAGATAGTTTACCCTACCATGTCTCTCCCCATCTCCTCTTGCCGCTTTCCTCTCTCACCTCATAATTTCATCCCTTGAGTACTCTCCCTTCCCAACAAAATCAACCTATGCCCTCTATCCATATATAACTGTAGCCATATACACACACATTCACATATGTATTCATATGACCACACCCCCTTCTTCCATTATTTTCATAGTGAGAAAGATATCATCAGTCACTGTTATTGCTTTTCCATATAGGAATGTAAATAGTTCAACTTTGATAAGTTCCTTTTGATTTCTTTTCCCTGATTACCTTCTCAGGCATCTCTTGCTTCTTGTGTCTGGATGTCAAATTTTCTATTCAACTCTGGTTTTTTCCTCAAGAATGCTTGAAAGTCCTCTATTCCACTGAATGACCATATTTTCCCCTGAAACAAAATACTCAGTTTTGCTGGGTAGGTGACCCTTGGGTTCATTCCCAGTTCTTTTGCCCTCTGGAATATCATATTCCATGCCCTTCAATCCCTCAGTGTAGAAGCTGCCAGGTCCTGGGCTATTCTGATTGTGTTTCCACAATATTGAAATTGTTTCTTCCTGGCTGCTTGTAGTATTTTCTCCTTGATCTGGGGATTCTGGAACCTGGCTATAATATTCCTGGGAGTTTTCTTTTGGGATCTTTTTCAGGAGGTGATCGGTGGATTCTTTCAACCTCTATTTTGCCCTCTGGATCTAAAACATCAGGGCAGTTTTCCTTGAGAATTTCTTGAAGGGTGATTTCTAGGTTCTTTCCTTGATCATGGCTTTCAGGTAGTCCAATAATTTTTAAATTGTCTCTCCTGGATCTATTTTCCAGGTCAGTGGTTTTTCCCATGAGATATTTCACATTGCCTTCTAATCTTTCATTTGTTTGGATCTGCTTAACAGCATCTTGATTTCTCATAAAGTCATTAGCTTCCATTTGCTCCAGTCTAACTCTGAAGGAATGAATCTCCTCAGTGAACTTTTGAGATTCTTTTTCCATCTGGCAAATTCGACTTTTTAAGGCATTCTTCTCCTCATTGCCCTTTTGGGCCTCCTTTGCCATTTGAGTTAGTCTATTTTTTAAGGTGTTGTTTTCCTCAGTCAGGTTGTTGACCCTCATTTCATACTTTTCCTGCATCCTTCTCATTTCTCTTTCCAATTTTTCCTCCACTTCTCTTATTTGATTTTTAAAGTCCTTCTTAAGGTCCTCTATGGCCTGCAACCCGCTCATGTTTTCCCCTGGGGCTTTTGGAGCAGGACTTCTGACCTCACAGTCCTTTTCCCGCTCTATGCCCCCAAAATAGGAGTCTAGGGTTGCATTTTTCTGTTTCCTTTGCCTTGGCATGTTGCCACTTAATTACTTGACTTTTGGGCTTGTTGCCACACTATGGCTTTAAGGCCAGATAGAGGAATTTTCGTCCCGAACGTGTGGGGGCAACTTCCGTTTCTGGCAAGCTGTAAACCCACCCACAACTTCCACCCTAGATCACAATCCAGATCCAGGGAGGTTAAAGCAAGAGCGATTACCCCCCAAGACTGATCGCTGGATCTCCCCACGATTTGTAGGCTGGGAGCCGGAAATGCCTCTGAAAACTACACAATGGCGTGTCTCCTCAGCGGCTTCTAGTCCCCAGGGGAGGGAGCTGACGCATTCCCCAAATACAGGTCCCAAAGTCCATAGGACACTAACCTCTTACTTTGTCCTAGGCAAGTCTATGTTGATAATTCTGGAATCTCCATAGTTCCTGGTGTTCTGGGGTTCCTCCAGCCGGCTGCTGGCCCTGCCGCCCTGGGGCTAAAACCTCGGCTCAAGTAGACCTGGGCTCGGCTCGGCTCCTGTGCTCTGCGCTCTGCGTGCTGCTGGCTCCCAGACCACTGCGCTGGTCATTCCTGCAGGGTGCTGGGCTGTCCTCAGCGGGAGGTTAGCTTCTCTGTGTCGTTCTGTGGGTGCTGGGGCTCCAGAAGTTTTTCAGAGTCCTTTTTTTACATAGTTTGTGGAGAATCTGGGGGCAGAGAGGCTTGGATGAGCTGTTTCTACTCCGCCATCTTGGCTCCGCCCCCTTTCCCAGCAGTTTTTTGTCAAATACTGCATCTTATCCACAAAACTGGGGTCTTTGGGTTTATCAAACAATAGATTACTATACTCATTAACTGCTGGATCTCATGCGCCCAATATATTCCATTGATCCACTACTCTACTCCTCTGCCAGTACCAAGCAGTTTTAATGACTGCTGCTGTATAATACAGATTAAAATCTGGTATAGATAGTCCACCTTCCCTAGCATTTCTTTTCATTGACAATTTCTATTTCATGACCTTGTCGCTGCTCATTAGTGAGAATGGATCATGGTATGCGACTTCTGGCAAGACTTATTAAGCCACCATTGCCTAGATCATATAATTCTTCTGAGATTCAATTCCACTCACTACTAAGAGATAGGAAATCATGTCTTTGTTTTAAGGACTTTCAAATTCTGTTTAAAAATGCTTTGTGATAATGAAACCACACAAAGCAAATCAAATGATTTGCTTACAGTAACGCAGATCTTGCTTTGTAGCAGACGTGTCATTGTATATTGATGCAAAAATAACGTGTCATTGTATATTGATGCAAAAATAATCAGCTCTCTTTTTCTATTGCCTGCTTTTTTGAATAAATCTCATTACTTATTAGAATTCTTTATAATACCTTTTGACTTTCTAAGTATTCCAAGAACACAAAATGAAACACTTTGAAATGTGCTTTTTTGGAGGGGGTGGGATTGTGAAATTGTACCATATAACTGTCAGGAATTATGGCTAAGATTGGTCATCATGAATCTATTTCTCCAGAATGAATGGGAAAATCTTTATCCAAAATGCTTATTGGGCTGCAGGCCAACAAGTATAGACGAAACATTTATTTCTGTTCCATTGATGTGATGGGTTTTAGTAGCTATAAGGACATCACATGCTATTTTGAATGCCATTTTATTCTCTCCTGGCACAGATTTTTTTGAATGGATTACACTAAACAATTTTTGAATCAATAAGTAATTATCAGGGCACTTTCCAATCAAATATGTATTGACATAAAAGAACCTAGGTACTTTTTCACTCATCCTGAAAAAGTGTTTTGATTGCTGGAGGTAGTCATTTTACATTAAGTAAATCCACATGCTCATTAAATGGAGTGATACAAAATGATTAAAGGAGATGCACATGAGAGACCAATTGTGTTTACTGTAATTTTCTGGTTGTTGCATCTCAGATTACACTGGAAACTTTCTACCTGGTCTTTGCATATCAGCCCTGTAAAGGACATATTCAGACCATATATTTGTAGGTTTATTTGAGGCATTAATACAGATGCCTGACAGCATTATTCTTACTGTTTATATCACTATAAAATAGGTTTATGGAGAGACAATTAGTAATGCTGAGCCCAGACAGTATAAATGTTAGTACTGATTGTAACACAATAAACCTAACTTTATAGTGATATAAATGAACAATATTTGTGTCATCATGTTTTATGATATCATGTAATCCCACTCTATGAGGATGCTGGTGATCTTAATCTCACAACTAAGCTCTTTGTTCATGGGAACATTTTAATTCATTATTATGATGAGTCTGGTGCTCGTTTTGACCCCCTTACAACTGTAAGGGCCGTTTGTTTTCTCACTATAAAAAACAAAACAAAACAACAAAACAACACATTGTCTGCTATTTACTTCAAAGGAGACTTTAAGAAAAAAATAAATTTGGGTGAGGATGAAGGTACAGTGTTATGTCTATTCAATATCATTCTATTTGTATAATATAACCTCAAGGCTAACATTTTACAAATTTTTATATTGTTGCTCTCCTGATTCTTGCAATTACACAAATATATCCTCAAGGACTATACTTTTATATATTAAAGATGTTAGAATACGCCTTATTAATAATCTGTCCAGGTTTTTTTTGTGATTCCACAACTATTACTATTTTTTTTTTTTGCTTTTTTGGAGAGGGGAAGGCAGGGCAATTGGAGTTAGGTGACTTGTCCAAGGTCATATGGCTAGTAAGTGCTTAGTGTCTGAGGCCGGATTTGAACTCAGGTCCTCCTGACTCCAAGGCTGGTACTCTATCACTGTGCCTATCACTTGGCTACCCCATCCATTATTATTTCCTGATGACTTCATATATTGCATTTAAAATCCATTTTGTCCTATTACGTAGATAATTAAAAAAATATTTTAACCACATGTTAGTGAAACAGGATGACTTCTAACTTACGCTTGGAAATTATCTCCCTATCTTATTTCCCATGGTGATTCTTCAAAAGGTACTCTCTCCTCAAATCTTTAGCCAATTTCATCCCAGTTCCAACCCCAAAATAAGGAGAGATTTTAGCCCCATCTATTTCAATTAAATAATGTCCATCTGATAGAAGTTCACTAAACTTTCTTCCTTAGATCATTACTTATTTTTCCTCCTGCTGACCTGTCTCCATTTCCCCCAGTACCTGATCTGTCAGAAAAATTCGCTTCAATTATTAAGAGCTTACTTTGTGCAAGGTCCTGTGCTATACATTTCGATCAGAAAGGAACCCCCCCCCCCAATAGTAACTTATCTCAAGGAGTTTGCATTCTACTGGGGAATACAATATTTGTATAGATAAATAAATTAATAAGAAAATTTGACTAGGAAGAGGGTCCTAATAATTGAGGGAAATTATAAAAGACTTATTATAAAAGAGATAATGTCTCAGATGATCTTTGAAGGAAAGTAAAGGTTCAATGAGGCAGGGATGAGATCCCAGGTGTGGTGGGCAGCCTGTGAAAGGGTATAAATACCACAGATAGAATGACAAGGTTGTGAAGCAGCAAATAGGCCAGTGTTGTTGAAACATATAGTGTGTGAAGAATTGTAATATGAAATGATCCTGAAAATTTAGACTGCTTCCAGACCATGAAGGACATTAAAGGCCATTCAGAGGATTTTCTATTTTGTCTTCAGTGGGATATAGAAAACTATTAAAAAAATAATTCTGGAAATGGCATGTTTTAACCTCCTCTTAATCATGGCTATTTTCGTTCTTTTATGATGGATTAATTGGAGAGGAGAAATAATAGAAGAAATGAGAGAAATAGTAGCTTATTTTGGTACTCCAGGAAAAAAAAAAACATGTATGTGTGTATAAAATGCTTATATATGTGTGTGTGCATAATTATATATAATGAAAGAGAGAGACAGAGAGACAGAAAGAGAGAGAGAGAGAGAGAGAGAGAGAGAGAGAGAGAGAGACAGAGAGAGAGAGAGACAGAGAGAGAGAGAGACAGAGAGACAGAGAGAGACAGAGAGACAGAGAGAGAAAGAGAGTGAGAGAAAGAGAAAGTGAGAGAGACAGAGAGAGAGAGAGACAGAAAGACAGAGAAAGAGAGAGAGAGAACCTGAATGGGTGTGAGCCTAGAAATGGAGAGGAGGGTATAGATGAGATACTTTTTAAAGAGGAGAATTTAACAAGATTTGGTAAGTAATCATATTTGGTGTAGGTGAAAGAAATGGGAGAGTAAAGGATGATTCTAAGCCTATGCCTGGGTGACCGGAGGAATATAATCAATACAAAAGTTAGGAGAAGATTTAGGAAAAACAAAACAAAACAAAACATCTTTTTTGAGACTCTTTTAATTATTGATAGTTATAAGTAGTATTTTGACTTCAGAAGACCATAAACATAGAGAAAGAAGGGAAGTTAGATACTGAATCTAGCCCCCTCAATTAAAGATGTCATTGAGACCAAGAAGAGTGAAGTGACTTGCCAGAGGTCATTTGAGCAGTGAGCAGTTATTGTTCAGGTAGGTGCCCATATGACAGTGGAGCTTAGGATAGAAATTACAGAAAAGGAGAAATTTGGAAGTCATATGGATAGAGAATATACTTGAACCCCGAGGAGCTGATTAGAACACTGAGCTTAGGTATGGAGAAACAATAGAAGACAGTTCTGACAGAGCCTTGGAAAACTGACCCATTTAGGGGCTAGGTGATAGATGATACCACAAAAGAGAATGGAAATGAGCCCTTAGACATGAAGGTGAATATCCAGAGGAGAGCACTATCACAAAGGCCAGGTAAGAGATAGAATCCAGGAAGAAGTGGTGTCAGACATAAAGTAAAGCTGTAGAGATGTCATAATGATAGAAACTGAGAAGAGGCCATCAACTTAGGGTTAGTACTTAAGAGTATTGGTAAAACTTGTAGGGAACACTCTCAATTGGGTGGTGGAGCTGGAATTCTGATAACATAAGGTTGAGAAATTAGTTAGAGGTGAGGAAATGAAATTACTCCAGCATGCATTGTCCATTCATGCACCAAATGTAATTTATTTTCTTCCCTTGGTTTTCTTTTAAGAGTCTCATCCAATAAGTGTTCATTTTTTGCCTCTGTAATGGTTTTCAGAATCTGCTAGAATCTGTGTTGCTATGGTCAAATTTTTTCTTTCTCCAGCCCACAGAAGCAGTCATATTGGCAGTTTGGCAATTGCATCTCACTTTGAGGGAAAAGTCATGAAGCAGAACAGGAGGGTATTCCCCAATATACAGTCAAATTTGCATCTTAATTTCTTTCATCTGATTTATGACTGAGTGAAAGAAAGAATTCATTCAACTTAGAAAAAAACGTCCTGTTTGTTCATTAGTGTTTCCAATTCATTCTATGTCAATTTCTTGCTAAAAGATTTCTAATCAAATTATTTGTTTTACATGAGTTGATCTTTTAGTTTACATTATCTGGTTTTCTTTGTTCATTTTATTGGCAATGTCCTTAAGTACCCTTATCAGCTACAGATATTCAAATATACGAAATAATTTTTAGGAAAAAAATTTGAAGTTCTAGAGGCAGCTTGGTAATTTCAATCCAATCCAAAAATTCAAACATTTATGATGTGTGAGCTATGTGCAAGATATTAAGAAAATACAGATATGATGACAAAAGAAAAGAGAATAAAGAAAAAATAACTAAAATTGAGGTGCTTACATTCTACTTGAATATGCAACATTTAAATAATTAAGTCCCTAGACTTCTGAACCCTAGAGTCCGGGACAAAAAGAGATTAAGGACCACTAGCCAAGATTACTGGATTCTATTACCCAATATTTATTGTTCTTGTTTCTGTGGTACTTTTCATTCTGGCATTATTTAAATAGTTTAAATATACTTTATTCTGAACACTCTGTCTGTTGATTTTTAAAATATCTTTCATTTGTCTCCTAAGCGTTATCTTCAATTAACTGGAAAGGGAAATGTCTAGCTTCTGAATGCAATGTTATGTATAGTAGCAGATAGAATCTGTCTTCAGGTGATATGGCAAAAAGGGCTCTGGATCTAGACTCCTGAGATACAGGCTCTAGTTCTGGTTCTATTACATACTACCCCTATGCCCTTGATCCAGGCTTACAGGCTCCTTGGCTTTCACTTTTCACATCTATAATATAACCAATTAGAGGTAAATAAATGGATTAAATTATTTTTAACATTCGATAATTATCCTATAACTTTTATAAGCCTGGGGATTTCCCTAAAGAAGGGAGAAAAGCATACCTAAGAGCTTGCTTTTGAGTTAAGGTGAGAAAGCACCTCTCCATCAAAAACCTTTCACCATTCCCCAAAAAAGAAGAGAAAGGCCATTCCATTAATTCTTCAGCCTGGTCTCTTGCCTAATACCATTACTTCAACTTACAGCATTTGTTTATCATTATCGTCATCGTCATCTTCCTCATCATCTCTTTTGTTGTTGTTGTTGACTATGGCTATAAGTGACAATTGTTAACTTTACTATTTTTCCCCAGGTCTGAATTGCCTAAGGCTCTGATAGTATTATACCCTAAGGTCACACTCCTATATTCCTCCATGATTAACAAACTCCCTGATTGCATCCTATTCCCATCCCAAGGATTTTGAGCCTCTGCTGTCATCATTCGGAATTCATCCCCTTTATTCTTCCCTTCACCACAACCTTGCCTAATATTTAATGATAAAGCTATCAACCCCATTCTACTATAATCTCAGAAATTTATGTTGCACAGGTAACATAATTGCTCTCATTCTATTTCTTTTTCTATGCTTTCTATTCTTTGTATCTTATTGAGACTGGCTACCTCCTACTGATAAAGTCTTCTTGGCCTTGTTTTACAGTTCTGCCTTTCACTCATTGTGATTCACCCACTTGGCAAGGTAAGGGGAGTTAGAATGATTTTTTTTTCACCACAAGCACTTCCAGGTTTTCCTTCTACCATTATTATTCAACAAGTATTCCTCTTTGGAAATCCCCTCAATCCATATCCACCACCAAGTCAAATTTTGGTAGCTATTGTCTACTGATCTTTAGGACACTCCTTCTATTTCATCATGGTATTTAATGACTAACTCACAGTCTTTTCTCCTGAGTTCAAATTCTGCCTCAGACATTTATTAGCTGTATGACCTTGGGCAAGACACAGGGTCTGTCTGTCTCAGTATTTTTTGTGATTTTTGCAGTACACATGTCTCACATGTGATCCACATGATTCCTTCCAATCTTTGAACTCCATTCTTTCCCAGGCCATCCCCTCCCCCCCCCCCAATTAGAGTCCCTTTCCTATAGTGACCCCTTGGCAAACCAAATCAACTCTATATTTCCCTCTTCGTTTGAATCACTTGTTGCCTTATCATATCACCTATTTTACTTTGCTAAGCCTTGGCCTTGAGTCAGTTTCATCATCTGCTGTCCTTGGTCCTACACTCAGGCTACTGAAGAAAGCTAGAGAAAATCACAAAATCATACTGCCTGGGTCTACTATGTCACCTGTGCCCTCACTGTAACAAGCTTCCTTTTGTATCTCCCTAATTAATTCACTGTCCCATTCATCTCAGTAGTTCTTCCAAATCTTTTCATCACTCCTCAAATTATTCATGACCCCCTTCTCATACTCTCTCATCTGAAAAGCTTGCCTATTTTGCAGAAAATACTGATTCCAGTTGCTTAGACTCCTCTTCTTTTACATCTCTCATCTCCCAGATGCCTTCATCACTATCTCACATGAAGAGATTATCCTTCTCTTTGTGAAGGTAAAGCCCTTTGCCCACATGCATAAGTAATCCCATGTGTTCTCATTTTCTTTAGCAAATTTTACCCTTTATGACCTCCCTCTCACTTATCTTAATACTCTTTGTATTTGCTGCCTAATTCACCACTACCTACAAAAATGCTCATTCCTCCTCCATCTTTGAAAAATCCTCTTCTTCCATCCAGCCCTACTCACTATCATCCAATATCTCTCCTCAATTTTGTGGCTAAATTCCTTGGAAAATTCATCAGAAATATTTACTTCCACTTTTTTTCCTCTCACTCCCTTGAAAATTTTGTATAGTATGGCTTCCAATCTCATCATTCAACTGAAATGCCTCTCTTCAAAGTTATTAATAATCTCCTCACTCTCAAACCAGTATTCATTGGTTCCCCCTATAGCCAAACACCATTTGATATTATAAAAAATGAATGTTTTCTGTTATTGTTCTCCCTATTTCCCTCTCATGTTTATAACCTATCAGGGCCCATTTATCCACCTGGGGCCCTTCTGAGTAAATAAGTTTGGGTTTTGTGGTGTTTATGTTTGATTCACTTATTTTCTTTGTTGAATGTAGCTTCAAATTACATATAAAACGTGAGGATTGTCTGAATATAAGGATCTGGTTCATAGATGACATGGACAGATAATATCTGAGTAGAATGACTAGGCCAGTGATAACAGAAGCTGGGGGAGGAGCAGGCAGGACCCATACTATGGAATCTCTCATACAAACTTCAAGGGAGATAACAGGCAAGTATTATATATACCCGTCAATAGTCAGATACATCTAGTATTTGCTAACCATCGAAAAAGGAGGCCAGGGAAGATTTCCAGTAGAAGGGAAGTGTTCTGCTGATAGATGTTCCAAGTATTCTCTGAGGTCTAGACTCTCTATACCTTTGCACAGCATATTACTCAGTTGTCATGCCCATACATTGACCTAGTGACCTAATAGCAGACTCTGTATCCTAGGGCAGTAGCCTGGCCTCTGGTAAAAAGTGTTGCTATGTCCCTGTGTCCAGAAGGCTAGCCTCCAGAGAGAAATTGATACTGTGCATGTAACAGCATAATAGGAACTTATGGTGAGTAGCTCACAGGTTTGTGGTGAGAAAAGCACTTTGTAAACTTTAAGTAGTATAGAAAGGTAAATTGCTGGGGATCATAATTATTGAGTGACAACAATTTCAAGATACATATTGGATTAACTTATATAATAAACCCTTCTTTTTAAGTAATTTAAGAAAATGAGGTTGATTGAAGACTAATAATTTTGAAAATTAAAATTAGACGCAAAATTTCCCAAGGAACACATAAGAATAAAGGATCAAGTAAGAATTTTCGTAAGGTTTGAAAGATGCTTACACTTCTTTCCTAAATTTATCTTATTTTTGGCCAAGCCAGATGAAGACTGCTGTTTTAGCTATAGGCATAATTTATTTTTTTTTTAATTTTTTCAACAAATGCTTTATTAACTTCTGTTTTACATCATTCATTTCCGCCAGATTTTGAGTTACAATTTTTTCCCCCATTTTTCCCCTACCCGCCCTCCCGGAATAGCAGTCCCATAAGATATCACTTCCTCCAATGTGCTCTCTCCCATATGTTCTCCCATACCCCCTTCGACTTTTCCATTAGAAGAAGGTGAATCTCTGGCCCCAATGCCTGCACATCTTATCTCCCAATTACAAGCAAAAGAGTATTAATAATAGTATTTATGTATATTTGAAACATTTAATTTTAAGACCGCGAAATTGGATCCATTCCCTTCCTCCCTTGTCACCCATTCCCTCTGGGAAGATAAGTAATTCAGTATATGTTGTACACGTCTAGCTATGCAAAACTTTACCGTAGTAGATATATTGTACAAGGCTGCTTATAATTCTCTCCCACCCATCCCACCCCCCCACCTGGTCCATTCCCTACATGATCCTGTCCCTCTTTTATAGTGGGTACTTCCAACCTCCTCTTCCCCCAAGAATGCCCTCCCCTCCATCATCCGTCCACTCATCCACCTTCCCCCTATTCTGCTGCAGGGTGAGATATCCCATTTAGTATGTATGTCATTCTCTCCCTGAACCAAATTCAATGAGAATGTGGTTTTGCCTTTTTTGCCTTCCTATTCCCCCCCTCCCATGCAACCACTTCCCCTTGCTTCTTGCATCCCTCTCATTTCCCTTCCCAATTTTTCCTCCACTTCTCTTATTTGATTTTTAAAGTCCTTCTTAAGGTCCTCTATGGCCTGCAACCCGCTCATGTTTTCCCCTGGTGCTTTTGCAGCAGGACTTCTGACCTCACAGTCTTCCTCCCATTCTATGCTTTGATCCTCTTTGCCCCCAAAATAGTTGTCTAATGTTTCATTTTGCTGTTTAATTTGTCTCCTTTGCCTTGGCATGTTGCCACTTAATTACTTGACTTTTGGGCTTGTTGCCCCACTATGACTCTGCCACCAGACAGGTGAGCTTTCATCCTTAACATGTGGGGGGACAACTTCCGTTTCTGGCAAGCTGGGTATCCACCCCACAACCTCCCCCCCCCCGCCCCAGACCACAATCCAGATCCAGGGAGGTTAAAGCAAGAGCGATTGCCCCCCAAGACTGATTCCTGGATCTCCCTGAAGTTTTCACGCCAGGAGCTGGAGCTACCACTGAAAACTACACAATGGCGTGTCTCATCAGTGGCTTCTAGCCCCCAGGGGAGGAAGCCAAAGCGTTCCCCAAATATTGCTCCCAGAGTCCATAGGGCACTAACCTCTCACTTTGTCTTAGGCATGTCTGTGTTGATACTTCTGGAATTGCCACAACAGCTGGTGTTCTGGGGTCCCTCCAGCCAGCTGCTAGCCCGGCTGCCCTGGAGCTAAAACCTCTTCTCAGGCGGACCTGGGCTCAGCTCTGGGCTGCAGGTTGCTAGAGCGCTGAGCTGGTCCTTCCTGCATGGCTGCTGGGCAGTCCTCAGCTGGAGGTTAGCTTCTCTGTGTCATTCTGTGGGTGCTGGGGCTCCAGAACTTGTTCAGAGTCCCCTTTTACATAGTTTGGAGGTAATCTGGGCGGAGAGTGCCTTGGACATGCTGTTTCTACTCCGCAATCTTGGCTCTGCCCTGGCATAATTTCTTAAGTAAGCACTGCTGACATTTGCTATTATTATCATTTTATTTTATTTTTATTTATTTATGGTTATGACAAACTCATGATTTTGCAAATTTTCTTGTGCATTTGAATTTCTGTGTTTTGTTGGGAAACAAGTAACATGAAGTTTATGGTGGCTATTCCTGAAGTAATGATAAGAAATCAATTTAATTTCAGCTTCTTAAGGATAATATATTCACTTTAGAGTATTTTAAAAACCCCTTCTCTTTGTAACATATTGATATTTTAAAATATTTATGGTGTAAGTAGCATGAGGTGTTTCATATTGAATAACTTGGGAATGTCCTGAAGTAATCTTAAAATATTAATATTTCTGAATGTGGCTGGTATGCATTTTGTGGTCAATTTGACAGGCATTTCTTGGCTAAGTTTCTTACAACTGCAACTTTCTTCTCCAACCTCAGGAGTTTATCTTTATTTACATATCATTCAAGGAAAATTATTCTTCTTTCAATTAAAATCTTCTTTCAATTATAATCCTTGAGAAAAAAAGAAAAGAAAACATTTTTGCAGATAATTGTATGATTTTTTGCTATAGTTTTCATATAAAATAAAAGAATTCCAGAAGTTTGCTTTGAAAAAATGTTTCACTGCAATAGCACTATTGAAATAGAATGTGGAACACACACACCTGGGGTGCAAATTGAACTGCTTGTATTTATCCCTTTTGTAATGCTGGTTGGTTTAATTTCCAAATGCATCTATTTCTTTTAATCTTCCCAAAAGTTTTGAAAATTACAAATATAGCAATATATTCATATTAATCTCATTGCAATTATTTCTAAGTTAAATGCTATAGTATTGTCAAAAATTCAAGTGACTATATATATTGTATATACATATGAATACATATGTATGTATATAGAATATGTGTATATGTGTATGTATTTATATAATATTTCTGAACTTACCACCCCATGCAGTATACTGTGCCAGGCAATGGAAGCTATAATGAGTTTACAGAATATATGTTCCAGATGATAATGGATATTATATAGGTGCTTATTTTAATGAATCTACTTTTTAGTAGAATTTTCCCCCAGTTGCATATCAACAAAAATATTAGCATTCATTTTACAAGACTTTGAGTTCCACATTTTTCTCCCTCACATCCTTTCTTCTGAAAACAGTAGCCAGTTTGATATAGTCTATGTATGTGCTATCATGCAAAAATGTTACCATATTAGTCACTGTTGTGAAGGAAAAAAAATATTAAAAAGGAAAATAAAACACACAAAAGAACAAATTAAGTGAAAAATATGCTTAAATTTGCATTCTGAGTCCATCAGTTCTTTATATGGATATGGATAGCATGTTCCTTCATTAGTACTTTATACTTATCTTAGATCATTGTGTTGCTGAGAAGAGCTAAATATTTCATAGTTGATCATCACATGATGTTGCTGATATTGTATACAATATTTTCCCTATTCTACTCTTTTCACTTTGCATCCGTTTCTGTGGGTTAATCATTTCTTATTGCACACTCTTAGTATTCCATTACATTCGTATACTGTGGTTTTTTCAGCCATTCCTCAACTGATGCATATTCCCCCAATTTCCAATATTTTGCCTCCAGAAAAAGGTCTGCTATAAATCTTTTTACACATGTAGGTCCTTTTCCCTTTTTTATGATCTTTTTGGAATATAGACTTATAGTAGTGGTATTGCTGCATCAAAGGATATGCACAGTTTGATTGCCCTTGGGACATAGTTCCAAATTGCTCTCCAGAGTAGTTGGATCAATTCACAAGTCCACCAACAGCGCATTAGTGTCCCGGTTTTCTCACATCTTCTCCAGCATTTATTATTTTCCTTTTCTGTCATCTTAACCAATCTAATAAGTGTAAGGTGGTACCTCATAGTTGTTTTCATTTGCATTTCTTTAATCAAAAATAACTTAAAGCACTTTCATATGCCTATAGATAACTTTAATTTCTTCATCTGAAATCTGCCTATCACATCCTTTGACCATTTGTCAATTGGGAAATGATAAGTGTTCTTATAAATTTGACTTAGTTCTCTTATATGTTTGAGAAATGAAGCCTTTATCTTTACACTTGTTGTAAAGATTATTTCCCATCTTTCTGCTTTCCTTCTGATCTTGGTTGTGTTGCTTTGACTTATTAAAAAAAAACTTTTTAAAACTTTTAATATAATCAACATTTTCTATTTTGCATTTTGTAATGTTCTGTCTCTTGTTTGATCAGGAATTCTTTCCCTCCCTATAGATATGACAGGTAGACTGTTTGATACTCTTCTAACTTGTTTATGACATCACCCTTTATGTCTAAATCATGTCAAAGGTCTGTCATATCTAACTTTTTTTAACATTTAAAAAAAATTTAGAGTTAAATACACAATAGAAAAAAGAAAAAGAAATATATTAAAATTTAAATATTGAAACAAATACAAAAGAAAAGAAAAAAGCATGTCATGTGCACAGCGGAACACAAGGGAAAATTCAAAATATGTAGCAATCAATTTACATTTAAAGAAAGCCTGTATAATAAATGCATTGTTTTGAGAACTGTTCATCTTTTGTTTGCTTCTTTATAAGTTTTCTTTTGTTCTCTGTTATTCACTTTTTACTTTGTTCTTTTTTCCTTCTTCCTCCTCCCCCACCCCAAGAAGGCTACAATTAAGTGTGGCTATATTTATATATAGATATAGATATACCAATACACACACATAATTCAAGCCTCAGATCACATGCCACTTCTGATCTATACTGCAATCCAAGTTTTTGTGCATTACTTCTTAAAATATTTTATATTCATTTTACATATAATATGTATATTTAAATTTGTCCATATTATTTCTCTCATTAAAATATAAGATTCTTCAATACAAGTACTATTGCATTTCTTAATATGTGCCTTAAGTATTGACTGATATCTTGGTTCTGATTTTCTCTGAGGCTCTTCATTAAACTCTTATTTGTCCCTGCCTCAAACCACAACATTGCTTCTATAGCATATGTTAAGGAAGACCCAGATGTTTCCTTATATGGTTTGTGTCTAGGGCATGGGGGTGGGGAATACTCAACTGAGAATGATCATATAGATATGTATTGAGTACCATATTAGTTTATTGATTGGCTGAGTTTTCTAAAGGACTACTCCACAATTTTGTTATTTAGACATTATGGTAGATGCTATTTTTATGGTGTCACCAGATACTAAGGCAACTGACACTATGTTGCAGGGTTCTAGGAAATTTGTGCTTTTATATACTCTATACCCCACCTTAGCGTGGTTGAAATAGAAAAGACAGTTAGAGGAGTTCCTAAGTCTGGTAGAAGGACAGGAGAAACAAAATTATCTTAAATAATTATTTTTTTAATCTTAATTCCTGCCAGAATCTGAAATTCATTTGTTTTTTTTTTCTTTCTTTCTTTTTGGAGGGGGAAAGGTAGGGAGGGCAATTGAGATTAAGTAACTTTTCCCATGATCACACGGCTAGTAAGTGCTAAATGTCTGAGGCTGGATTTGAGCTTAGTTCCTCCTGACTCCAGGAACAGTGCTCTATGCACTGTGCCACTTAGCCGCCCCAGTTTGCTTTTATTTCACATGTGCCTATTATCCCTCTAAAAGTTACCCTGAGAGTAATTGAGAACCATCAGCTGCTATCTGTGGTCCTCAATACCACAGTTCTGTTGTACTATTGTTCACGATTAAGGAAATCATGGGCATTGCTAGTGGAACAGAAACTCTGGTGGATAGCTATGGACAAGTCACTTAAGTCACAGCCATTTCAATGTGACAGTGGTTCAACAGAATAATACTAATAAACCCCTAGTAAGGAACCCAAAGTCATATAGCATGTTTTACAACTACCTGGCCTCACCACCAATGCCTCTCCTTTGAGAATAGTGATGCTAAGTATTTATGCTATGAAATATGCTTTGAAAGTAACCATATTTCTAAGGCAGGTTTTCTTAGCCTGTAGTCAGCAAAATACAGACCCATCTACACATACACACACACACACACACACACACTTCTAGAATAATCTTTTTTAAAATTTATTTTATTTTCAATTATGTAACAAAACAAGCATTTTCATAACACAAAACCAAAAACCGAAAGATGACTGCACATGAAACTGCAAATCTAGCATGTTTTTTTTCTGAGGAGTCCATGTACTTGGCAACGAAGTCTATCAGGTAAAAAAAATATCAGATCACTTATTCCACATAATTCTATTTTTCTTTCTTTTTTTCTGGAAAGGGTGCTGCTTTTCTGTGGTTGAATGATTGTCTTTGTCTTCCTGTCTGTCCATTTCTACCTGTAGAAGTTAGCAAATCTTTTGTGTCCTTGAGGGAGCAAGTATTTCTCTCTATGTGTACAGACATGTAGGCCTGATTGAAAGGATATAGAAGCAAATTCCAACCTGGTTACTTTATTGAGGGAGGGAGGCCGGAGATAACTGGATATTAAATAATTTATTTCCAGTCTCATTTGTTATTCTCATAACACTGAGTTCCCATATGTCTTTATCTCTAAAGGAAGAAACCAAGTACATAAGTAGAAATAGCAACATTTTGAGTGTAAAATCTATTAAATTGTACTGTGTTTGTATCTGTGTGTATTCTCAACTAAGCACCAAGGTTTCATTTTGTACTATTATTTTTCCTCAGAAATTTGTAGCTTCTAATATATAATAACTACTGGAAAAGAGTACTGGTCATCTTTGTAGAAGTACCATCTTGGCAACATTTCAGAAATGAGCAGGGGATCATGAGGGCTCAATCTACCACGCATCTTTCCTTTAAACTCCCACTGAGCTAAATAGCAGTTCTGAGCTTTAAGTGAGCAGTGAATTAGGCCTCCAATGATGTGCAGAAGAGAGGGCAGATGGTTCCAGATGGCTAGTGCCACAGAAGTTAAGGGTCATTGTTTGGCAGAGGCGGGAGTGGGCACAATCTCCAGTCTCAATTATTAAAAGTCAGTAGAGAGGAAAACAACCAAAATGGTAACAGATGAATGAAAAGACCATTGGCATGAGCAAGTCCCTTAAGCTTTTTTAAAGCTCCCAAGAGCAAATACATTATGACTAGATTGATATCTATTAGGCAAGTGATTTTGGGATTAGATTCCTGGATGTATATTTTCTTCTTCTTTTAAAAGTTATCATAAAATGCTAGATGATAGTTATAATATAGCCTTCATTATCATAAAATTATTCTTTATTAAAGAAAGTGTGTAATATCTTAAAAGAAACATATACAAGTGAATTTACAGCATAGCTTTAGGAAGAGGTGGTTCTGAGTTCAGCTGAGTCAGTAATGCACATTTTTTTATTTCCTTTTTCTAATTAAACTCTTCTTTATTCATTTTGTTAGAACAAATTATATTATTCACTTCCTGCGGTGACTGAAATAATCATAGCTTCCTTGAAGAATAATCCCCCCTTAGACTAGTTATAGTGGAAATAGATAGATATCAGTTTCCCTCTCATCATTCCATGGTAATAGTTCATTCAGGATTCATTTATTATCACAATTTCGTGTTTTTAACTTACCATAGTTATTAGGGAGAAAACCTGAATCACCAAAACTAATGAATGGTTATGATACAATGCAATGAAACCTACCTTTTATAAAACTTTGAAAACGCAAAATGGATCTTGGAATATATTATAGAATTATACGTTGTTATTTCAGAGTTAACTATTATCCACATGTCAGTTTATGAAAGCAAAGGGAGAAAGAAAAGAGTTTATCTACAAATGAGTCAAAAACATGGTTCATCAGATATTGATTTCCAGAAAAATGGAAAGGATATTAAGGAGGGAAGATCAGAAAGCCACCTGGCAGCATCTTCTGGAAACTTTGAAAACTTTATAAGTATGCCTTCCTGGTTTGTGTTCTTTGAATGATACTTCATAGGCTTTGAAAATATGAGTAAATATGCAATTGTGTGTAATGTAGATTTACCTTTCTGTTAAACTGGGAAAGAACAGAATTTTGGAATGAAGGGTCAGAACCTTTTAAAAGGAAGTAAATTATTCAATTTTGGGAAATACATTCCCTTTTTGGGAGCACAAGTTTTCCATTATTATAAGGCATTTTCACCTGGTGTTTCAAGTTTCTAAAGAAATTATTGTACATGTGAAAAATGCACAATGTACCAAGTCAACTCAGCTCAATGAAATTCAATTAATATTTGACGTAATTCCATTCAATTTGACACGTATTTGATTTGCAAACGTTGTGCACAGAATGTTAAAATGTAAAAAGTGGTTGACCTCATCAGGAGCTTGCCTTCTAATGGAGAAAATAATATGAACACATAAAAGTAAATATTTTCCATTTTGGGGGTAGTGGGACATCAAAACTTTGAAGTTAGCAATATCTCATCTTTACAATCTGGTAAAATCTTAATAATATATTTGAAAATATTTTGCTGATTAACAACACTTCTTATGATAAAGGATGATGTTTTTCCCTTACTTTTCATGCATCAATTTTAGTTATAGTGAAGAGAAAGGAAAGGGTATAAGCATTTATTAAGCAGCTATGATGACTATGCAGTTTGCTAAGTGTTTTTACAAATAGTAACATATTTGATAGATCATTCAGATATCCCACTGCCTTTCTACAGATATAGAGGGGGTAGGTGGGAAAATGAATCTCTAAACCTCCTAAATGGTTATAATGCTATTCACTAACCACCCCCCCACTCTCTCTCTTTCTTTCTCTCTCTCCTTCAACCTCTGCTTCCCTTCTTCCCTCTTTCCCTTCCTCCCTTTCTCTCTCTCTCTCTGTTTCTTTGTCTCTGTCTTCATCTCTGTCTGGCTCTGCCTATCTGTGCCTTATGTGTTTATCTGTCTCTCTGTGCTGTCTGTCTCCTCTCGATATAGCTATAGGCATAAGTATGGGTATAGGTGTAGGAATAGGCAGAGGTAAAACTACAGTTAAGTAAAATAGGTCCTAAAAGTTAGTGCAGTTTTAATCTTCTAATAACAGAAAAGGTATCCTATTTAATGTATTTATATTAAAAACATTGAATTAATTTTGGAATGGCAAACTAATTTTCATTGCATTTCCTTTGAGGGAACATTCTTAGACAACATGTCTAGGGCCTAAAATAAGTGGGAGTAGAATTAAAGTTAGAAGAGCAATCGATCAAATGTAAAATCTCCTTTTTCAAGTAAAAGATCTTTCCAAGTTGGCCTCTTCCTACTTTTCAAATTTTGTTATGGCTTATATTTCCCCTATTTCCTTATAATGCATATATGTCTATATATCGTCTCCTGTGATTTTCCTTTAAATTTCAGCTAACATCCTATCATCTACAAGATACCTTTTCAAGTATTTCTTAAACTTAGTGACTTCCATCTGAAATTCTGTCTCTTTTCTCTTTCTTTCTCACTGTTTATCAAATGTGTGCTATAGGGGGTAGAATGAAGATGGAGGAGTAGAAACAGGAATTCCACAGGGCTCTGGTTTCCACCTCCTCCAATTCATGTAAAGGGTGACTCTGAACAAGCTTTGGAGCTACAGAACCAACAAAATGACAAAGAAAAGTTAACCTCCCATGGAGAAGAGCAGGAAGAGGCCAGCACAGTGCTCTGGGAGCTGACCCCAGCCCTGCAGGAGCCTGAAGTTTAGCAGGTCTGACCAACTATAGGCTGGAGGGACTTCAGATCAGATCAACAGCAGCTGTAGCATTTTCCAGAATTATCAACACATAGATTCTAAGGACAAAATAAGAGATCAGTGCAGTGTGGACTTTGGGATCCAGTAGTTCCCAGAGTTCAGTCGGCCTTTGCACCCAGGACATGCTGTTTGCCTCTTGGCTGCTGCAGAGCTCCTGGTCTACAGATTGTAGGGGGATAAAGCAACCAGTCTGTGGGATAATCACTCTTGCTTTAACCTGCTTGGATCTGGATTGCGGTGTAGGATGGAAATCCTGGGGTGTGCGACCAGCTTGCCAGAGCGTGTGGAGGCTACAGAGAGGGCACCCGATTAATAACTTCAGCAGCTGAGAAAACCCTAGCAATTGGGACAGAGCTCCCATGTCTGGTAGCAGAGCCTTATAGTGGTAAAAAGCACAAAAGTCAAGTAATTGGATGGCAACATGAGGAGGCAAAGGAAGCAAAGCAAAGAGAGCAAACCGATATTACACTCCTATTTTGGGGACTAAAAGGATCAAAGCATGGAATAGGAGGAAGACAACAAAGTTAGAACTGATGCACCAAAAGCTTCCAAGAAAAACACAAGCTAGTTACAGGCCATAGGGGACTTAAGAAGGATTTTGAAAACCAAATAAGAGAAGTACAGTAAACATTAGGAAGAGAAATGAGAATGATGAAAGAAAATTATTAAATGAGACTCAACAAATTGAAAGAATAAAATAACACCTTAAAAATAGACTAACTCAGATGGCAAAAGATGCTCACAAAGCCTATAAGGAGAAGAATGCCTTAAGAAGCCAAATTTGCCAGATGGAAAAAGAATCTCAAAAGCTCACTAAAGAGAATCATTCCTTCAGAATTAGATTGGAACAAATAGAAGCTAGTGACTTTATGGGGAATCAAGATACTATTAAACAGATCCAAACAAATAAAAAAAATAGAAGGCAATGTGAAATATCTTATTGGGAACAATACTGACTTGGAAAATAGATCCAGGAGAGATAATTTAAAAAATTATAGGACTACCTGAAAGCCATGATCAAAAAAAAAGAAATCATCCTTCAAGAATTTTTTTTTTTTTGGAGGGTTCCGAGGGTTTTATTTCTCATCATCCTGTGGTGGCGTACAACAGTGCCAGCGGACAAAGGAAATAAAGGGTTAGGGAACATAATTTATGCCTGGCAGTATTTCACAGCACAGTGCTTTCTCCATGATGGCTTCTAGAATCCTTCTCTTGGAGCACAGCAGGGCCCCCACAGCCTCAGGCCTTCCTACTGACACTTGACAAATCCTTTCAGATCTTCCAGAAAGTTGATATACTCCTGGTGTTCTAAGGCCGTGCTGAGCTCAATCAGCTCGTCTTCGAATGTGTTGTCCACACCAAGGTCAGCCAGGAAGTCCATCAAGTGATCATACAGGGCCCAGTCCAGGGAATCCGTGTTGAGTGTGTAGTTTGTATCCTTCCAGTCAGGTTCGCTGGTGGGCTGAAAGCTAACTTCCCGGATGGAGAAGATGTCACTCTCCTCCTCCTCTTCCTGTCCAACCTCATCCTCTGGATAGTGGCAGTCCAGCACAAGGGCCTTCTTGGTATCATCCTTCACAACCTCCACCACGAAGTTCGGGGTTGACGTAAGTTCAGGCTCTTGCAGTTCTTGTGTCTTCGGCCCCTCTGGTGGCTCATCATCAAATGTCGGTGGGATACTGTTAATATTGAATGTGACTGTGATCCTCTCACCAGCTACTCTCCGGACTAACTTGGCTTCTGTCCCTTGCACACCCAGTTCCCAATCCCCAGAAATCTTGGGGAGGGATTTGTGTTTCTGGATCTTCCTTTCCTCTTTAATTTCATCTGTCAGGAATTCAGCAAAGGCCTTGTCCCCCTCGGTGTGGAGCCCCCCGAACGTGCACAAACATAGACCCGGCGAGCTCCGGAGTGGCTGCAGGAGGCGGGGGCTCGCGGGCCTCTGCCCGCTGGCGACTCCTCCTCCCAGGAGGCCTTCAAAGGTGCGGGTGGTGGCGGCCACAGCGGGGCGCAGTGTCGGGAGGGCAGCGGGGCGCAGGGCCCGGGCCGCAGAGCGCAACAGCAGGGGCAGCAGCAGTGGGGCCATGACCGACACACACACAGAGGGGGTTGGGAATGACCTCAAGAAATTCTTAAGGAAAACTGCCCTGATGTTTTAAAACCAGAGAGCAAAATAGAGGTTGAAAGAATTCACCAATCACCTCCTGTAAAAGATCCCCCAAAGTCCTAGGAATATTATTGCCAAGTTCTGGAATTCCCAGATCAAGGAGAGAATATTACAAGCAGCCAGGAAGAAACAGTTTGAATATTGTGGAAACACAATCAGGATAAGACAGTATCTGGCAACTTCCACACTAAGGGACCATAGGGCCTCAAATATGATTTTCCTGAGGTCAAAGGAGCTGGGATTAAAACTAAGAATCGCCCACCCAGCAAAATTGAGTATAATGTTTCAGGGGAAAATATGGTCATTCAGTGGAATAGAGGACTTGATGAAAAAAAAAAAAAACAACAGAGGTGAATAGAAAATTTGACATTCAGATACAAGAAGCAAGGGAAGTATGAGAAAGCAAAAATGTGTGTGTGTATATATATATATATATATACACACACACACATACATACATACATACATACATACAACACACATATATGCATACATATACATATATGTTTGTATAGGAGGGTATATGAGTATATAAATATATATGTGAATGTGTGCATATACGTTTGTAGATATACATAGATAGAGGGCACAGTGCTAATTTAATAGGAAGGGATGATACTTAAAAGGAAAATTTAAGAGGTGAGAGAGGAATATAATGAGAGGAGATGGGGAGAAACAGAATGGGGTAAACTATCTCATATAGAAGTGGCAAGGGAAAACGGTTACAATGAAGTGGAAGAATAGGAAGGCAAAAAGGAATGGGTCAAACTTATTCTCATTGAATTTGGCTCAGGAAGGGAATGATATATACACTAAATAGGGTATCTCACCCTATAGGAAAGCGGGGGAGGGAAGGGGCTGAAGGGGGGGTGATGGAAGGGCGGGCAGGTTGTGTGGGAGGGAAGTTGGAAGCTTCCCCTTTTGAAAAGGGGCAGGATCAAAGTGGAGAATAGAAGACATGGGAGGTAGGATAGGAGGGAGGGAGATATACTGAGTCTTTTACAATATATAAACTATGGAAATGTCTTGCATACCTACACATGTACAATCTTTACTGAATTGTTTATCTTCCCAGTAAGGGTGGTGACAAGGGAGGAAGGGAATCAATCTGGAATTCAAATTTTTAAAATCAAATGTTTAAAAATATATGCATATGTGTATATATATGTATGTATATTTATATATATACATATATGTGTGTATATATACATAGATGTGTATATATATGTATATATACTATTATTAATATTATTTTACATGTAACTGGGAAATCAGATATACAGGCACTGGGGCATAGAGATCCACCGTGCCCTACTGGAAAGTCAGAGGGTGTATGGGAGAAGATATGGGAGAGAGCAGATTGGTGGAGGGGATATCCAGTGGGATCACTATTTTGGGGTGGTAGGTAGGGGAAAATGGGGAGCAAATTTGTAACTCAAAATCTTGTGGAAATGAAGCATTTCCACAAATAAAGCATTTGATTAAAAAATAAAAAAATAGTGTGCTATAGATACAGACGTGTACACACACACACACACACACACACACACACACACACACACATATATACAAACACATACACCTTGTATGTATTTAGTTGTTTGCATAGACTGTGAGATTTTTGAGAATATGATCTGTCAATTGTTGTTGACTTATCTTTCATTGTATCCCTAACACTCTGGGCAGTGTCTAGTAGATATAAGGCAATTAATGTTGAAATTACTTGAAGACAAATGGTCTAAAAGAAAATAAATTGTACCTTGAAACATTTAAATTTGTTTCTCTTTGGAATTTGTAGAATATAGCTTTATCTGCTGAATGGTCCTATTTCCATTCTGTTAGAAAAAGGTAACAGTAGGGGGACTACTAGGTGGCACACTGAATAGAGTAACAACCATGGAGTAAGGAGAACCCAAGTTCAAATCTGGACTCAGACACTTGACACATTTACTAGCTGTGTTATCTTGGGCAAGACACTTAACCCCAATTGCCTTGCCTTCCCCCCTCCAGAAAAGTCAGAAACACTAGAATGTAATTCTAATGGCTAAGAGAAAGTAACACGTTTGGTGTGGGTGATCATGGTGCCCAGATGTATATAGGACCAGCTATGGGGGGGAGTAAAACAAAACTGTGGAATATATAGTAATATTTTCTATTTATGACCCTAATACTTTCCCTGATGTTTTAGTTACCTATCATGCCTGATTGATGGTCCATATGCCAGGAAGTCCCAGACATGTTCTTATAGGTAATAAGTGGTAAAGGTCCACCATTGATGATATTTTCACTTCCTGGTGGCTTATTAAATTATTTTGTATTTACTTATCTGTTTAAGCTCCTCCCATACCCATCCCTTACTCAAGAGTGTAAACTCCTTAAGATCGGAAAAACAAAACAAAACAAACAAAAAAAAACAAAACCTTTTTTTCCCCATTTTTTATCTTTAATGCCTGACATGTAACTTTTACTTTGTAAATGCTTGTTGAGATATAATAACGCATTTTGACTTTTCAGATACACAATGTCTTCAAATATCCTTCAAACACCAGGTAGTAAATATCTCAATGAAGTTTGAATGCCCCTCACAGCAGAGGTGAGGAGGGAAGGAAGTAAGCATTTATTAAGTGACTATTAGGTGCCAGATACTATACTAAGTGCTTTAAAAATTTATCTTATTTTATACTCACAACAACTCTGTAAGGAGTAGACCTCAAAAAATGATCACCTCTCTTTTAATAGAACCTGCTTTTTCATTCTAAAGCACTATTATTTCCTAATTTAATGGCTAAGTAAACCTAAGTTACACAAAATCTAATTATGTATTCAAGTTCACAAAGCAATTAAGTGGATTCAGATAATTCAAAATCCAAACTCAATCTCATAAAGTATGGTCATAGCTTCTTGAAAATGAGCTTGATTAGTTTTTATTAAGGGAAATAATAAGTCTAGTTTTGGTTGAAAAAGTCTTTAAGGCTTTGTCTAAAATATGCTTGAACCTCACTATTGGCCTCATAAGATTTTAAGACTCATAGGAAAGAAACTAAAATAATGGAATAATGAGATGAAATTGATTCTCTGGGGCAATGTATTTTATTTGTCACTCCTTCAAATTAAACTGATATGGTCACTCTACAGACTAACTGTAGGTCTTATCTTGTATTATTGACTTTGAGAAATTGTTTATTTTGTTGGTATACAGAAGCATATGAAAGGTTAAAAATATTTCTCGTTGCCATTTTCCTAAATTGAATTCAGAAAAGCTGTTGAGTAAAAAAAAAATTATTATAATAGCCTGACCTGAAATCTCCTTAACACAAGTCATTGAAGAAAATACTTCAGTAAAACTATAAAGAAGAAAATGGTGAATATAAAATGGAATAAAGATATCTTCCTACATCTCTGTGATGATCAATTTTTTTTTTTTTTGCCTTTTGGTGGGCAATTGGGGTTAAGTAACTTGCCCAAGGTCACACGGCTAGGTTTTTGTTTGTGTGTGTGTTAAGTGTCTGAGGCCGGATCCGAACTCAGGTCCTTCTGACTCCAGCGTTGATGCTCTACTCACTGCGCCACCTAGCCGCCCCAAGATGATCAATTTTCATAAACAAATATAACAAAGTGGCATTTTTTCACCTATACCAATGAGGTACCAAATGAACTGTATATAAAAAGTCACAAAGTGCATTGGAATCTGATTGATTAAAAGTTAGAAAAAAGAATAAAGAACACTGGTTCTGGATGCAGATCCAGGCTCTGGTAACTCTTATCCAGGAGAATTTTAATTAAATCTCTGGGATTCAGTTTCCTTAGGGAGAGGTGTTGGATTGGAATGTCTTTAAGGTTTTTCCAATTCTAAATCCTATGGTTATGTATGAAGCCCACAATGAAGGTAAGAAAGCCTTAAATATACATGAGAGGGCTGAATCAAGATGGCAAAGTAGGGCAGGTACTTGCCTGAGCTCTCCTAAATTCTATTTCAATCCACTTTAAAATTTCACCTCAAAATGAACTTCCAAGTGATACAACCAAAATAAGGACAGGGTGAAATCATTTATCAGCTAAAGACAACTTAGAAGGTGAATAGGAAAGATATGTCTCACTCTGGTGAGAGTGGAGAACAAGGTTATCCAGGCAGGCAAGCCAGTAATTAAGGCCCTAACACAGGCACAAGCCAGCAAACTGGTTTTAGAGGCAACTAAATCAGCAGCAGTGCCTTTCTGAACTCAGCCCAAAGATGGTAAGGGTACTGGACAACTGGTCAGAAGATTACAAGGCACATTTTGCTAGTGGTGGGTACAGAACTCTTTTGCCTTGGCCTAACAGGATGAATGGCATAGACACAACTCATAATCCAAAAATAAGGAGGAGTACAAGTACATTAAAGTGATTCTCTTATGGCAAGGAAATAGGGATACTGGTAACAGGTCCAGGGCAGAAAGGAGTGATTATGCTCACTCACAAACCAGAGCATGGGGCAGGAGAGAAGTGACCATACTTTTCTTAGAACATAGCAATTTAAAAGAATTGAAAAGTTACAGGTTCTTAGAATTAGCTCTGAAAATAAACAGCATTCAAACCTAAAATTTGGGACAGTGCTCCCTCAACCTCAGGAGGAGAGCCCAACTTTAATATTAAGTTAAGCCAAGAAAATGTCTTGAGAATAAGAACCGTACTCCTCCTCACCCATACAAACACACACACACACACACACACACACACACACACACACACACACTATCCACAGAAAGTTACTATGGTGATAGGGAAGAACAAAACAAAACTCAGAAGGGGGCAACAGTGCCAAAGTGGCTGCATAGGAAGTCTAAATGAAAATTATAAATTGGAGTAAGGCCATAAAAAGAGCTACTGGAAGATCTCAAGAATGATTTAAAAAATCAAATAAGAGAGCTAGAAAAAAGATTGGGTAAGGAAATGAGATTGATGAAAGAGAGGAGTGGAAAAAAATCAGCAGCTTGATAAAGGAACAAAGACTCATTGACAGACAGACAGACACACACACAAGAAAACAATATGCCAACGTTCACTGAAGAAAATATCTTAAAAATTAGAATTTGCCAGATGTAAAAGGAAATAAAAATACTCACTGAAGAAAATAATTTCTTAAAAATTCGAACTGGAAAATTGGAAAATAATGACTTTATGAGACATCAAGTAACAACAAAACAAAATAAAAATGATAAAATAGAAGAAAATGTTAAATATATCTTTGGGAAAGCAGCAGCTTTGAAAAATATATCAAGGAGAGATAATTTAAAAATTATTAGACTACATTAAAGGCATGATTTAAAAAAATAGACTAGACATTATATTTCAAGAAATTACCAAGGAAAACTGTCCTGAAACCCTAAGAGCCAGAGGCTAGAAGAGAAATTAAAAATATCCAACAATCACCACAGGAAAGAAATCCCCTAATGAAAACTCCCTGGAATATTGTAGTTAAATCCCAGGTGAAGGAATAAATAATTTGAGCAACCAGAAAGAAACTATTAAACATAACATCGAATATTTAGCAGCTTCTTCATTAAAGGATTGGAGACTTGGAATATGATATTCTAGAAGTCAAGGGAGCTAGGAATGAAGAATAAGCTACTCTGGAAACAAAACAAAACCGAGCATTATCTGTGGGGGAGGAAGGAAGTGAATATTAAATGAAATAAAGGACATTTAAGCATTTCCTGATGAAAAGATCAAAGCCGAACAAAAATTTGATTTGCAGTAGAAAAAATTGGAAATTGAGGAGTGAACAAGTTGTGGTATATGATTTTGAATGAATACTATTATCTAATAAGAAGTGATGAACAGCAAACTTTCAGGGGGAGAAAACAGCAAAGAAAATACCCAGGAAGTCTTACGTGACGTGATGCAAAGTGAAGTGAATAAAACAAGAAAGACATTATACATAGTAACAGCGGTATTGTACAATGATCAACTGTGAATGACATAGACATTCTCAGCAAAACAATGATCCAGGACAATTACAGTGGACTCATGAAGAAAGATGTCTCCATCTCCAAATAAAGAACTGATAGAACTGTAAATGCAGAGCAAAGTAAACTCATTTTCATTTTATTGGGTGTGTGTGTGTGTGTGTGTGTCCCATTTTTTTTCACATGATGTATGATGTATATCACATTGCTTGTTGTCTCAGGGAGGAATGAGAAGAGGGAAGAAAGAAGAGAATTTGGAGCTCAAAATTATAAAAAAGAATGCAAATACTATTTTTACATGCAATTGGGAAAAATGAAATAGAATTTAAAACAGTGTGAAAGATGCTACAATCTGTTTTGAAAAAAAAGGAAAAATTTAATACTATGAGAATGCTACCTGGTACTACTGCTAAAACACAAAACAAGCAAAAAAAACTCCATTAAATTAGTGCAAGGAGCATTTTCATTTCCTAGATTATGATGTGAATTTGGTTGTATAAGCAATTCATTTGGTTATAATATAATTTATAATTATAACATATTAACATATAACATTGTATCAATATAATTACACAATACTATATAGAGAATATAATTTTGTTATAGTATATTATTATATTACTATGACAATATTAAATAATAAAACACTAATAATAAGATGAAGAGAACATGAATTATTCATGGAGCAATATCTTCTGTTAATATGGCAACCATGGTATACTAAACATAGTAGAAAACTACTTCTGCCATGTGGGGAACTTGTTTCTCTATGGAAGGGAAATGAAAACTCATGTACAATAATTACACTTAAAAATAATTTATAGATGAGAGAGAATCTGTTACAATAGGAAGGGCCAAAATGATGAGATTGTGAATCACAAAATCAACAGAGATTACATTCTCCGTTCTATTGATTTACACAATTACTGATGGTGTTAATGTTTAGGTGAAAATAATCTTTTACAAATAGGTTAAGTGAAAAGGAAATCTGATTTTTTTCATGATTTTCAGTGGGCGTGAGTAAACATATATGTAGTATCAAATTGTATGTGTGTATGCACACACATTTAATTTGCTACTATAATTTCTGATCTACTGGGTGAAGTTTCTTTTCTTTCTTTCTTTTTTCCCATATATAGGACTGATTTTTCCTTGATGACCCACAACAAGTACTTTAAATGAATTACATGTAAAATTTGTTAATTGCATTTCAATTTTTAAAAAAAATCTGCATCCACATCATAATTAGGTTTGGTTTGGCTCAAAATTTCACAAAATTTCCACTTATCATGTTAGAAAGGGGTAGAATTAGACACATAGTATCTCTTTACTCATGGTAGTGTTGTGTTAGGCAATACTATGGCAGAAACTCAGTTCCTATGGCAGCTAATTTTGTATTGAAGAAGCCTTTCCCATAATTAGTATTCCCACAAAGAAAAAAATGGAGGAGATTACCTCCAAACTATGCAAAAGGGGACTCTGAACAACTTCTGGAGCCCCAGCACCCACAGAACGACACAGAGAAGTTAACCTCCAGCTGAGGACAGCCTAGCAGCCATGCAGGAAGGACCAGCTCAGCGCCCTGGGAACCTGCAGCCCAGAGCTGAGCCCAGGTCCGCCTGAGATGAGGTTTTAGCTCCAGGGCAGCCTGGCCAGCAGCTGGCTGGAGGGACCCCAGAACACCAGCAGCTGTGGCCATTCCAGAAGTATCAACACAGACATGCCTAAGACAAAGTGAGAGGTTAGTACCCTATGGACTTTGGGACCAATATTTGGGGAACGCTTTGGCTTCCTCCCTTGGGGGCTAGAAGCCACTGATGAGACACGCCATTGTGTAGTTTTCAGTGGTAGCTCCAGCTCCTGGCCTGCGAACTTCAGGGAGATCCAGGGATCAGTCTTAGGGGGGCAATCGCTCTTGCTTTAACCTCCCTGGATCTGGATTGTGGTCTGGGGCGGGGGGGGGGGAGGTTGTGGGGTGGATACCCAGCTTGCCAGAAACGGAAGTTGTCCCCCCACATGTTAAGGATGAAAGCTCACCTGTCTGGTGGCAGAGTCATAGTGGGGCAACAAGCCCAAAAGTCAAGTAATTAAGTGGCAACATGCCAAGGCAAAGGAGACAAATTAAACAGCAAAATGAAACATTAGACAACTATTTTGGGGGCAAAGAGGATCAAAGCATAGAATGGGAGGAAGACTGTGAGGTCAGAAGTCCTGCTGCAAAAGCACCAGGGGAAAACATGAGCGGGTTGCAGGCCATAGAGGACCTTAAGAAGGACTTTAAAAATCAAATAAGAGAAGTGGAGGAAAAATTGGGAAGAGAAATGAGAGGGATGCAAGAAGCAAGGGGAAGTGGTTGCAAGGGAGGGGGGGAATAGGAAGGCAAAAAAGGCAAAACCACATTCTCACTGAATTTGGTTCTGGGAAAGAATGACATATATATTAAATGGGATATCTCAACCTGCAGCAGAATAGGGGGAAGGGGGATGAGAAGAGGGATGATGGATGGGAGGGCATGCTTAGGGGAAGGGGAGGTTGGAAGTACTCACTATAGAAGAGGGACAGGATCATGTAGGGAATGGACCAGGTGGGGGGTGGGATGAGTGGGAGGGAATTGTAAGCAGCCTTGTACAATATATCTACTATGATAATGTTTTGCATAGCTAGACATGTACAACATATACTGAATTACTTATCTCCCCAAAGGGAATGGGTGACAAGGGAGGAAGGAAATGGATCTGAAATTCGAAATCTTAACATTAAATGTTTCAAATATATATAAATGCTATTATTAATACTCTTTTGCTTATAATTAGGAGATAAGATGTGCAGGCATAGGGACACAAAGATTCACCTTCTTCTAATGGAAAAGTCGAAGGGGGTATGGGAGAAGGTATGGGAGAGAGCAGATTGGAGGAAGCGATATCTTGTGGCACTGCTATTCTGGGAGGTTGGGTAGGGGAATAACAGGGGGAAAATGATTGTAACTCAAAATTTGGCGGAAATGAATGATGTAAAACAGAAGTTAATAAAGCATTTGTTTAAAAAAAAAGAAAATAAACTTCCAATCAACATATTTGATTAATAAGTAAAAAAAAATTCTCAAGGAAAATTGCCCTGATGTTTTAGATCCAGAGGCCAAAATAGAGGTTGAAAGAATCCACCGATCACCTCCTGAAAAAGATCCCAAAAAGAAAACTCCGAGGAATATTATAGCCAGGTTACAGAATTCCCAGATCAAGGAGAAAATACTACAAGCAGCCAGGAAGAAACAATTTCAATATTGTGAAAACACAATCAGAATAGCACAGGACCTGGCAGCTTCTTCACTGAAGGATCAAATGGCATGGAATATGATATTCCAGAGGGCAAAAGAGCTGGGACTGAACCCAAGGGTCACCTACCCAGCAAAACTGAGTATTTTGTTTCAGGGGAAAATATGGTCATTCAGTGGAATAGAAGCCTTTCAAGCATTCTTGAGGAAAAAACCAGAGTTGAATAGAAAATTGGACATCCAGACACAAGAAGCAAGAGATGCCTGAGAAGGTAATAAGGGAAAAGAAATCAAAAGGAACTTATCAAAGTTGACCTATTTACATTCCTATATGGAAAAACAATAACTGTGGCTCATGAAATCTTTCTCAGTATGAAAATAATGGAAGAAAGATGTATGGTCATATGAATACATATGTGAATGTGTGTATATATGTTTACAGTTACACATGGATAGAAGGTATAGGTTGAATTTGTTGGGAAGGAATGATACTTAAGAGGTGAAATTATGAGGAGAGAGAAGCAAGTGGCAAGAGGAGATGGGGAGAGAGAGTGTAGGGTAAACTATCTCATGTAGAAGAAGCAAGGGGAAGTGGCTGCAGGGGAGGAAAAGAATAGGAAGGCAAAAAGGCAAAACCACATTCTCATTGAATTTGGTTCAGGGAGAGAATGACATACATACTAAATGCGATATCTCACCCTGCAGCAGAATAGGGGGAAGGTGGATGAGAGGAGGGATGATAGATGGAAGGTCATTCTTGGGGGGAGGGGAGGTTGGAAGTACCCACTATAGAAGAGGAACAGGATCAAGTAGGGAATGTATCAGGTGGGGGGTGGAATTGGCGGGAGGGAATTATAAGCAGCCTTGTACTATATATATATATATATATATATACACACACACTATGGTAATGTTTTGCATAGCTAGACATGTACAACATATAATGAATTACTTATCTTCCCAGAGGGAATGGGTGACAAGGGAGGAAGGGAATGGATCTGAAATTAGAGGTCTTAATATTAAATGTTTCAAACATTTATAAATACTATTATTAATACTTTTTTCTTGTAATTGGGAGATAAGATGTGCAGGCATTGGGGCACAGAGATTCACCTTGCTCTAATGGAAACGTCGAAGGGGTTATGGGAGAAGATATGGGCGAGAGCAGATTGGAGGAAGCGATATCTTGTGGGACTGCTATTCTGGGATGGTGTGTAGGGGAAAAATGGGGGTAAAAATTGTAACTCAAAATCTGCTGGAAATGAATGATGTAAAACAGAAGTTAATAAAGCCTTTGTTTAATAATAAAAAAGCTATGAGGAAAGAAATAAATGTTTAATGAATAATTAAAAAAAAGAAAAAAATGGATGGGAATGAAATTTTATTGTTCAACTTAGGTGTAACAGGACATAAGTAATTATATCTTATATAGTCCTAAAAAATGAATTTCTCTAATACCTGGGTATATGGGACCCAAAAAAATCTCTGTTCAGTCAGTGGGTATGTTACAGAGTAAGGTGTCCAAATTGACTGTCTATAAAATTGATCGTATTAGATTTAACAATTATTCCTCAGATGCCTACTGTGTACAGAACATTTTGCTAGGCCCTTAAGTTTACTACTTCATCTAACGCCTTGGTTCTTATGAAATAAATACAGAATTTTAGTAGTTTGTGGGATAAGACTTTAAAATATCATTGAGGTATGAAGAAATTCCATTAAAAACTTCTTAAATACCACTTTAAAAAGCTCTTCTATAAACATTGACTAAAGAGAAAGTATATTAAGTCTGTTTTAATTAAATAAGCATCTGACACTTTCAATGCCCTTTAGAACTTACTATTAGAACTGATTATTTTTAATTTCTGTGGTGGATCACATACCAGGAAAAATGCATTTCTACACAGCAAATCCTGGACTTAATGAGTTAATATCACTTCATCTTTAAACTGCTCCAATTTTTCATAGTTGTCCTACTTACCTGGTAAATCCTGTCATTTTTAATTGAACTGGCAGCTTAGATTCATACAAATTTAGATTATTTGAATTAAATCCTTGGCTTGCTGTTTTCCCCCAAACGAATGACTCACCACATCATAAGACTGGCCCAGGAAATACCTCAACCAAGAGGGAGTGAGTTACAAAATCCCCAAGGTTTAATGGGCATTATTCTGCTTAATACAAAGAAAAAAAGTTATTCCCAAAGGTCACCTTAAATCTGGAAACTATTAAAAAAAAGAAAAAAAATCTCTCCCCTGAATAAAACTTTAATATTATGGTAGTTTTTTGTGATTAAGTAGAAATAATATTGAATGATTTTTTTCTCCCAATACAACAATAGAGTTTTATGATAGCAAGATAGGCAATGTATACTTTGTGTGATGGAAAATATTTTATTAATAGCATCTAAATCCCTATTCTTCCCATTTCTTTCTTTTTCTCTCTTTTAAACTCAGTGATTTGTCACTGACTTAGCTCTCTGAAAAGCAGAAGTGAAAAAAAGGGAGGTTGTTTTTTGAGTGACAAGATGATCAAAGCATGTTGATGGAAGCCTTTATTGTCATGGAGCAAAACAAGCCAGACATAGGAAATATTTTAAAAAGTAACTTGGGGGGAGGAAGGAAGAAAGACATTTCTGAGAACATTCACTTGTATACTAGAAATAATTTCAATATTATTTTTACAGATCTAATAAAACTTTTCTTAAAATATTCAAAAAACATTAACAATTGGTAGTCATATTTTTACAACTTTTCTTTTTCTTTTAGACATCTTTAATTGAATTCATCAAGTATACTTAGTACACAGTACATTACCATTGATTTCCTGTTGACAAGAAATGTTATAACATCCTGGAGCATAGCCATTCTGTCATTCTGATTCAATCCACAGAGCACTAGTGATATTAATGCCATATACAACACTTCTTATATGTAGTTCAGGGGCTTGTAGATATCCAAACTTGTTTTATTTCTCTAAGAGAAAAATGTTGTCTTTACCAATCAGACTAGAGAGTGACAATTATGACAGTCATCACTCTGTAAAAATGCCAAATAAAGATTTTACAAAATAGAGAGATGAGAATCTGAGGCCATCTGTTATGGCAAAAAGGTGTTAATTTTTTCCCCTGTAGAATTTGTGATACTGTTTCATTTATAAGGCAAATTCAAAGTGTTTTAATATAATAAGAAAAAAAATACTATCTTGACAATTACATGACTACTTATTTAATTTTCCTCAATTTTTATCCATTTAATTAATTTTATACACATTAGTGATATATAACAAAATGAAACAGTAGCTGATGCTAAATTGCTGATTTTTATTAATTTTATTTTTAAAATACTATCTATTGCCAGAGATCCCAGAATCACTGCCTAGCATTTAATCAATGCTTGTTGATTGGCTGATTTGACTCATACAGAATGATCTTGAGAATTCAGTTCAAACTATAGCTGTATACCTTAGTAAAGTTCCCTGTTCCCATTGGTTTCTGGTTATGAAATCAAGGGGAATGGGAATGGAAGGATAGGAAGGTCAGGACGAACTTTATTTCCAGTACAAGTATTAGTTAAAAGAACAGGGATACCCATGGGAAGAGGGTATTCATATTCCCAGCTTTTGCTTTCTATAATTCATAACATGAATCTTGAAAGGAAGACACACAGAAACGTACACATAAACATATGTATGTGCATGAATATATGTATGTAGATATGTGTGTGTGTATGCTTTATTAACTTCTGGTTTACATCATTCATTTCTGCCAGATTTTGAGTTACAATTTTTTCCCCATTTTCCCCCTACTCACCACCCCAGAATAGCATTCGAACAGGATATCCCTGTATCCAATATGCTCTCTCCTGTATCTTCTCCCATACCCCTTTCGACTTTTCCATTTGGGCAAGGTGAATCTCTGTGCCGCAATGCCTGCACATCTTATCTCCCAATTTTATACAAAATAGTATTAATAATAGTATGTATATATATATATATACATATATATATATATATGTATATATGAAACATTTAATTTTAAAACTGTCTGCCATTGAACTCAGGTGACAGTCTGGTGAATCCAGGTAGAATTTGGGACCATGGAACGGTATCCAGGGAATCTGAGAACTGGCCCCAAGTCAAGATGAAAAGATCTCTCCCTGGATACTGAATAATGATGAAATTGTAGTTTACTAGTGACCTAAGGATGGAGGGTCTGTGTATTTCCTAATGATTGTACTTAGTGATTAATGATACTTAGTAATTAATTGCTGAATAAGTGACTGATTGAGTTAACTTATTGTGCCCTATGAGTGGAAGACTTTGACTATTGTACTTTGAGATGATTGCTCTTTGTTCTAAATATTGTGACCACTTTAGGAAAATTATGTGGCCATTTTAATGATAAGCTCTTGTGAATACTATATTGTGATTTTCTGTGATAATTTGTAATATTGCAAATGCTGTACTTTGACTTTCTTTTTGCTTTGATTTGTTATAGAATAGAGTGTTCACTATACTTTGTAATCTGAATCTTAAAAGCTGTTCACAGTAGCATTCTTCTGGAAATCTGCTCATGCATGGCCTTGCAAGTACCAAGTATAACCTGGCTTTGGAAGAGTTGAAAATTGTCTAAAAAAGTTGAAAAAGCACTGAATTTCGAGTCAAAGAATCTGTGTTCAAATACTGCCTCTGATGACTACTACTATGTGATTTTATATATACACTTAACCTCTTTGGACCTTAATTTCCTCATCCATAAAAATGAGAGGATTGAACTAGATGGCCTGTGAGGTCTTTTATTACTTTAGAATTAGTTGCTTAAGTGGATAGACTTCCCTGAGGCTATTCTTAGGGAGCAGATACTACTGAAACCCTAAGTAAACCTTAAAAGAACTTATTACTAGGAACCTTGTATACACTATTGAGATTTTAAAAAATATATTCTTTTCCTTTTTTTTAACTTTCTCACCTGGTTTACTATCATGTCTTCTTTGTGGACTATTGGGATTAGTTATTGTAAAATTCTTAGCCATGTGACAGTTGAATGTATTTCACAGATGATTTTGTACAAATTGCTGAAAGCTATTTATACAGCTGCCTAAATGATGGAAACAATAAAATGTTGTTTTACTTTTAAGAGTGGCAGAGACTTTGACTAACTTATCATACCTATTTATGATTCATGTCCATGTTTGTGCCTGGACATTTAATCTTTACTAAATGAAATATTCAAGTAAAGTGCCTACTAGTGGAATGTCTTATTAGCAGCTAAAGTTCACAACTATTTACATCATGCTTCTTGGGACTGCTAGGAATAAGAAATAAATATATTCTCATTCTTGAATCCTTTTCTATGAAGGTTATCAGACTTGTAAAAACTGGGAGGAAGTTCTTGGGGAAGGGGGTTCAGTTGGTGAGCATAATACTACAGGAAAAAATCTGTATTGTGATTTACAAGAGGCATTAGGTAAAATTTCTGAGCAAGTTATTATAATTTGTTTTTAAACAGGTATTGTAACAATCATTTTAAAAGAGAATATTGAAGTTAACAGAAAGTATTGCAGGAAGTTAAACATTGAAATACCTTCCATCTAGTGTGAAAATGTGAGCAAGGTAATCTGGGGCAAAAATTAGCCAATACAAATGAAACCTTGAAGGGTTAAGGGAATATAAGATCTCCCTTGTCCACTTACAGGCATATGTGACAACATGTGTTCCTTTTTTCCCTTGGAACAGGGACTGTGTTCCCAGGTCTAAAGGTACACAGGTATTTAAATCACACGTCTTGCTGCTTTGAACTCGAGCCCAGTTCACAGCTGTGATACATTCCATTCTGCATCACATAAAGCTTATGGGGAAGCTTGTTTTCAGGAAGACTTTCACATCTTTTGGTACTGAGCCAATTAGGAACTGAGTCAGTGGGTTGTGATGCCTTCTGGTTCTGAGCCTATTAGTTAAAAGTGTATATATTTTCTTAGGTGAGATTTTGCTATGTTACTTATCCATTGGAAGAATATTCACCCGAGGGCTTTGTGATTTAACCAGATATGACTCTGGTTAGCCATTATTAAGTCCAGCCCCCCCCCCCCCCCCCGCCCTGACTGACTTTGTGAACCCAGATGTTGGAGCTCCCTGGTCCCATAATGTAAATTGTTCTTTTACTCTGTGTAGACAGTTGGAGCCATGTCTATGGGATCATTTCTTGGATACTCACTTCTCTCTACTTATATCTTTCTTGCTGTTTAATTAAAGTGAGTGTTAACCCTTTTGAAACTGTCTTTCCCTTAGAAAAGCAGATCAAAGGGGCGGAGCCAAGATGGCAGAGTAGAAACAGCTCATCCAAGCCACTCTGCCCCCACATTCCCCCCAAATGATGGAAAAGGGGACTCTGAACAACTTCTGGAGCCCCAGCACCCACAGAACGACACAAAGAAGCTGAACTCCTGCTGAGGACAGCCCAGCAGCCCTGCAGGAAGGACCAGCGCAATGGTCTGGGACCTGGCAGCATGCAGCACGCAGAGCACAGGAGCCGAGCTGAGCTGAGCCGAGCCCAGGTCCGCATGAGCCGAGGTTTTAGCCCCAGGGCAGCAGGGCCAGCAGCCAGCTGGAGGAACCCCAGAACACCAGGAGCTGTGGCGACTCCAGAATTATCAACATAGACTTGCCTGGGACAAAGTAAGAGGTTAGTGTCTTATGGACTTTGGGACTGGTATTAGGGAATGCGTCGGCTCCCTCCCCTGGGGGCTAGAAGCCACTGAGGACAAACACCATTTTGTAGTTTTCAGAGGCAGGTCCCGCTCCCAGCCTGCAAATTTGTAGGGAGATCCAGCGATCAGTCTTGGGGGGTAATGGCTCTTGCTTTAACCTCCCTGGATCTGGATTGTGATCTAGGGTGGAAGTTATGGGTGGGTTTACAGCTTGCCAGAAAGGGAAGTTGCCCCCCACACGTTCGGGACGAAAATTCCTCTAGCTGGCCTTAAAGCCATAGTGTGGCAACAAGCCCAAAAGTCAAGTAATTAAGTGGCAACATGCCAAGGCAAAGGAAACAGAAAAATGCAACCCTAGACTCCTATTTTGGGGGCATAGAGCAGGAAAAGGACTGTGAGGTCAGAAGTCCTGCTCCAAAAGCCCCAGGGGAAAACATGAGCGGGTTGCAGGCCATAGAGGACCTTAAGAAGGACTTTAAAAATCAAATAAGAGAAGTGGAGGAAAAATTGGAAAGAGAAATGAGAAGGATGCAGGAAAAGTATGAAATGAGGGTCAACAGCCTGACTGAGGAAAACAACACCTTAAAAAATAGACTAACTCAAATGGCAAAGGAGGCCCAAAAGGGCAATGAGGAGAAGAATGCCTTAAAAAGTCGAATTTGCCAGATGGAAAAAGAATCTCAAAAGTTCACTGAGGAGATTCATTCCTTCAGAGTTAGACTGGAGCAAATGGAAGCTAATGACTTTATGAGAAATCAAGATGCTGTTAAGCAGATCCAAACAAATGAAAGATTAGAAGGCAATGTGAAATATCTCATGGGAAAAACCACTGACCTGGAAAATAGATCCAGGAGAGACAATTTAAAAATTATTGGACTACCTGAAAGCCATGATCAAGGAAAGAACCTAGAAATCACCCTTCAAGAAATTCTCAAGGAAAACTGCCCTGATGTTTTAGATCCAGAGGGCAAAATAGAGGTTGAAAGAATCCACTGATCACCTCCTGAAAAAGATCCCAAAAAGAAAACTCCCAGAAATATTATAGCCAGGTTCCAGAATCCCCAGATCAAGGAGAAAATACTTAAAGCAGCCAGGAAGAAACAATTTCAATATTGTGGAAACACAATCAGAATAGCCCAGGACCTGGCGGCTTCTACACTGAGGGATCGAAGGTCATGGAATATGATATTCCAGAGGGCAAAAGAATTGGGAATGAACCCATGGGTCACCTACCCAGCAAAACTGAGTATTTTGTTTCAGGGGAAAATATGGTCATTCAGTGGAATAGAGGACTTTCAAGCATTCTTGAGGAAAAAACCAGAATTGAATAGAAAATTTGACATCCAGACACAAGAAGGAAGAGATGCCTGAGAAGGTAATCAGGGAAAAGAAATCAAAAGGAACTTATCAAAGTTGAACTATTTGCATTCCTATATGGAAAAGCAATAACTGTGACTGATGATATCTTTCTCAGTATGAAAATAATGGAAGAAGGGTGTGTGGTCATATGAATACATATGTGAGTGTGTGTGTATATGGTTACAGTTATATATGGATAGAGGGCATAAGTTGAATTTGTTGGGTAGGGAGAATACTCAAGGGATGAAATTATGAGGTGAGAGAGGAAAGTGGGAAGAGGAGATGGGGAGAGACAGGGTAGTGTATACTATCCCATGCAGAAGAAGCAAGGGGAAGTGGTTGCAAAAGAGGGGGAGAATAAGGAAGGCTAAAAAGGCAAAACCACATTCAAACTGAATTTGGTTCAGGGAGAAAATGACATACATAGTAAATGGGATATCTCAACCTGCAGCAGGATAGGGGGAAGGGGGATGGGAGGAGGGATGATGGATGGGAGGGCATCCTTGGGGTGAGGGGAGGTTGGAAGTACCCACTATAGAAGAGGGACAGGATCATGTAGGGAATGGACCAGGTGGGGGGTGGGATGAGTGGGAGGGAATTATAAGCAGCCTTGTACAATATATCTACTATGATAATGTTTTGCATAGCTAGACATGTACAACATATACTGAATTACTTATCTCCCAAGAGGGAATGGGTGACAAGGGAGGAAGGAAATGGATCTGAAATTTGAGGTCGTAACATTAAATGTTTCAAATATATATAAATACTATTATTAATACTCTTTGCTTGTAATAGGGAGATAAGATGTGCAGGCATTGGGATGCAAAGACTCACCTTCCTCTAATGGAAAAGTCGATGGGGGTATGGGAGAACGTAGGGGAGAGAGCAGATTGGAGGAAGCGATATCTTGTGGGATTACTGTTCTGGGAGGTTGAGTAGGGGAATAATGGGGGGAAAATGATTGTAACTCAAAATCTGGCGGACATGAATGATGTGAAACAGAAGTTAATAAAGCATTTAAAAAAAAAAAAAGGAGATCAAAGAACTTTTGCTAGCATACCTCATATATGCTGGTGTTACTGTTCTTATACATCCACAGCAGCTGCAAATATCTTTAATGATATAAACCTCATCATTAAGCTGTGAGTTATTCTTGATAATTTATCATGAAAATCTTTATCAAATTTATTTTGTAAAACTCATACCTATTAACAAAATATTCCTCTTATGTTTTTCTAAAATCATATTCAAAATTGAAGTGGATCTAGAATTGATAATTCTGTAAAATATTTGACTAAATAATTATTTTCAAAACTAGGAAACTGAGTCCCAGGTGGGGAAGTTACTTACCTGAGATCATGGAAGTAATGTGAAACTGAGGTAGATTTGAACCTTGGTCTCCTGACTTCTGGACCAGTGCTTTTCCCACTGCAACATGCTTCCTTCTCATGAGTTGCCATAAGAAAAACAATTTTCTAATGATGAACTCCTTCAAAATTATTTGGACTAGTTTCTGGATAGTGGATATATAACTGATCACATTTGGGAAGTATCATGGTTAAGTCAATAGAGCTTCAACCTTGAAGTCAGAAAGATTTGTGTTTATATATTGTTTCTCTTATTTTCTATGTATTTATGAACAGGATACTTTACCTCTGGGAATTTTAGTTTCTTCTTATGTAAAATAAACTAGATAGACTCAATGGTCAGAATTCTAAATCTGTGGTCATATGGATATTTTCAGATTGGTAAGATCTGCTGGTATATTTACTCTATGAACATTGCCTTGGAGATCTCTTGATAATTTTAAAATTAAGACTAGGCATTCAGATAAGGACTTCAATGAAAGTAGAAATATTTAGTCATATTGAGTAGTCATGTATGAAAATTCACACATGATAACCATTGGAAAAAAAGATATGAAAATGAACTTTTCTCTCTTCTTTATGAATATAGGAGACTTTGGGAATGAACTGTTGTATAGAATGTTAGATGGTGTGTTGGTTAGTTTTGCTGAATTGCATTTTTCCCTTTTCTTTTTCATTCTTTGTTATATGGCATGGTTTCTTAGGTGTAGTAGAGAAAGGAATATATGGGAAACATTGAAATATAGAAAAATATATAAATAATTTCAAAATATAATCATTAAGGAGATTCTCAATGAATGGAAAGAATAGAGACTTTTGGGGGGGGGGCTAGAAAAAAGGGAGAAAGAAGGATAAACAGAAGACAATGGGATGGAGGGAAATGTACAATTAGTGATAATAACTGTGAATCTGAATGGGATGAGCCAACTCTTATCTTCAGTTCTCCCACCTCCCAGCCCATTTGATAATACTGACCACATGAGTCAAGTAACCAAGATAATCAGTTATTAAGGTTCTGCTTTTATACATTCAGAATAGTCATATTTAGTCCCTTGTTAAGGGCATTTAGGTCTTTTTGATATTTCAAATGGATAGTTTTATGCTTTGTGGTGGGTGTGAAAATTTCAGTGAAGTTTAGAAACTTGAATGGCTTATTTGAAGATTGCAGAGGATACAAAAAAAAATGAGATCAACCAACCCACAGCATATAAATAAGGTCTTTATACTTTGTTTTTCCTTTAGGATGTTTGCAAACCTTCCTCCCTCAACTTGCTGTATTGGAAGGAGGGTAGTCAATGGTAGAATAAATAACAGTCACATCCCTGGTGACCTCTAAAAATGAGCTGGCCACATTTTGTTTCTTTTTCCTCAATTACATGTAAGAGCAATTTTAAGATTCATTTTTAAAATTTTGATTTCCAAATTCTCTCCCTCCTTATTCTTGAGAAAATGAGAAATTTATTAAAGATTATCCACGTGTAATCATGCAAAATATAGCTCCATATTAGCAAGGTGGCAAAAGAAAATAGACCCAAAACAGAAAAATAAAGAAACAGTTTCTGATAGGTGTGAGGTGATACCTCAGAGTGTTTTGTTAAGATATTTTTCTTTTCATAAGTTTCCCCCCAATTAGTAGAATTACATTTTCCCTAATTACATGATAATATAGTTTTCAACATTTTCTTTTTATAAGAATTTAATCCCAATTCTTTCCTCCCTCTCTTCCTCCCCACCTCCCTCTTCAACATGGCAAGCAATCTGATATTGGTTATATGTGAATGATCATATTAAATATATTTCCACATTATTCATCTTCTGAAAGAAGAATCAGAACAAAAAGGACAAACCACAAGAATAAAAAAATAACAAGAAAAAGTGAAAATAGTATGCTTTGATCTGCATTCAAATGCTGTAGTTACTTCTCTGTATTTTCCATCACGAATCTTTTGGAATTATCTTTGATCATTGTATTACTGAGATGAGCTAAGTCTATTATAGTTGATCATCACATAATGTCACTATGATTGTGTACAATGTTCTCCTGATTCAGCCCACTTCATTCAGCATCAGTTTATACAAATCTTTCTAGGTTTTTTTTTTTTTTTGAAATCTATCTGCTCATCATTTCTTATAGTACAATAGCGTTACTTTACATTTATATATCCCTGTTTGTTCATTCCCCAACTGATGAACATCCACACAATTTCTAATTCTTTGCCACCACAAAAAGCACTCCTATAAATATTTTTGTACTTTTGGGTCCTTTTCCATTTTTTTTTACAAATCTTAATGATGCAGATCTAGTAGTAGTATTGCTAGATCAAAGGGTATGCTTAGTTATTGCCCTTTGGGCATAGTTCCAAATTGCACTCCAAAATTGTTGGATCAGTTCAGACCTCCACCAACAAAACATTAATGTTCAATTTTCCCATGTCTTCTCCAACATTTATCATTTTCCTTTTCTGTAGTATTAGCCAAACTAAAAAGTGTGAGGTGATATGTCAGAGTTGTTCTAATTTGCATTTCTCTAATCAATAGTGATTTAGAACATTTTTTTAAACAAATGCTTTATTAACTTCTGTTTTACACCATTCATTTCCGCCAGATTTTGAGTTACAATCATTTCCCCCATCCCTGTTTTTCCCCTGCCCACCCTCCCAGAATAGCAAGTCCGGCAAGATATCGCTTCCTCCAATCTGCTCTCTCCCATACCTTCTCCCATACCCCCTTCGACTTTTCCATTACAGGAAGGTGTATCTTTGTGTCCCAATGCCTGCACATCTTATCTCCCAATTACAAGCAAAAGAGTATTAATAATAGTATTAATATGTATTTGAAACATTTACTCTTTTTTTTTAAATTAATTTATTAGTTTAGTTTCAGTTAACAAGATTCAATTCCATAGTTCCTTGATTTTCAAATTTCCTTTACTTCCCTCCCCCCTCCCCTCATGACAGCATATAGTACAGTATAGGGTCTGCAAATGCATTCATATTAAACATTATTCTAATTACAAAGGCATATTGTACTAGGTGGGATGAAAGATGGTAAGGAAGAAGTAAAACCAAACAATGAGAAGAACAAGATCATTTAGTTTGCTTCCATCAGGATTCAGGCTCAGTTCTTTCTAGTTATATCTCTGGATGGCGCATTTCTCACTTTCTTGAGTCATTCAGGATTAACTTATATCACTGCATTGCTGAAAAGAGTCCAGTCTGTCATAGTTGGTCGTCACAGATATGGTATGTCTGTGATTGTATGCAAATTTCTTCTGATTCTACTCTTCTCGCTCAGCATCAGTTTGTATAAGTCTCTCCAGGTAATTATGAAATCCGTCACCTCCTCGTTTCTTATAGCACAATAAAATTCCATTACATTCATATACCACAACTTGTTTAGCCATTCCCCAATTGATGGGCACCCCTTTAGTTTCCAATTCTTTGCAACCACAAAAAGGGCTGCTAAAAATATTTTTGTACATATGGTTCTTCCTCCCACTACTATGATCTCTTTGGGATATAACCCTAGAAGTGGTATGGCTGGGTCAAAGGGTATGAAATTATTTATAATCCTTTGGGCATAATTCCAGATTGCTCTCCAGAATGGTTGGATAAGTTCACAACTCCACCAGCAATGTATTAGCGTTCCAATTTGCCCACATCCTTTCCAGCATTTGTCACTTTCTTGTTTTGTCATCTTAGCCAATCTGACTGGAGAGATGTGGTATCTCAGAGTTGTTTTGATTTGCATTTCTCTAATTAATAGTGATTTAGAGCATTTCTTCATATGCTTATAGATATCTTTAATTTCTTTCTCTGAAAACTTCCTATTCATATCCTTTGACCATTTCTCAATTGGGGAATGACTTGTATTCATATAGATTTGGCTCAATTCTCTATAAATTTTAGAAATGAGTCCTTTATCAGAGACACAGGTTGTAAAAATTCTTTCCCAATTTCCCACCTCCCTCTTGATCTTGGTTACATTGGCTTTGTTTGTGCAGAAGCTTTTCAATTTAATGTAATCAAAATTATCCATTTTGCATTTTATAATGCTCTCTAATTCTTGTTTGGTCCTAAAATCTTCCCCTCTCCACAGATCTGTCAGGTAAACTATTCCTTGCTTTCCCAAATTGCTTACAGTATCATCCTTTACACCTAGATCATGCACCCATTTAGACTTGATTTTGGTATATGGTGTTAGATAGTGATCTATGCCCAGTTTCTGCCATACTGTATTCCAGTTTTCCCAGCAGTTTTTGTCAAATAGTGCATTCTTATCCCAAAAACTGGGGTCTTTGGGTTTATCGAACAATAGATTGCTATATTCATTAACTGCTGGGTCTCCTGCACCTAATCTATTCCATTGATCCACTACTCTACACATTTACTCTTAAGACCTTTAATTTCAGATCCATTTCTTTCCTCCCTTGTCACCCATTCCCTCGGGGAGATAAGTAATTCAATGATTTAGAACATTTTTATATACCTATAGATACCTTTGATTTCTTCTTAAAACTGTCTGTTCATATCCTTTGTCCTTTTATCAGTTGGGGGATAACATGTTTTTTATCTATTTGACTCACAGTTCCCCAATTCTTTTTAAATCTATAATGCCTTTTAGCAAAAAAAGTGCTTTCCCTGATCATATCTTTGAATTCAATCTCTTTTGGTGTTTGCTTTGTTTTAGTTCCTGACTACTACTCCTGCCCTCTTAGCTTTAGCTGAAGCATAATAAATTCTGTTCCAGGCTTCATTTCAACTTTGTGTGTGTCTTTCTGCCCTAAATATTTCTCTTTTACCTGATCTATTCTGTTACTTCCTTCTGTTCTATGGGTTGGCTTATCCCATTCAGATTCACAGTTATCACTAATTTTACATTTCCCTCTATCCCATTGCCCTCTGTTCATCCTTCTTTCTCCCTTTTTATCCAGTCCCTCTTCAGAAGTCTGTCTTCTTCCAACCACTGCCTCCCCTAATCTAATCCCCTTATAACCCCCACCTCTATGTACTATCCTCTTCCCTTTTCATCTCTATATTGGGTAAGATAGATTTCTATATCCAATTGAATGTGTACTTTCATGGGAGTCCTAACATTAACATAAATGTAGGAGATAAAGATAGATAGATAGATAGATAGATAGATATTATTGGAAAATACCTCATCTTAACTTATAAAACAAGGTCAGTTTTAGTTGAGGAAAAAAGGGAAGATAAGAGGAATGTAGAACTTTTCACCCTGTGTCTCTATCTCTTTTCCACTTTCCCTGAGAGTCTTCCCTTCACCCTCTCCCCTTCTCTCTCACTTCCCCAACCTTACCTAATTACTTGTCAAATCTTAATTTTTGTCTCCATAATTTCTCAAATCTTAGTGTTTTTTCCTCCATAATTTTCTCCTTGTTTCCAACCATTTCTCTTCATTCACCCAGCTACCCCTTATTTCAAGCCTTTACCACCTCTCATGTGGATTGCAAGTCTCCTAAGTGATCTTTTTTTGACCCGAGTAGATTCTACACATTGTTACCATGGTAATTTCCCCTATATGCAGAACTGAAAATGTCATTCCTTTAATCAGTCAACAATAGGGTTTTTATTACCTTTGGAAGAAATTGTAAACTCCTCTGTTTAGCTTTTGAACCTCTTTAATATTCTGAACCCAAGATTTATGCTCTTTATTAAAGTCAGAGCTCAAACACCATACTCTAAACCCTTTCCGGATCCACTGAACTGCTAATACCCTCCCTCAGAATAACATTCTATTTACCTATACTTACCTATATTTTTATATGTTTGTCATACACACAGACATATGCTGTGATTAAAATCTTTAAAGTTTTACTATATTAAAAATTCACTAAGACTTTTGGGACATGCTGCATTTATTTGTCATCACCATTAAATATATATTCTACTTTTGTGTTGGGGCTGTTTTACTCTTTGTGTTTGGGTCCTAGCACTTAACATAATGCCTGGGATACAATAAATACTTAATAAATATTTTTATTATTTTAATGAGGTAGGATGAACTTTATGAGATCACTTTTTTCCCTTGACATATAGTGAAGTTAGGGAATCTCTATGCTCAATTGTTACTACTTTTACAAAAGAATGAATAGAAAACCAGAACTAATTTCCCCGGACTGTTCCCTAAAACAGGTACAAGCAATAAGGATAGGAAACAGGAAGTGCCATCATTTGGACATTCAGGCAAAAGTCAGTGAGTATTCCCTAACATGCTAGATAGATCATAACCATCAAAAGGCCACCTGCCTTTATCCCTCTTCAGTCAGCAGTGCCTATCAAAAGACTGCAAAGCTGGCAATGATGGGGGGGGGATTTTTGAGGTTAGAATTAAACTACTGAACTGTATTCAGAATAAATAATGGGGATATGTTTCATGAAGCATATATGCTCCCATCATTTGAATGATGCCTCCTGAACTTTCTGTGAATCTCATATTACGAGATGTACACTTTTGATCTTTGACATGTCTAACTAAATTACTTACAACAAAGCTGAGTTCTACTGTATAATTTTCCTTGTTTAGGGCAGATCAGAGATTGGGTGAAGGTAGAATAGTTAGAGTAAAGATGTAATATTTTGTTACATTGTGTCACATTTGTTTTGTAAAATGTTTTATATTGTATAAGAGATTGGATCTCCCTTTCTTGCTCATGCCAGAAGTACAGTGGGAAGTCATGTCTAATGCTCATCAATCTGGTTTCCATATTCCTGATCTAGGATAGTTCACTCCTCCTTAGGCAACCTTGTGGCCAACTCCTGTTGTTCATAATGTTAGTGTCAGACTTTATAGGAATACTTGTTTTTAATTCTATCACAGCTCAGAACTGCTGAACACAAGTGATCCACCAGCACAGCCTCCTTCGTTGGCAGAAATTACAGAAGTACATCACCACACCAGGCAAGAAGTTACTTTTGACATTCTGTTCACTTCCACAAATATTTAAATGTCTACTATGTGAAAGGTACTATGTTTAGTGCTAAGGTGTTGTCCAGGTACATAACATATTGCTGGTGATCTCCAAGATCAATATAGTATGTGTTTCAGTGAAGTAAATATGTATAAATTTTATAGAATTCAAAGTAAAGTGAGACAAGGTACTTTGAATTCAGGGGACTGGTAGCTACCTGGGGAAAGGGGAAGAAGAATGAGGGAAGTTATCAACTAAGAAGTACCCTTGATAGGTGGGAGGGATTTCAATAGCAAATGACAGATTTGTAAACAAGATTATAGTTAGAAAGTAGAATAATTTCTAAGAATTTATTGATTATATAAATAAGAAATGAATAATGTTTTCCACCATTGTGTATAACTTGAAGAAAATTTCCATTGCTTTTCAGTCGTTATACATTCTTGAATGAATATTTTTTTTTCTTTTGGACAGAGGAAAGTCACTTAAGCTATGTAAATTGCCATATCACCAATTGTTTGCATACTGATTTTTACATTTTTACTGTATTTTCTTGTTTTTAATTGTGGCTATATAATAAATAAGTAATGAAATGAATCTCATAAAACTTACATGTGAAGTTATTACTTATAAGTAGGCTAAATTTGCATTTTAATTATTCAGTTTGCTTACAAATGTAAATGACATTTTAAGTATTAATGATATTGATGTGACTATGTTGCATTTTTTCTCAAAGCAAAACTTCCTTTTTCTATCATGGAAGAAGAGTATATTTTGATGGAATATATAAGGTTTTAGAGCCTAAATATACCAAATATGTTACTAGGAATGTTATGCAACTATACCCATCTCTCTCTCTCTCTCTCTCTCTCTCTCTCTCTCTCTCTCTCTTTCTCTTTCTCCCTCCCTCTCTCTGTCTGTCTCTGTCTCTCCACACACACACACATCATAATCATCTTCAAAAGATATTTTTGCCCCATAAGTCATATTCTTCTATTTGCAGAAGTCCGTATTTCTTTGGTATGGATATTCTCTTAAGCAGAAGAGGTTTGGTTATAGAAGGATTAACTGTATGAAAGAAGTAGGTCTTTTGATATACAGCAAAATGTTATCATTTGTGAGTCACACACACCTATAAGTTGGCTGGATGGTTGGTCTGTGGATTTCTTGGAGAAATTGATTTTCACAAGGGGAAGACTTGAAAATTTGTGTCTATGGTTCTTTTATCTGATAAATGACATGACATGATTATGTTTTGAAATTATCAACTGAATATGGTAGTGAAGAGAAAAGATAAGATAGATAATCAGTATGATTTAAGGATGAAAATTATGACTTTAAACCAGTGCAACTTCCACATCAGTTTCTTCTTTCATCTTTAGGGTCAGTGAAACCCATGGGCAATCTTTTCCCTAGTTTTTTAGTGTATCTATACATATCTTTGTATTATATTGGTGTAATCTCTATTCTAGCATTTCATTAAATTTTTTGCATCAATATTCTTTGTGGAAATTGGTCTATGGTTTTCTCTATGTTTGCTCTTCCTGCTTTAGGTATCAGAATTAGGTATCATCATCATCATAAATGTATCATATTCATATCATAAAAGGAATTTGATAGCACATCTTCTTTGCTTATATTTCAAACATTTTATATAGAATTTCGATTAATGGCTCTTTAACTGTTTGTTAGAATTCATCTTGCAATTCCATCTGGCCCTTGGTAATTTATTTCTTAGGGAACTCATTTATGGCTTGGTCAACTTTTTGTTTTTCCTAAATAGGGCTAAGTATTCAAATTCATCTTCAGTTAATCTGGGTAATTTATATTTTTGTACATATTCATCCATTTCATTTAGATTGTAAGATTTATTGGCATATAATTGGATAAAATAGCTCAAATTAGGGGAGGCTAGGTGGTGCAGTGAATAGAGCACTGGCCTGGATTCAGGAGGATCTGAGTTCAAATTTGGCCTCAGACACTTAAAACTTAACTAGATGTTTGACCTTGGGCAAGTCACAAAATCACATTTTCCCTGCCTTCCCCCCTCCAAAAAGAAAAAAAAAAAGAAAAAAAGGCTCAAAATAATTTCTTTAATTTCATCCTGATTGATAGCACAGTTACTCTTTTCATTTTTGATACCAGTAATTTGCTTTTGCTTTCTTTTTTAAAATCAAATAGATCAATGGTTTATCTATCTTAGTTTTCTTTTTCCCCATAAAACCAGGTTTTAATTTTACTATTTCATTTTTTCTTTCAATTTAAAAAAAATCACTCCTTTGGTTTTTAGAATTATGATTTTCTTGTTTAATTAGGGGTTTTAAATTTGTTCTTTTTGTAGGTTTTTTAAATTGCATTTCTATTTCGTTGACCTACTTCATTTTACTGTTATATAGAGAAAAACATTCCCCCCAAATACTGCTTTAGCTGCATTCCACAAATTTTGATATGCTGTTTAATTGTTGGCATTCTCTTTAATGGAACGACTACTTATTTCTATTATTTGTTCTTTTACCCACTCATTCTTTAAAATTAGATAAGGTAGATTCCAATTAAATTTTTTTAATCAATTTTTCCATGGTCCATCAATGAATGTAATTTTTATGCCATTAATGAGCTGAAAATAATGTTCACATTTCTGCTTTTCTGCATTTTTGTTGATATTCTAATGCCTTATTATTTATGATTTTTGTGAAGATGCTACATATATCTGAGAAAAAGGTATACTACTTTCTATTTCTATTCAGATTTCTCCAGATGCCTATAATATCTAACTTCCCAAAATTTCCTGCATCTCCTTAATTTCATTCTTATTTAATTTGTGGATAGATTTTCTAGTTTAGAGAAGGGAAAGTTGAGTTCCATTCAATTTTTTTGATCTTCCCTTCAGGATCAATACAAATCCATGTTCTCTGTCTATGTAGACTCTTTCTAACTATTCTAATGATGATAAAGTTCTTAGAAGTTACATGTATCATCCTCCCACATAGAAATGTAACATATTTGATCATACTAAGTCCCTCATGATTTCTTTCATGTTTACCCTTTTTTTTAACTTCTCTTGAGTCTTGTCTTTGGATGTCAGTTTTTTTTTTTAATTCTGCTATTTTCATCAGGAATAATTGAAAGTCCTCTATTTCATTATATATTTATATTTACCCTGAAACATTTCATTTAGTTTTGCTGAGAAGTATATTGATAGGTTGTAATATTACCTCCTTGGTCTTTAAAAATGTCATATTCTAAAACCTCTGCTCTTTTAACATGGAAGGGGCTGAATCTTGTGTTATCCTAACTATGATTCCATGATATTTGAATTGTTTCTTTCCCAATGCTTTCGATATTTTCTCCTTGATCTGAAAGCTCTGAAATTTCTGGATAGATTCAATATACCTGGGAGTTTTCCTTTTGGAATCTCTTTCAGGATCTGATCAGTAGTTTCTTTACATTTCTATGTTTCCCTCTAATTCTAGAATATGAGAACAGTTTTCTTTTATAGTTTTTTGAAATATGATGTCTATGTTCTTCATTGTTGTTGTTATTTTTGTTGTTGCCTCTCTCATCAACCTCCTAAGTTGTATTGGCCTGGAAACATGTCTGACCTCAAACTTTTATTGGCTCTGTCACTCCAGAATTCAATTGCTTTATCCATTCTGCCATCTTGTGTTTCTTTCTTACCTCTGTGCTTTCCAAAATCACAAAATAATTTTTTGAGAAAAAAGGAACTGCCATTTGGGTGGGTCAAGCTAAGCCTTATGTAGTAACTGCCATTTGAACAAAACCTTGATGAAAGCTCCATATTCTATGAGCCAGAGGTAAGGAATAAGTATGTTACATAGATGGACTGTCTAAAGGTACCTGTGTGTATACATAAGAAACTAATAAAATAATTCCACTGCCACCCATTGAAAACTGGAAATTAAAAGAGAAAAATGTATGAGGAATGTATCTTACAAAGAAGATGGTGTTAGAGGAAAGGATATGAATTTCTAGATACAGTTTGAAGTAGAACTACCAAATTCCCAAACAGACTTGGAATGCACCAAAGGCTAGTCAGAATGTATTTTCCTGGTGCCATGCAAAAATAATCAAAATGTCTTCAAATTTCACACACACACACACATATGTGTGTGTATATGTGTGTGTGTGTGTGTATATATGTATATATATACACACACACACACACATATATATATATATATATATATATATATATATATATATATATATATATATATATATATATATATATGTAAAGTTACCATGTGGGAAGAAGGAAAAAATTTAAGATATCTAGAATTTCAAAGGTAACAAAATAGCGGAAGATAGTGTGTAGTAAATGTCATGACTTCAATTTATACTCCAAAGTGCATTTATGCAATATGATAATTGGACTAGAGTTCCTAATTCAAGGAAGCAAAATTGATTTCATTAATGACACTGTAGCAGTGATATAAAAATCATGATTAGCATCTACATCTGAATGGGTGTGATTTTTTAAAGGGAAAGGAAAGGTAACAGTTTATGTTAACGAGGTGCATTCATGTGAAGAAACACAGGAATTCATGTCAGGGATCCTAATGGAAGAAGAAACATTTTTTTTTATTTGCAGACCACCTGGATGAAAACAAGTCATAGATGAGCAATTTGTACAGTAGTTACATAAACTAAATGCAAAGGCATAATATAACAGTGATATAGAATGTCAATATCCCAAACAAATGATGGTGAATTCCATCTGCATCAAATAGAACATCTAATTACTTAACTCAACTTTTAAGAACTTCATAATTCACAAGGTAGAAAAATCCAAATGGGGACATTCCATTTGGGGTCTTATTCTTAATAACAGGCAGGAATTGGTCCCAAGGATAGAAATAGTGGTAACTTTGAGGGAAAAGAAGAGGAAGAAATCTGGGAATGACTGGGATGCATTCTATATTTTTGGAAAGCAGATTGTGAAAAGTTTGAGTGAATAAGGAAGTATCTTCCAGGGAAGAAGAATAGCAGATGCGTAACTTCAACTCAGGATAAGGAATAGTTGGAAGCAAGAGTAAAATTTTATAATACAATTAGAAATTTAGGTTGATGCATATGATGAAGATATTATATTTTATCTAGTAGCAATAATTAAACAGATATTTATACAGTAGAAAAGCATAATAGTCATATCAACTTCTAAGGATAACCATTTTAGCTGATTATGGAAGATAATAGATTGAAATAGCAAGAGTCTCAAGAGAGGTAGATATAAGAAAGTCATAGAAACGGTGTATAAAGTGAGACAGGGGCCTGAAGTAAGGTGATGACTATGTGAGCATAGAGGAGTCAAATATGGGAGATGTTATGGAAGTAGAATGTTTTAAATTTGTCTGCTCATTAGATAGGCAAAGGAGAGTGAGAATTTGGAGATAATTCTGAGTTTTATGAACCAAGTAGACTGGAAGACCAGTGGCAGTATGAACACATCATGACTTCCTATGCCTGAGGTACAAAAAAGGTCAGATTATTTCTCCAAGATCACAACACTAATGTTAGAAATGAATTGTATCCCATATTTTCCTGACTTTAAGCCTAACACTCTATCCACTACATTCTGTGGCCTCCTAATTATACTAACAATAACATATGTATGTACTTGTGTATATGTGTATATATCTATAGAGTCATTTTATAAACATGATCACAGCTGAACCTTTCATCAACCTTAAGCCATAGATAATAGTAGCTAATAACTACAATTATAAGATGTTCGAGTTTTATAAAGTACTTTCTTTACAACAAATTAAGAGGTTGGGATATATATTATTGAGATCATTTTTCTGTAAATAGAATCTTTTCCCTACAATTATATGTCAAGAACACTTTTAGTATTCATTTTATAAGATTTCAAGTTACTAATTTTTCTCAGTCCTTCCCCTTCCCTCTTCTGTTGAGTCTTTTTTTTTTTTTTATAATTCTCTTGCACTACTCTCGTTACTTTTCCCAATTTTTCTCCTACCTTCCTTATATGGTTTTTCAGTTCCCACTTCTCATTTTACTGTGGGGATTTTGCCTATAGGTGTTTGGATATTGTCTTCTTCTGAGTTTGTGTCTTGGTCTTCCCTGTCACCAAATTAGTCGTGGTCAGATTCTTTGTTGTTGTCGTTTTCTCATTTTTCTCCTTTCCCCTTTCTTTTCAATTTGATCTCTGCTCCCAGGTTGGAAAGGGCTCTGTCTTAGGCTTCTTGCGCCAGTCGCTATAGTCACTGTCTATTTATTTGGTGGTATGCTGATATTGCACAGGGGACCTTCATGTCTGGTGTTGGGTTCAGGGGGTGGTGTGGTGGGTGGCTGGTGAAACTGGAGCCTGTATAGGCCTGGTAATTTGCCTGGTGCAGATTTGGGGTTCTAGTGACTTTATATGGCATGTGCTAAGGAAAAGTGGATTTTTCTGCATTTTCCCAGGACTGTACTGAAGCACATGGAGGTCTGACCCCTGGAGGATGCCTTTTTGTCCTGAATTGAGCTGAAGCACCCTGTGGTTCTCAGAGTTGGAGTCTGCCACAACCCTGGCTATGCTAAGGTGTGTGAGAGGTTCTGGTGTTGTCATTTGCCTACCCACCATGCTGAGGCTCAGGATCTCCTCACTGGTTTGCTGGAGTGAGGCTTGCTGCTCACTTGCTAGGATGGTTCCTGTTCTGAAATGTACTCCCCTTTTAACTGAGTAAGATGGACCTTTCTTAATGATCCTCTGAGACTCCTGAGCTAAAAGACCACTCCACCCCATCTTTCTATTGGCTCTGATGTTCCAGCATTTGTTCTGGGGCACTATTTTCTGGTTGTTTGGAGGTGAATATAGGAGACATACAGCAATTTACTACTTGCTTTGCCATTTTGGTTCCCCCTATTATGACCATTTTAAAGATGAAAGAGCTGAGAAGAAATGAGATGTAATAATTTGGACAAGGTCTCTCAAAGAATGAATAGGGTTACTAGGGCTCAAATATATTTATTTTAACTCTGAATTGTGTGTCCTTTTCATCAAACTCCACTGACATCACCACTTAGGCACAGAAGTGATTCAGTGTCAGAAGCTGGGTTACTCCACAATGCAGGCAATAGTAAATCCCTGTGCTATTTTAAAAGGCACGTAATTTCTTTTAGGGAAATTGTCCTATAGGAGGCCAACTGAAAGTCAATGTTATACATAGAAAACTGCCCACTGATGTGGCATGATTAGAGGGGTGCTAAAGATCCTATCTATCAACAAATATCTTCTTTTGTTAGCCTACTGTGGATTTGCCATTCACAACATGGCCAAGACTCCTGGATTAGTTTTTGTTATTGTTGTTAAGATATTATCTACAGACAGATAATGTTAAAATGGACATAAGTCTTATTTAATAGCAGTTCATTAAGGGAGAGTGTTCTTAATATACCAAAGTTCCTTGTCACAGATCCATTGATTAGATTACTAGCTGTTCACTTAGAAAGCATAGTCTTAAGGACACAACGGTGGCCAGTTTTAATTTTGTTGTTGAGGTTGGAAGGGAGAGAGAAAAGATAAGAAATATCTACAATATGGGGTGCAGACAGCCAACAAGAAATGCAGATAGTATTAGTTTTGGGATTTGCAAATATCTGAAGGATAGTAACCTGAAGGCACTGGAAATAAAGTCAGGAAGTATTTTTTTAAATCACCTATCTCATAATTCTACATACTGCTAATTTAGGTGTCTATTGAAACTGGGATAATACTTGATTATATAATTTGTTTGTCATGGCCCTCTACTCCTATAGGCAATGCCCTTGCTAGACTTGAGCAGCCTAGAAAGCATATTGCAATTGTAGCCAACACTCATTTAGTGCTTTAAGTTTTGCAAAGAACCTTATATTTATTCAGAAGTTCAAAACCCCTTTTCCTATACTACACTTCCTCTATCCAAGCTCATCAATCATTCATTAAGCATTTGTTAAATAACGAATTTGTGCAAGACACTGTACTAGAGACTGGGCATACAATGACAAAAAGAAGAAACAGTCCCTAGCCATGCCGAGTTCTAACTTGTATACAGCTAAATAAATACAGAGTAATTTAAGAGAGAGAGAGAGAGAGAGAGAGAGAGAGAGAGAGAGAGAGAGAGCACTAAAAGAAATGAAAAGAGAAGGAAGGTACTCTTTTACAAAACATACCACTTGACCTGAGCCTTGAAAGAAGCTAATATTTCTAACAGCAGTAGATGATGTCGGGGTGCATTCCAGATCTGATGGGTGTTTTGTTCAAAGACATGTAAGTAGGGAATGACACTAAATAGACTGAATTAGCTTTAACGTAGTGTGTGAAAGAGAGAAAACATATTCAGGGACTTGATTGCGATGAAATATTCAAAATAGAGCCAAACTAGCTACTTTATGCAACAAACTTTAGTTTAGGGCAGTGCTCAATCAAAAAGAGCCTGAACCATTTACATAGGTGACCATCCTACACTTGATAGGAATAGGTACTTTGAAAAGAATGGGGAATAGAATACGTTTTTAAAAGAGAAAGGCTTTTCTGGAAAATGAAAAAAAATCTGATATGAAATCTCACCAAATAGCTTGCAAATGATCTAGTTGTTTTTAAAGAAAGATTTTCATACTGAGGCTTTAAAAGACTGCCTTCACAATCATCCTCCTCCTCTACTCTACTAAAGACTACATGTGTTGTTCTTTTTTTGTCTTTAAGAGTAAATTGAGTCTTCAGTCCACAGTTTGCTACTTAGCGTGAAACCCAGCAGCTTCACTGTGCCACTGTAAATCATTTCCAAGTACACTGACAAGACAATAAAGATCAAATCCGAGGTTTATGGATATTAAAAATACATGCAAAATATATGTAATAATTAGTTACAAACATATGAAGAAATCACTCATTAAAGAGCCCCTAGAAAACAACCTTGTCAGAAATAATTCACTTTTATACATTACACATTTTTAAAATGTTTCCCTTCTCATTCTTTATTAATAGGGATATTTGCATTCAAATAGAGATCATTTGTTCCAAGGAATTCATCTGTTCCTGCTGTTTGTTCTCCACCTCCCATTAAATCCTAGGTTTATAGCATCACCATTGGTTGCTATGGAAATGATGAAGATGTCAAAAAGGTTTATGACTTCAGGTAGGAAAATATAGTAAATTGTGAGGACTATATGACTTAGAAAATCCAAGTCCTGTGTTTACTCAAATGGCATTAAATTAAAATGATTAAGGGCTGAGGAATGTCAAAAAATACTGTTACTCCAGCAGAGCAAAAAATATCTCTGAATAGGGTTCTTAATATTTTTTCACAACCTATCAGCTGCTCTCAACAGACATAATGACAGTATGATTCATCAAGATAAATCAATTGCCAAAGCAAATCTACTAAATGCCAAAATATGGGATCAACAGGCTGACAATACTATACTTCACCAATGCTCCATTGTAATCCAGAAATCCTTATTTATAAAATTGGGAATTAATATTTACCAGAGAGAAGGGAATTAGTCAAAGTAAATCTATACAGCATTGAAGGTTAGCACCTTTACATATCACTTTGTCAGACTGCCTACTATTTAGACTTCCTGGGTATGTAAGTAGTGGGAATTTAAGCTCATGTAGAGAAAATGTGAATATAGCTCTTTATCAATAATGCCTGGTGCCAAAGCCAAATGTTACATGGTGTTCTGTTGCAAGTGCAAAACTACCAATCAAATGAAAATGTTACTGTTCTCAGCAATATGTTCCAAGTTTCATTGTTGAACACAATGGAAATGACTGCATTAATATAATTCTGCAAAGGAAATGACACCTAAAGGGATGAAGCATGCTGATCAAGTTTAGAGGGAAGGAGGAGAGGGGTGGCAACGGAGACAATGTGTTCCTGCTTTGTCAGGACATAAGAAAGCGCTAGTAGGTGGAAGGAAAAGCAATTTGCTCGCAAAAGTATACACAATGGATAGAGAGTATCTCACAGCTTACACATGAACGATATGTTCAAAGTGAGAAAAAGAGTTGGAACTATAAATCTACTGTAGGTCTCCAAACTTCAGTACGTTGCTGTTGTTTAGAATTTTCATTGAGGAGAAAAAGAATTTAAAAATTGTAGCAACATAGTGTGTGCATATGTAACAGAAAAAATGTCTATATATATTAAATAATATGTCTTTGTAGGAATTAACTTTTTTTTTAAATGGGAAAGAGTAGCAACATGATTTATATAAATAATATGAATCATACTTAACATTATAACATGGGTTTGGTAGTCCTCAAGGAACTTTTAGATTAGGTCTTTAGAAAATGTTGTTTATATAATGAAAGTGGGTACTATGGAAACTTTCTTTATTGAGGACTATTAAATTGAACCAGAACTGCATGTTTTGAATGAAAGCAAATAGCTTTAGAGGGTCTGCTGCATTGTTCAAACATGAACTGGAATTTTTAGTGGATTGTGAAAAGTATACTCTGTTCAAACTTGATGTTTGAGTTTATCATGTACATACTACCCAACATTTCTTTATTAACTCAATTACTATTTAGTAGGTGCCTGTTATATACCTAAGACTATGTTAAGTCCTATGAATAAAAATACCACCCAGATCTAAAATAAAACAAATGATAAAAAGTAAGTTTTCTTTCATATAGGAATTTTTTATTTAAATATGTGGGCCAGATCTGTAAGATCAGAATTTTTCAGGCCATTTGACCACACTATCTTTTTTTTATCTTTTTAATGTCATCCAATGTGAGACCAAGACAAGATGTCAGTGGGAGAAAATGGAAAAGCCCAGCTCCCCCATGACTGTTCCAATAATTATCAAATAAAGGAATAATTGGGAAATTTGAACCGAAACTGCCCTGGATCAACTTTTCAGACCATGATCATTATTTAACCTACAGGCAAGTGATCAGATTAGGGACTGTGGAACAGACTAATGCCAAAACTCTAAACTCAGTACCCTAAACTCCAAACTAGACCCAAGAACAGGGAAGCTCAGAGTTGATCACCTACCCAGCCTTTGGCTAAGTTCAGCCATGCAGGATCTCCCTAATGGAAGTGGAACCTAAGACATGTTACCTAGGATGAGAAGAACAAGGTTGATTAGAGAAGATATTGTTCAGTTTACTCACCTTTCAGTTTGAGGTTCTAATAACCTAATGCATGCAAAACACTTTGAGAACCATATACTCTGCCAGTTGTATCATATTATGCAAGATAGTATTTCTTTTTTTTTACATTCCTTGTCATTAAGTATGAATTGCTTAGTATCAACGTAAATATCAAATCACTAGGACAAAAATTTAAAACATTTTCTTTAGGGGGAGAAATGTAAGATATCAAATATATGAGAAATTCAATATTTTGTTGGTAGATATTTAAAAATGTCAAATAGTTATGATATTTAATGCAATAGGATACTAGAAAATGATTCCTTGTCAGTAAAATATGACAGTTAGACTAAATAATCATAAGGTCATTAAGTTCATTCTTTTCCTGTTCTAGTGAAAATTTTATTTTGGAAATATATAGAATAGCAAAGAATCAATTTCAAGTGAAAATGAGTGGATTCACTGGTTTTTGTCTTGGTTTCTTGGTCTCTTTCTCTCTGACTCTCTCTTCCCCTCATTCTATTTACCTTTTCCTCTCCATATCCTTTATATTTTTCATTCTATTGCTTAGCACATATCCATATAACACTTGGCAATCACGAGGTGGTGATAGTATAGTGAATGGAATTTTGGACTTGGAATTTAACAATGGCATTGGAGATGTTTACAGTTAAAATCTTTCCTCAGATAGTTACTAGTTATTTAACCTAAGGAAAGTCACTTAACCTCTCCCAGGCTACGTTTTATTGCTTGTAAATGTTAAGAATCATTTATAAATTATTATTCTTTAAAGTGCTAGGCACTGATCTAAGCCCTGGGCATACAAAGAAAGGCAAAAGATTGCTTCTGCCTTTGAGGATCTCACAGTCTAATGAAGGACACAACACAAAAATAGCTATGTACAAACTGACTATGTAAGAGATAAATAGGAAATAATCAACATATTAAAGGCACTAGGAATAAGAAGTATTGGGAAATGCTTCTTTAAATTGAAGGGTGTGGGAGCTGATAGTAGCAGGTCTCCTCCAACTCTAAATCTATGATCATATGATTCTGCATATGCTAAATACATGTGAAATGAGAAGGCAAATTTTATGTCTTATGTAGTGTGAAATTTCCCTGTCATTGAACTCCATCCTGAAGTTAGGAACTTGTCCTTTGAAGTAGAATAACATATGTGGGAATGCAGGAAGCTGCTGTTATTGACAGTGTTGAAGGGCAAAGATGACAGTGGATAGGGAAAAAAAAAAATAGTCCACCACCTCTAATTTCTCACTTGCACTAAATCAAAATCTTGTTAAAAGAAGAGTCAACTTTTCCAGGAATAATGCAAAACCTTACTATTTAACTCTCACTTGGAAAACCTTTTTGTTAGGGGAATCAAACAAACCAATAAAGAAAAATAGCTTCCACACCCAACAAAATCAAAAGAACAATAATACTGCTTGTACAGGTCTTCAAAAGGAAATGGAAAGACAACTCACACAGATTAAAAATAAAAAAAAAAATCCATCTTATCTTAATACATGTTTTGCCTTTCTCAACAATCTATTCACATGCACAGATTACTTGTTCATCTTCTGAACAAAGTTTCAATAACATGTGAGCACATAGATACAAACACACTCATAGAATCTTTGAGGAATTCCTAGAACAATGCCTCATAAATTTTCTCCATTCTTTCCCTAATTTTGTTGCTAATGTTAGTTAAATGTAGAGCCTTCAGTGATCTTCTTGGGGTCTCTTCTGATGAACAACATCCTTTGTTTCCAAAAAGCAGTTTAGATCCTTCACTACTTTCTTTAAGTATTGGTGGAATCTTGTACTGTTTAGGTGGCAGTCAAATGGTGAATTGGATGGAGCACTAGGAATTAGCAAGACTTATTTTCCTGAGTTCAAATCCAGTCTTAGACACTACTTTTGTGACCTTTGGTAAATCACCTAATTTCATCTGCCTCAATTTTTCTCATTTGTAAAAATAGCTAGAGAAGAAAGTGGAGAACGACTTCATTATCTTTGTCAAGAAAATGTCAAATGGAGTCCCAAAACGTTGGACGTGACTTAAACAATTGAACAACAGCAAGTGACTGTTTAGTAACAAGTACTATTAGCCATACATGGTTCTATATCTCTAGGTGGGTCATTAAACTGCCCAATTCTAGTGTCCAAAGTGGAGTTAGCTTTCAATTCACTCTAAAATTTCCATAGAAGACCTAGAGTTAAGGAAAGTAGAGTATAGCTCACAACTGGGACCAACCTAAATCCATTGGTGATTGTGGAACAGAACCATATAAAGTCATTTGGTACTGAGACCCAGAGTGAGAACAACTTAATAATTATGGGCTGTATGGGAGTTTAAGTAATCCATATATGTGGGGGGTGGCATTTGATTGAGGATCTGATGTCTATCTATCCCCCAACTGAATCTATCCCCCAACTGAACATCATAAAGCTTCACAATATTATTCAGTTATCACCGGATTAGATTCTGGATTTTTCTCAGAAACTTCTTAATCCTTGAAATCTATTAAGCATTGTGGTTCTAGCCTCTGAAGTAACCACAATCTTGAGGCCCCTTTCTTTTTCATTGCATAGCACCTCTTACAAAATCCATTTTTGGAGAGTGTCCTGATAACCTCCTTTCCAGCTTCCTTTTGCATGTTGTCTTCCCATATTAGAATATAAGCTCTGTGAGTTGACAAACTGGCTTTCTTTTTGCTTATATTTTTCCTTTCCAACACTCATTACAGTGCTTGGCACATAGTAATTGCTTAATAAATGCTTTATTTACTAACTGTTGACTGACAGAGGAATGCCGCTGATATCTCCTATTTTTTGCTTGCAATCACTGGTGCTATATATGTAATTGTGGATGGCACATTCAGTGTTCCATACTACTGAATTATATCAATATATCCCACTGAGATATTTCTGGAATTGTACAACCAAAGGATATCTAAGGTTTCTTCAAGTCTAGGAATTGATTGGTGGTTTTTTTTCACTTTTTTTTGTTTTTTGGGTTTTTTTGCACCGTTCTAGGCAGCTGTTCACAATGAAATCAGTTTTTGAAAGTATATATGGCATGATGCCAAGGCAATACTGCTATATCAGAATAACATGACATGATTAGGATATATTTCTTAGGATTATTATCTTTCAAATAGTTCTCTTTATCAGGATAAGAGCCAGTGATTAAGGTTCTCAAAAATCACCTGTATATGTCTAATATTGCTTCACAGCTAGGTGTATTTTTGCTGGCATTAAATACAAGCTATGGTTTGTATTTTAATGGGGACACAGAAAGGAGCAAAATTCTTACTACTTGACAATATGCAAGCAAACAATCTCACACATTTCTCTTCCTATGCTGGGAAAGTGTTACCCAAAAACAGCAGAGAAAGTCACAGAACTATGAGAATCTGGAGGAGTGTTCTTAGAGACAGACAACCTAATTCCATTCTTGGAAATTAGTAGTATTAGAAGGTATGTTCTTTTTTTTCTCCTTAAACTGAGAAAAAATAAAGGTACACAATTGCCAAATCAGATCAAAATGGCAAATATTTGAACCTAACAATTGAAGCAATGATGAAATTGAAGTTATATTTTACTTTCGCGAAATCATTGTGAAGTAGAAATACAAAATGTAGTTCTATTTCATTATACTCTCAAGTTTCACATATGTTCTCCACCTCTCAAGACAAAAGACTAAAATAGAGAAGTTCATTAATTGAATCTTAGCCCAATTTGAACAGTTTTTGTAATTGGAACTTTTGCCATTCAATGACATACTTTATTCACATTTGTTAGTATTAAATATCTCATTTTGCTACAGTTCTACTACCTTCATTGTTGACTGATGATGCAAATTGATATTCCACTGAAATCAATGGGGTGACAGGCTGTCTATGTATCTTTGACAGTGTGGGTGGTACACATTTGCTGTTTCTTTTTACTGCAGTATATATGTATTAGTCTCTATTTCATGATACTATAAATAGAAATCACATAAAAATCAATTGCAATAGGTATCTATGTGACTTTCCTTTATATTTTGATAATTTACTTTAGTAAGGTTCTATCCATAGCATTATTATATTTTGTGTAGATAGAGAACATTTATTAAACACTTATCATGACCTATTCTCTTCCTCAGTGAAATAGTAAAAGCTACCCAGGTCATCTGTTGTTGTTGGTGTGTGTGTGTGTGTGTGTGTGTGTGTGTGTGTGTGTGTGTGCCTCTGTTTCTGTCGCTTTATCTCTCTGTCTCTCTCTGTGTGTCTCTGTGTGTCTCTCTGTCTCTCTGTCTCTTTCCCTCCCTCCCTCTCCCCCCCTCCCCCGGTCTGTCTCTCTGTCTCTCTCTGCCTTTCTGTCTCTGTGTCTCTCTGTGTCTTTCTGTCTCTGTCTCCCTCTTTGGCTCTCTCGTGTCTGTGTCTGTGTCTGTCTGTCTGTCTGTCTGTCTCTCTCCCACCCCCCCCTCTCTCTCCCTGTCTCTCTGTACTTCTCTCTCCTCCACCACTTTTTATGTTGCTATTTGGTCATTACTATTTGTGCAGCTGTGCTGGGTGCTATTCAACAGACTGAGCCCAGTGGGTTCAAAATCTAAATAACACTGTGAATACAGATGCCATTTTCGGTGGCTTACATGACTCATAATAATCTGGTTGCTGCTCTATTTCTTTATGTATTTAGAGAAGAATTTAGCATTAGTGTTTTTTAAATGTTTCTTTCACAGCAATCTGGAATTAAGACCCTGATTAACTTCAGTTCTTTGAGTGTAGGATTAACTTCAGTTCTTTAAGTGTAGATCCAGAACCAATGGCTACATTAATGGAGGTTTTTATCCAAATAGAAATGACACCCTTGTAAATGACAATTTGCATTATATAGGATATTTTTGCTTGCTGTCAATTTACTCCCTCAAATTATTTTGTAGAAAAAAAAGTAAAATTATGTCCTCCAATGTTCTTTATTGCTGGTCTAGAAATGCCATACCCCAACCATGTTTACCACATCCACATAGGTATTCTTGCTGTTCAAGCTATCTACTTCCTCTCTCCACTTCTAATTTTTACTATGCCATCATATTGTGAGAAGTAGAGAGTATAGAAAATTTCTTAAACTAAGAAATTCCATAGAAAACACCTCTCCTTCCTATCCTGCCAAACAAAGGAGAAATTGGTATATTTTACCCTGAACCTGGTGCTTCTAGGTAGCTCAATGGATAGAATGCTGGATTTGGAGTCAGGAAAATCTGAGTTCAAATTTAGCTTCAGAAACCTATTCTCTGTGCCATCCTGAGTAAGTCCCTTAATCATTTGGATTTTTTACCTTAATCCACTGGAAAAGGAAATGGCAAATCACTTCAACATATTTGCCAAGAAAACCCCATAATGGGCTCATAAAGCATGAGACAAAATTGATCAACATAACCATGAACCTGCCTGTATTAATTTATTTTTTTAGACTCTAAGTACATGGATCAGAATTGTTTTATTGACTCCATCATGTAACTATGTGGTGTTTTGATTCCTAATCATAGGCATTTATATTTTCTGGGGATGGGAATTAAAATTAATTTTATCTATCCTAACATGTTCAGCAAGATTTTCAGGGTTAGAAAATGTCAATCCCTCAAACAATGGCCTTTGAAACAGATTCAACTTGTATAATACTCAATTTCTAAGCTATCTTGATACCATTATTTGAAAGAACTTAACAACAAAACTTAGAAATTGTAATAGCCTCAAAATTACAAATGCCATAAAGATAGGATTGTTTTCTCAAGGGCTGTCTCTATGATGTATTTCAAATAGATGACCTCTTGTATTTGTCCAACAGATAGGGCTTTTATGCAGCCCTCTGTGATAGGTGGAGGGAGAGCACATCACATTAATGCAGTCTGAGAATAGTCAGGACATGGATTTTTTTGTTGTTGTTTAAATATCTAAAAGAACAACATATAATTGAGGGAAAAAAAGAGAGAGTCATAGTTGAATCCTCCCTAAAGAACTTATATAGTAATATGCTTAGAAAAACCCCACTAATAAGATAGCTAATAAGATAAACTAATTATTATGATATCACTTTGTTTATCAAAAGTGGTTTCTTTTTAACGACTGTAATCAGTGGCCTAGAGTTGCAGGTCCTGGTTTTTATATATTGGGTTCAGTCGTGGAAGGCTTGTCACAAATCATTCAATTTTGGACATTACTCAAACCAGATTTTCATGCAAGAATATCAGAATGTGGCTAATTTTGGGGAAAAAGGTCTTCAACTCTATTACAAGCACTCAATTCTAACAATATGTGGAATTTATTAGAGGATTTACTTGACTTGCAAGAGACCCGAAGCACGGATATATACATATATATATATATATATATATATATTTTGCTCTCTGGTGAATTCTGCCTGCCTCAGCAACTGATAGAAATCTCCAGAATTATAGTCATACATCAAGACTGAGCCAGAGAATCCATAAACTTTGAAAGGAGTTATATGATGATTGAAGTTGATGGGTTTGTAGTCAATAATAACATACCAATCAAGTTGATGGGTTTGTAGTCAATAATAACATACCAAAGTGCTAGATTTGAATTCTAGATTTAACTAACCACTTTGTTGCTTGACTACAATACAGGTAATCAGGCACTGACTTCTCACTTCATAACTATATTCTTATTTTCACACTATTTGCATGTTTACTTAATGAAACTTAGACTAATTTCAAACAGATTTCTTTTTGTTTTCCAAATGCTTTATTAACTTCTGTTTTACATCATTCATTTCTGCCAGATTTTGAGTTACAAGTTTTTTGCCCGTTTTTCCCCTACCCAGCACTCCGGAATAGCAATCCCACAGGATATAGTATTTATATATATATTTGAAACATTTAATTTTAAAAGTTGGAATCCCAGATCCATTCCCTTGGTCCCTTGTCACCCACTCCCACTGGGAAGAGAAGCAATTCAGTATATGTTGTACATGTATAGATATGCAAAACATTACCAAAGAAGATATGTTGTAAAAGACTGACTATATTTCCCTCCCACCCATCCCACTCCCCACCTAGTCCATTCCCTACTTTGATCCTTTCCCTCTTCAAAAGTGGGTGCCTCCAACCTCCCCTACCGCAGCATGCCCTCTCCTCTATCCTCCCCCCTCACATCTCCCTCCTACTCTTCTGCAGGGTGATATATCCCATTTAGTATGTATGTCATTCTCTCCCTGAGCCAAACTCAATGAAAATATAGTTTTGCCTTTTGCCTTCCTGTTCTTCCCCTCCCCTGAAACTACTTCCCCTTGCCTCTTCTACATGAGATATTTAACCCCGCCCCCATCTCTCCCCATCTCCTCATGCCACATTCCTCTCTCACCTCTTAACTTCACCCCTTAAGTATCATCCCTTCCCACCAAAATTGACCTGTGCCCTCTATCCATGTATACTTGTAAACATATATACACACATTCACATATGTATTCATATGCCCATATACCCTTCTTCAATTATTTTCATAATGAGGAAGGTTTCATCAGTTACAGTTATTGTTTTTCCATGTAGGAATGTAAATAGTTCAACTTTGGTAAGTTCCTTTTGATTTCTTTCCCCTGTTTACCTTCTCAAGTATCTCTTGCTTCTTGTGTCTGAATGTCAGATTTTCTATTCAACTCTGTTTTTTTCCTCAAGAATGCTTGAAAGTCCTCTATTCCACTGAATGACCATATTTTCCCCCGAAAGGAAATACTAAGTTTTGCTGGGTAGGTGATTCTTGATTTTAACCCCTGGTCTTTTGCCTTCCAGAATATCATATTCCATGCCCTTTGATCCCTCAATGTAGAAGCTGCCAGGTCCTGTGCGAATCTGATTGTGTTTCCACAATATTGAAATTGTTTCTTCCTGGCTGCTTTTAGTAGTTTCTCATGGATTTGGGAATTCTGGAGCCTGGCTATAATATTCCTAGGATTTTTCTTTTTGGGATCATTTTCAGGAGGTGATCTCTGGATTCTTTCAACCTATCTTTCCCCCTCTGGGTCTAAAACATCAGGGCAATTTTCCTTGAGAATTTCTTGAAGGGTGATTTTTGGGTTCTTTCTTTGATCATGTAGTGATCAGGTAGTCCAGTGATTTTTAAATTATTTCTCCTGGATCTCTTTTCCAGGTCTGTGTTTTTTTTTTCCCATGAGATATTTCACATTGCCTTCTATTCTTCCAATTTCTTGGACCTATTTAACAGCATCTTGATTTCTCTTAAAGTCACTAGCTTCCATTTGCTCCAGTCTAATTCTGAAGGAATGAATCTCCTCAGTGAGCTTTTGAGATTCTTTTACCATCTAGCAAAGTCGGCTTTTTAAGGCCATCTTCTCCTCATTGCCCTTTTGAGCCTCTTTTGCCACTTGAGTTAATCTATTTTTTTTTAAAATGTTGTTTTCCTCAGTCTGGCTTTTGACTCTCATTTCATACTTTTCCTTAATCCGTCTCATTTTTCTTCCCAATTTTTCCTCCACTTCTCTTATTTGGTTTTTAAAATCCTTCTTAAGGTCCTCTATGGCCTGTAACCCACTCATATTTTCATTTGGTGCTTTTGGTGAAGGAGTTCTGACCTCACATTCCTCCTCCTCTTCCATGCTTTGATCCTCTTTGCCCCCAAATAGGAATCTAATGTTGATTTTTCTGTTTATTTTGTTTCCTTTGCCTAGGCATGTTGCCACTTAATTACTTGACTTTTGGGCTTATTGCTACAGTAGGACTCTGCCACCAGACAGGAGAGGTTCCATCCCAAACGTTGGGGTCTTCTCAACTTCTGGAGGTATTAGCTGGATGCCCTCCATGAAGCCCCAATACACTCTGGCAAACTGGACACACACCCCAAAACCTCCACCCCAGACTGCAATCCAGATCCAGGGAGGTTAAAGCAAGAGCGATTACCCCCCATCCCAGACTGATCACAGGATCCCTCTACAGTTCACAGCCCAGAAGCTGAAGATGCAACTGATGCTGCAAGATGGAGGCTGTGTCTCAGTTCCTCAGAGGCTTCTTGTCCCCAGGGGAAGAAGCTGACTCACTACCAAATACTCTTGCCAAAGTCCATAGGGCACTAACCTCTCATGTTCTGTTGGAAATTCTGGAAGAGCCACAGCTGCTGGTGTTCTGGGTTCCCTCCAGCCTGCTTCTGTACCGGCCACCCTGGGACTAAAACATCGGACTCAAGTGGTCCTGGGCTTAGCTCCCAGAGTGCTGCACAGTCAGTTCCCAGAGTGCTGTTCTGGCCATTCCCTGCCAGGCTGCTGGGCTGTCATTAGTTAGAGGTTAGCTTCTCTGTGTCATTCTGTGGGTGCTGGAGCTCCAGAGGTTATTCAGAGTCCCCCATTATATGTTTTTGAAGTGGTGTGGGCTGGAGCGCTGTGGAAGTGCTGTTTCTACTCCACCATCTTGGCTCCGCCCCTATTCAAACAAGAGATTTCTTTATCTCATGTTAATATCGCATCAGATACTCCATGTTTCTCCTAAATTGTACTATAGTCTATTCTTTTATAGCACAGCATTTCTCTCCACTTTTACTTTTATCAATTTCCTTAAAAGAAAATTAAAAAAAAAATGTTCTCCACTCTTCCTGCCCATCTTATTCTGTTGGTTTAACACCATCCCCCAAACCCCTAATCCAATATCATTTTCTTCATAAAGATTTCCCTATCCCCCCTGTCAGCCAGAAGTGGGTGGGGAGGGGTATGAAGGAGAAGAGATTGATATGTGGATGTAAAGATTAAGTCAGAGTCTATGGAATAACTTCGTCAATAACCACTTACTTAGTGCCTACCATGTGCCAAGATACTGTGCTAAATGATAAGTTTATACACTAAGCTAATTTAATCTTATGGTACTCAAATAGACTAGTTTGTGAAGTTCTTCTCTGTGTACATATCTTGTCTTCCTTGTTATATTTTAAACTCCTGGACTATTTGTCTTTTTCATCTTTGTACCATATAGTGACAACTATGTTATACATATATATAGTCCTTAGCTACCTTTTCTTCTTCCACACTCTTCCATTGGCAATCTTACTTCCATGTTTTTTTAACTATCTTTAATATGTTAATGACCCCCAAATCCATGCCTGAACTTTGCTGTTTAGTCTTAATGTCCTAGATTTAGAGAGCTACATGGGACTTTAGGTCCCATGAGAATACATCATTATCTTTCTGTTAGAGATAAAGAAGCTGAGCTCAGACATTTAAGAAACCTGCCCATGTTGTTATTGGCAAGATTTGAATCTAGGTCTTCCTGACTCTAAGGACAGGACTATTTTCCACTGTCAAAGTGTTACCTTCTTACTGTAGTTTTGAATAGAGTGCTGGAAATCTTCACCTATAGACATTTTCCAGAACTTCCAAGTCAACACATCCGACAATGGCCTCATATTCTCTCACTCTCTCATGTTCTCCCAAATCAACCCCTCCTCCCAACTTCCCTATTTTTATTGATGGTATCACCATCCTCTCAGGTCCCAAGTTTAAAATTTGGGAGTCATTTTAGTCAGTTGCTCAACCCTGCCAATTGAACCTCAATAATATCCTCACTTACTCTGACCTGTATTTTTTTAGTAGTCTCTGAACTTTAAGTAACTTTGACTCCCTGTGTCAAGTTTCTTCTGTTACAATCTTTTCACAGATTCTAAAATAAACTTTCCCATCCACAGGCTGGAATTTGCCCCTCTTCTCTTTATTAACTTAAGTGACTTCCTAGTTCTCACGTTATAAAACTACTTAAGTTTAAAGATTAGCCCACTGTCTGCTCCATAGTAGGTACTTAATAAAGGTCTGTTGATTAAATTCATTCATAGATTCTGACTCAATCTTCATAGCCTTATATCATACTATTGTACTCATGCACTCTGTTTCAACTAATCTAGACTTATCTATTTCTTAACTTGACCTACATTAGTGCATTCATACACTCTTTTGTCTAAAATTCATATCAATATATTACCTATTAAAATCCATCTTTTATGAATTCTAATCTGATCTCTACCACCAAAAATGACCATTTCTTGCTCAGCTTTTTTTTAAAATTATAGTTTATCTGGTTCTCCCTTTAGTCCTTATCATAGATGATCTTATATCATTTATTTGTATGTGTGTCAGATCACTTTGGGACTAGATAGAGTACCAGGCCTAGGGTCAGCTTCCTGAGTTCAAATCTGGCCTCAGATACCTACTAGCTATATGACCCTTAATCTTGTTTGCCTCAGTTTCCTCATATATAAAGTGAGCCAGAGAATGAAATGGCAAATTACTCTAGTATCTCTGCCAAGAACACCCCAAATATGGGTAGGGCGTGATGGAAATAACTGGAAAACAGGAACAATGACAAATATATCCTTTTTATAAAATATAAGTTCCTTGATGCCTTTTTATCCAGAGTCTAGCACAATATCTTGCATATATAGGAACTTAATTCATATTTGTGGATCTGAAGGTGACAATTCACCTTATTACAAAATACCACTTGTATAAAGGTACTTTTCTGCATTTCATTCTTTTCTCCTCCATTTGATCTCTATTTGGTGCTAAAAACATTGATTAAAGCTAAATATTTAATTTATTAACTCCAATTTGTAGTGATCTCATGGAGTCAAGACAAACTGCCTTCTTATGGCTCATTCATTCCATCAGGACGTATTTTTTTATTTAAAGATGAAAAACAGGAATTTTTTAAGACTATTTGGTACATTTCTTAACAATCTCAACACCCAGTAGAAAATAAATAAAAATGAATTATTCTATCAGCTAAAAGTAGGTTGATTATTATCATTGTGATTCTTCTGTTGTGTTAGATCTTGACATGTTGGAAACTTAACTCATGTACAGATTAATAAAAAATACAGTAGTCTGTTCCACATAGGGTTGATTTTTATAATTGCTAAGTATGAACTAATCTGAGGAATGTGGTAATATAATGGCAGGCTTGGCACAGTTTCACTCAGAAATTGCTTTAATATACTTTATAATTTTTTTGTCTCATATTCAACAATCTTTGTGGGTTACAAAGAACACTGACAAGGTGTAAGTACCCTGAATGATCTGAATTTTTAAATGTAAACTGTGGCCCAGGCCATTATTCTGAGCTTAGATGGAGTGGGTTCCACCTTAGGAGCATCTTAAAGTCATAACTCTTTTGCCATTTTGCTACCACTCAGTTTCTTTCCTAACTCATTCTTCCTACTTTCCCTATTTTAGTCAGTGGCACTCAATCTCACTCACCATTAACATATTTCCCAAGTCTTGCTGATACTACTTCTATGATATTTCTTACATTATTCAATTCTATTCATATACATCATTCAAAACCTAAATTAGGCCCTTATCATCCCTTGCCTCATTTCCTGAAATAGTATTCTTATTGGTCTTCCCTCAACCTTATCAATAACTTCTATCACCCATTCAATGCACAACTTCAGAATTACTTTCCCAAAAGTTAGAGGATGGACCATGCTATCCATCTTGGAGAGTTTTCACTGGTTTCCTATTATCTCTGGTTTTGAATATAAATTCCTTTGATTTTTACAGTCTGTGTCCATACTCTCTTTCCAGACTGATTGCACACTTTTTCCCAGTCACCTTTTCTAAGTTCCATTCAAATTGGCCTCCTTTTTGTTTACCTACGATATGATGTGACATATTCCATTTCTGTACCTTTTGCTTAAGCTGCACCTTCTACTTTGAATAGTCTTCATTTGGATAGTCTTCCTTTGAATAGTTTTCATTTTCTCCTTCACCTAGGTGGTATAGTAAAGAGAATGCTAGCCCTGGAGTCAAGAAGATGAGTTAAAATCCCACGTTTGTGACCCTCGTTAAGTCATTTGACCTGTTTCCCTGATTCTTCTCAAATGGAAATTATAACAGAACCTGTACTAAAATAGTTTTGTTTAGATAAAATGAGATAATATTTGTAAGAACTTTGTAAACTTTAAAGTATTATTTAAATGCTAGCTATTGTTGTTATAATTATTGTTAATACTATTATTTACCTCTTGGAATCCCAAGCTTCTTTGGTTAAGGTTCAGGCCAAGTGTATCCTCCCATAAGAGACTTTGTACAGTTCTCTCTATTGTTTTTGATACCCTCTTTAAAATTACTTTTAATTGACTTTGCATGTATTTGGTATTTAATTACCTATGTGTACATTTTTCCCTACTCACCCAGTAGAATGTCTGCCAATAAAAACCAGGAAACATTTCATCATTGCTTTTGTATCCCCATAACCCAGCACTGTGTCTGGCATATAGTGGGTAGGTAGTAAGTACAATTGAAGTGAATTGATTTTCCACAAGGAAATTTCAAATTATAAAGTGTGTCTATACCTGCACAGATGTGGGTTAAATGGTTCCCCAGATACAGTATAAACACTAAAGGTAGTAATATTTATCTGATACAGAATCACTTTCAGTTGATCTCACAGAAAATGAAGACAGTACATGAAGGAATCAGTTACCCATAAATAGTTAATACATTCCCCCTCCTTCTATGGTGAATTCATTGCACCCCCACTCACGCACACACGCTATGACATATAAAATCCTAAAGGTTTGTAACATCTCCTTTTGATTTTTATGCTTCTAGGAAAGGAAAAAGAATATAAAAATTTTTGAGTGCCAACTTCCTAACATTCAAGGGAATCTTGTTATCTTTCCACAAGAGACCAGTGCTACCCAAGAAGCCCCCATTTTCTTTCTCTAGAAGATTTCTGGAGTCGAGAAATTCCCATCACTTGTATATATTCCCCCCTTTTTATTGTTGTTATTCAGTCATTTCAGTCATGCCCAGTTATTTATAAAACTATGTGGGTTTTCTTGGCAGACATATTGGAGTGGTTTGCCATTTCCTTCTCCAGCTCATTTTATAGATGAGAAACTAAGGCAGACAGTCATTTAACTTGCCCAGGGTCACATAGCTATCAATTATCTGTGGTCATATTTGAACTTAGGAAGATGATTCTTCTTGACTTCAGGCTTAGTGCTCTATCCAGTGTACCACCTAGTTCAATGCAGTTGCTCTGTAAACCTCTCCAAGGTTTGAACCAAAAACCCAGAATACAAATGAACCTGAGAAACTACAACAATGACTCTTATACACATACCTCTTGATATGTCAAAATGTACGGGTTCATAAATAGCATGCCTGTCAGACCATTGGCCCTATTTCCATTATTCTCCCCTTAGTTGATATCCAAGAGACCAATCCTTGTAGAAGAGAGACCAACCATGTTCACCAACTGCCAACGTCTTCCACCGAAAAGTCAGAACATCTGGCTTAGTTGAAACAAGGTACCTGAGGGATAGAGAAAAGAAGGCATCTGCCATCCAAATGAGGCCATTTCAATCGCCTTGATAAATATCTTTCCTCAAATCTAGATGGAGACATCCTTAAATAATGAGCCCAAGAGCCTTGGGGATAACAGTGCTCCTGGAGACTTCTGGCCCTCTTCTCATCTCAGCCCTCATCACTATCCTATAGAGGATCATACACTGTTAAAATGTGAACTTGCAAGTGCTTCTATAGGTAATATAATCACTACTTCCTCAGAAGCCACAGCTGCTAAACATCTGGGAAAGAATCAACTCAACACCAAAGTCCTTGAAACATTTATACTCTAGAACATTCCTCTGTCGTGCTGGCCTCCTTATCTCATTGGTGGGATTCCTTTAGGACCTTCATTTTGGAAAGGATCCCAGGAGGACCATCATCCATTCCCTTCCCAGATCTACTTCTAAATTTCAGTTTAATTCAATTCTATACACTTTTATTAAGTATCTACTATGTGTTAGGTACTCTCTTAACACATAGTGAGGTGTGCTTCACTCCACTACAAAGGTACAAATAAGAAAAAAAAAGAGAGAGAGATCAACTGTCCTCAAGGAATTAACAATCTATTCCAGGAAGATAACATTCCTTAGGAAGTTGAAAACTATGAGGGGCTAGAAGAGGCCCAAGGGGATAATCAGTACAGGGGCATGGTGTCCCATGGAGCTGAAGCCAAGAAGAGGTGCTGATATAGAATGGAATTACCGGGGAAGGTTGTGAGTCTGATATAAAGGAAGGCTTTAGAAGGTTAATACTCCTCCCTCCACCCTTCCAATCAGAGAAAATAGGCAATTGATGAATTGTCAAGGTGTAGAGTATTGTAGACAATTCCAACCTCCTCACTCTTCATGGTGATGAGTTATCAGGTGATCAGTTTATCCTGAATGGTGAGGATATGCTTTTCTGTGAAGTAGAAACCAAGCCAAGGTGGGGATGAGTAGTGCCTGACAATGAACTGTTTCCAGTGGACATAGCTATACATAGGTGGTAAAGTTGTTTTATGTCTCCTGATTGTCTGTATTTATATTAATAAGATCTCTTTTAAAATGACTAGCTTTTCAACTGAGTCCCTATTTAACAGGTCAAGCAAAAATAAAAGTAAATTATGAGTTAACAAAAACTTAATTAAGACTTTATATTATGACTGTTTGTAGTGGAATTTTAATAAGAACAGAATAACAAATTAATTTTGTTTACCAATAGGGATCATCCTTTTCTATGACTTGGAAACTTGGAATTATGGATTTTAATAGCATCATTAACTTAAAATGAGTACCAAAATGAAGTTAGTAATCCATAAAGCACATGGAAAAATTGTCAAGGATGATATAAGCTGTATATATATGTGTACACATTTTTGCATATGTACATATATATGCACATACATATAAATGCACAAATATACTCATCTACCTCTGGAATAAACTTCCTCTGTTTTTGACTCTTAAAATACCTATGTTCCTTCAAAACTCAACCTTTGTACTACGTCCTACATGAAACCTTTTCTGATTTCCCTAGTTGTTTTGTGCCTTGGCCTAAATCTAAATATTTATTAAGCTTATATCATCATTGCTTCCTACTTTTTCTTTGAATTCCCAATACCAGCATAAATATAGAATCTAGTTCCTTAATAAATCCTCATTTTTGTGTATAATAAATGTTTATGAATATTTGTAAAATAAGATTCTCATAGATATATAGTTGTGTATATGTGTGTGCACATGTGCACGTGTGCACATTCATGAAAGGCTCAAAGAGGACCTTCGCATCTTCTGTTATCGATAGCATCTTATTTTTATCATATCTAATAAATTTTGAGGAAAGGATAATTTTTCAAATGAAAGTATCCATAAAATACTTATAGAGTCTTTAAGGATGGCTATAGAAGTACTTTGAAAATATATGAGTTAGAAATTTCAGGATAAATGACAGTTTAATATGTATATAGTCTCAACTAAAGTTTATTATTGAGTCATCTGAACTCAAAATGAGAATGGAATTGCAAATATTAATAAATGGCTGCTTAGTATCATAGAAAATATGGAACTGCTATATTTTTCTTTGTTTTAAAAATTAAATACATGAAATATTCTTTTACACAAACACATATATATGTAGATATATGTGTGTATGTATATGTATATAGATATATTTAAATCAGGGCCTTATATAATATCTATATAAGTATTATAATATAATGCTCTCTGTCTCTGTCTGTCTTTCTCTATATACACACATACACACATACATACACACAAATACATACATACAGCCTTGCTTTAAATTTCTAATGGCAAGAACCTTTTACCAGCAGGTGAATGGTCAAAGAATATGGACAGGCAATTTTAAAAGGAAGAAATAAATGATATAAATAACCATATAATTCTCCAAATAAACATAAACTTCTCCACTAAACATAATATATATGTAAATTAAAATTATTTTTGCATTCTGCCTGATAGGTTTCTAATTGGTGAAGATGGGGTCATAGGAAAAAAAATTAAAAGGGCAAGATGTTTTTAAAAAAGTCATTTCCTGATGAGTTTATTCATAGTGGTGTCCAAAGAGGTCCTCATCTCCTTGGTGGCCAAAATATGACTCCAAAGTATTACTGACCAATGAGCAGATGGAAAGAAGAATAGCATTTTACCCTCTCAGCAGTAGCCAACAGTAGCACTACTCTATTCATCCATTTTTGACCTAGTACTCTGTGACCCATTTCTTCCAGGAATTACACAAGCCTTAGGCATCCCCCCTTCTCTCCTAACTTCGTGGAGGGAGGGTATCCATGCTAGCAGCAACAGAGGTACTTTTGGAAAAATTTACTCTTACCCCAATGTATACACACTTTTTCCATGCCCTGCACTGTTATAAGGTACCTCCCTGCTTACTCTGTGGCCAGGAACAGTGGTCACTGAGCAAGAGTATCCTCTTTCACCTCTTTTTTTGGGACGTATATATGTGGGATATGGTCTGAAAGAATAAACAGGGCTAATGTGTTGTAATCTGAATCACAGAACTTGTTATGATATTGTTCCCCTTCCAAAAAAATATTCTTTTTCCTATCATCTGATTTATTGTGAAGAGAGAACCGCATGTTGTCATGTTCCTAACATCAGGTTCACAAGCTTTGTGACATCCACACCTTTTCTTTATTCTCCTCCCTACATATCCAAACAGTTGTCAAATCCCTTGACTTAACACATTCCAGTTTTTAATAGCTCTAATTTGGGCAAAGTTTTTCCTCATTCCACAGCTTCAAATAGTATTAAATAATGTTAAAAGTTTAAACTTTGTTTTGTGTGATCTAGGAAATTTCAGTCATCATCATGTGACTATTGTAGGTTTCATTTAAAGGAATAAAGGATGTGTTATAAAATCTAGAAGGACTTCCAAACTTTTGATTATTTATTCATTGTATTTACTGAATCAAAACCATTGCTTCACAGCCTCTGGGTACATTTAAAAGACTAAGGAAATATTTCATCATTGCCTCTTTGAATCTAACAGATGACACATTTTGTAAAATCACACTGACAGTAATGGAACAAGATGTGAACAGTACATTGAAAATAATATTTTTTCTTTTACTAAGACAAATAATCAAATAATTAAAAGGCCAATTTACCATTCCTTACAACTCTGTCTGAGTAGAGAACTTCATCATTATTGTGATTAAAAATTCGTTGGTTTCCTCCCCCAGAGGAAGATTATATGTCTTTAGGCCTAGACTATAGTATAGAAGAAATTGAGCAATAGAAATAATGTGTGTTATCTATATCTAATTCTCTTTTTAATATTTTATAGGCTAACATATTATTGAACCAAAAAAGTATTATTGAGGACTAGAAATTTTCTGAAATTCCAGGTACTGTGGTTTCAAGCAGGTTTTACATGTTATTTAAAATAAGTGAATTTTCCAGACATAGTTTACAGATGTATATGGAAATAAAAACAACCACCACAACAAGAAGATTATCTCTCTTTGGTCTACATTTCTTTCCTTTTTTGAAATAGAAAGGCCTGAATAAAAATATATATAAGCAAAGCAGGCAAAACCAAAACAAACTACGTAGTTAGAATGTAATGTTCATTATGTTGAGAGAAATGGGTGTTTTCTGTAGTTTTAAAATATATTTACATTAGAAACTAGTGGCCTAATTTAGGAAGGATTTGCTATTTTGCAGTTTACATAAATCATAAACTAATTTATGCATTTCTAGTTATGCTGCTAAAACTCACTTCATGAATATCGGGAAGATATTTAACTCACAAACAAGCATTAAGCATTTGAATGGATATATTTGGAGAATGGTGCAGAATGAGAATGAAAAAAAAATCAGCATCTTGGCACACACATACCATTATTTTTTTATACATAGCTTTTAGAATCATAACAGAACATTCAATATGTCCAGCATGCTATTGTTTATTTATCTATTTATAAATTTATTATTTTTCCCTTTTTAATTGCCCAACTGTTTGATAGTACTAAGCCATTTATTCATTCATTCAACACATATTTATTAAATGCCTACTAGGACAAGGGGTTATGAAGGGGACTGGATAAAATAAAGAAAAACAAAAGGGAATAGTCCCTAATCTCAAGAAATTCATTCTGTTGGAGGAACTAACAAGAAACCCCCACCTTCTGATGTAATTCTGGTTGAGTTGAATCAGCCCTTTATTTATATAATGGAAATAATTCTAAACCCCAAATCCCTCACTAAATATGACTAGACTGTTATTAAAATCAAGTTTATATGGGTGGATACAAAGTTGATGCATTAGAAATAATATTTCTTCATATGGCATCATCTTAGACATTAATTTGCGTCTATTATCCCGTTTTAACATTAAAGTAGCCTTATATAAAAAATAGTACCAGTTCATTTTACAGTACTTTAAATAGTCAATTAATTTATCATCAGAAAAAGGTATGGGGCAGGGCCAAGATGGCAGAGTAGAAACAGCACTTCGAAGGTGCTCCCCCCCACACCACTTCCAAACAATGTAGAAGGTAGACTCTGAACAACTTCTGGAGCTCGAGCACCCACAGAACAACACAAAGAAGCTAACCTCCCACCGAGGACAGCCCAGGAGACCTGCAGGGAGCAGCCAGCAGAGCACAGTGCAAGGCTCTGGGAGCCAAGCTCAACACTCTGGGAGCCCAACCCAGGCCCACCTGAGCCACGGTTTTGACCCAGGGCACCTGGGCCAGCAGCCTGCTGGAGGGACCCCAGAACACCAGCAGCTGTGGCAATTCCAGAATTATCAACACAGATATGCCTAGGAAAAAATGAGAGATTAGTGCCCTATGGACTTTGGGTCCAGTATTTGGGGAAAGTGTTGGCTTCCTCCCCTGGGGGCAAGAAGTGGCTGAGGAGCCACAAAGCAGAAGCCATTTTGCAGCTTCAGTGGCAGCTTCAGCTGCTGGTCTGCGAACTGTAGGGAGAACCAGCAATCACTCTGGGGGTTAATCAGTCTTGCTTTAACCTGCTTGGATCTGGATTGTGGTGTGTGTGTGTGGGGGGGGTCTGGGGTGTGTATCCAGCTTGCCAGAGTGTATGGAGGCTTTACAGAGGCCACCCAACTAATAGCTCTGGAAGTTGTGAAGACCCCAACATTTGGGACAGAAGCTCCCCTGTCTGGTGGCAGAGACCTACTGTAGCAACAAGCCACAAAATCAAGTAATTAAGTGGCAATATGCCTAAGCAAAAGAAACAAAATAAACAGAAAAATGGAACAATAGGCTCCTATTTTGGGGGCAAAGAAGATCGAAGCATGGAACAGGAGGAGGTCTGGAGGTCAGAACTGCTGCACCTAAAGCCCCAAATGAAAATATGAGCAGGTTACAGGCCATAGAGGACCTCAAAAAGGATTTTACAAACCAAATAAGAGAAGTAGAGGAAACATTGGGAAGAGAAATGAGAAGGATTCAGGAAAAGTATGAAATGAGAGTCAACAACCTGACTGAGGAAAATAACACCTTAAAAATAAACTAACTCAAATAGCAAAGGAGGCACAAAAGGGCAATGAGGAAAAGAATGCCTAAAAGGAACTCGAATTTGCCAAATGGAAAAAGAATCTCAAAAGCTTACTGAGAAGATTCATTCCTTCAGAGTTAGACTGAAGCAAATGGAAGCTAGTGACTTTATGAGAAATCAAGATGCTATTAAACAGAACCAAACAAATGAAAGAATAGAAGGCAATGTGAAATATCTCATGGGAAAAACCACTGACTTGGAAAATAGATCCAGGAGAGATAATTTTAAAATTATTGGACTACCTGAAAGCCATGATCAGAGAAAGAACCTAGAAATCATCCTTCAAGAAATTCTCAAGGAAAATTTCCCTGATGTTTTAGATGCAGAGGGGGAAATAGAGGTTGAAAGAATCCACCAATTGCCTCCTGAAAAAGATCCCCAAAAGAAAACTCCTAGGAATATTATAGCCAGGTTCCAGAATCCCCAGATCAAGGACAAAATACTACAAGTTGTTAGGAAGAAACAATTTCAATATTGTGGAAACACAATCAGAGTAGCACAGGACCTGGCAGCTTCTATACTGAGGGATTGAAGGGCAATGGAATATGATATTCCAGAGGTAAAAAGAGCTGGGATTAAAACCAAGAATCACCTACCCAGAAAAATTGAGTATCTTGTTTCAGGGGAAAATATGGTCATTCAGTGGAATAGAGGACTTTCAAGAATTCTTGAGGAAAAAAACCAGAGTTCAATAGAAAATTTGACATTCATACACAAGAAGCAAGAGATGCTTGAGAAGGTAATCAGGGAAAAGAAACCAAAAGGAACTTATCAGTGTTGTACTATTTACATTCCTACATGGAAAAACAATAACTGTAACTGATGAAACCTTCCTCATTATGAAAATAATTGAAGAAGGGTATATGGGCATATGAATACATATGTGAATGTGTGTATATGTGTTTACAGCTATGCATGGATAGAGGGCACAGGTTGAATTTGGTAGGAAGGGATGATACTTAAGGGGTGAAGTTAAGAATTGAGAGAGGAAAGTGGCAAGATGAGATGGGGAGGGACAGGGCAGGGTAAACTATCTCATGCAGAAGAGGCAAGGGGAATGTTGCAGGGGATGGGAAGAACAGGAAGGCAAAAAGGCAAAACTATATTCTCATTGAGTTTGGCTCAGGGAGTGAATGACATACATACTAAATGGGATATATCACCCTGCAGGAGAGTAGGGGGAAGGGGGATGAGAAGCGGGATGATGGAGGGGAGGGCATTCTGAGGGGAGGACAGATTGGAAGTACCCACTTTCAAAGAGGGACAAGATCAAAGTAGGGAATGGTCCAGGTGGGGTGTGGGATGGGTGGGAGGGAAATATAAGCAGTCTTTTACAATATATCTACTATGGTAATGTTTTGCATGGTTATACATGTACAACACATACTGAATTTCTTAAAATTCAATGTTTCAAATATATATAAATACTATTATTAATACTATTTTTCATGTAATTGGGAGATAAGATGTGCAGGCATTTGGGCACAGAGGTTCACCTTGGCATAATGGCAAATTCGAAGGGGGTATGGGAGAAGATATGGGAGAGAGCAGATTGGATGAGGGGATATCTTGTGGGACTGCTATTCTGGAGTGGTGGGTCAGGGAAAAATGAGGAAAAAAATTGTAATTCAAAATCTGGCTGAAATGAATGATGTAAACCAGAAGTTAATAAAGCATTTGTTTAATTAAAAAAAAAGAAAAAAAGGTATAATTATATTGGTATATGTTGATACTTTTCCATCTGTACCCTAAAGACCATGGATATCCCCCTCTGACTTGCAGTTGAAATCTCCTATATGTATTATATTTCTATTTTAGAACTTGAGGTTTTTGAGAGTAGGACTGTTTTACTTTTTGATTTGTTTACCTGGAACTATGAACAGTAAGGACTTAATAAATTCATTCCTTCATGAAGAAGCAAAAAACTCAAATGTATTCAAGGATTATCCTAGGATCACCCAGTTGATACGTTGATTAGTGTTATATTTCCAAACCATTGCTTTTTCACTATACAACATGAACTCTGAAAGAAAAAGAAAGAAAGAAAGAAAGAAAGAAAGAAAGAAAGAAAGAAAGAAAGAAAGAAAGAAAGAAAGAAAGAAAGGAGAGGTTCTTCCAGTTTGTTGGAAATGTTGTTCCTGATGCTTTGGGAATTTTCCAGTTTGTTATCGAATATCACCTTTTAATTATATCTGATTTGATCACATACATTTAGGTCTAGACTATATATAATGTAAGGAATTGAAATATGACTATGTATTTTGTGAGTATAGTTTATTGTGGACTGGCAGTAGTGTGCATATGGTCCACTTGATGTCACCTATTGATATATGAGAATAGGCCCAGTTGATACACAGAATCCCCTACCAGGATCATCCAGGTTTTTTGGTTCTAGTCCAATTTGCTATTGGCTCATTGAAACAGCCTCGAATTAATTTGAAATAAAATCAAAGTTTCCCAGCCATGGTCAATTAAACACACCTGGCTCTTGTAACTATATCAAAACAACTAGTTCAAAATAAAATGTTAAAACTACAGTTAGTTGTTTAGATTTTATATAGCCAAGTATCCTTCTTCACTAATCCCCTCCCTATGTTCCCCTCACTGAAATGGAACAGTAATGAGATTCAGAATTAGAATTTATAGAAAAAATAGTGTCTATTTTGATGTGTTCTTAAATTTAGAATTTTCTATTTTCATCGATATTATATCCTTCCATATCACTGCATAATGATATCTTCTAATCCTTTGACCCTTGAATGTATTTAAGCTCTTGATATTTGTCTTCAGTTGCTGAACAAGGTAATCTAGAGTCAGTCAGCATTCACTGAGCACTTTCTATATGCCAGGCACTGTGCTAAGTATTGTGGATATAAAAAAGGCAAACACTTTACCTGCTGTCAAGTAATTTATACTTTAATCGGGGAGACAGTGTATACATAAGTCAGCACGTATAAGAAATATATATGTAAAATTTATATATGTACACACACATTGTACACTCATGTATGTGTGGAGAGAGGCAGAGAGAGAAACAGAGAGGGAGGGAAAGAGAGGAAGGGAGGAGGCAGGGAGGGAGAGAGAGAGAGAGAGAGAGAGATAGCGAGAGAGAGAGAGAGAGAGAGAGAGAGAGAGAGAGAGAGAGAGAGAGAGAGAGAGAGAGAGAGAGAGAGGGAGAGAGAGGTGAAGGTAACAGGGTCAGCATTCCAGGAATCTGCCCAAGAGGAACAGCAAGTGTAAACACAAAGAGAAAGGAGATTTAAATTCATCTATGAGGAACAGAAAGTCAGTTTGTGTAGCTGAAATGTAGAGTTTAGGTAACATAGTAAAACATAAGTGAAATGAAAACAGGAAGGAGCAAAGTTATGAAGAGCTGTAAATGCCAAAGGAAAGTCTTTATATTTGGTCCTGAAGGTAACAGGGAACTACTAAAGTTTAATAAATTGGTGATAAAATTGTTATAGCTAGGCTTTAGAAAAAAAAAATCTCTAAAAGATGAGTGAAGGATGGATTAGAATGTGGAGAGTCTTAAAAAAGGAAAAAAAAATCTTTATATCTTATCTATGTCTATATACAAATGCATACATATACACACTTTCTTTGTGTGTTTGATATTAGGGGAGAAATGAGAAAATTTGAAACAAATTGGGTATGTTGTGTGAATACAATTGAAGTATTGAGAATGAAATCATAGTTGTGAGCCTGATGAATTAGGAGGAGGAGTTACCCTCAAAATTCATAGGGAAGTTGATAGAATATTCCACTGTTTTTCCTCAGTTCATCAGTAGATCTCAAGTCATTCCCCCATGCTGGAGTTGAATAGCAATCCTTAGTCTTTAATAGCTGTCTTTCCTCCTATGGCCCTTATGATGGCTATGGCTGTTGCCATAAATTATTATGTAAAATTTCTGGAATGCTTTGCTTTCTGTCAAAAACTGTGGAAGAATGAGTTTATGGACTATGGTTATTATTCATACTACCTTTATCTTTCATATAATTCTTCTGTTGGATTCATTTTGTTAAATTCAAACAGTTTTTTAGAATTCTAGTCTGAGATTACTGTTAATAAGATTAGATTCTTTAAATTTCCTTCTAATTTAGTTGCTTTACAATTTTGTTTCTTATTTTCAACTACTTTAGACTTTTCAGTAAAGTTTTTTTTTTTTTGAAATAAGGTGCTATTGATAAAAATCAGTATGGAGCTCTTGCCTATATCTGCCAAGATCTGCCTCCAGTTCTGACATGCTATTATACAGGTGCATGGTGAAATTATCCATATATTCAGTTCATTTTATGACCACTTGGGGTTTGCCTGCTTTTGTTATAGATGTCATCTATACCAAAGCATTTTGAACAGGTGGAATATAGCTATTTCCATTTTGTTCTGCTACTTATTGCATTCTTGGGCTACCAGAACACAAAGAAGTATCAATTTTTCACCTTACATTTTATGTCAAATTAATCATCAACATGGTTTTGAGTGGGAACAAGCATTATTCTTATGTAACCAAATCTTATTTTTTCTTAGATTCACAGAAGTAGTTTCATCACACACTGTTTGTTATGTTAAACCAATCAATGGAATAACCATAACCTGCTTGCCCAGATTTTCACTGTTTCTGCCAGGCCCTCAGAGGCAACTTTGGGCAATAAAAGTCCCTCGCTGTCGTTATTTTGCCGCTTTTCCTACTTCCAACAAGATGGATAAAGCCTTGGGCTTTAATGGGATTAATTTTGTTGTTGTTACTAGACCTGTCATATAATCAGTTTTTGGGAGCTCCCAGTGAGCACCTCTCTCTGCTAACAAAATTGCTCTACTACTAATAGTCTGTAGAGGCTTATTGTTTTTGTTGTTATTTTGCTAAGTATCAAGTTAGACTTATAGGCTACTAAAAATACAGAATACATCTGACCATAGGAGACTATTTTACAATAATATAAATTTCTGTCTTTGACATTTTACTTTACTTTATAGAGGATATCTGGAAAGTCATTGGTAAATATTGGTAATACCTATTTAGGGTAATATGTGCAAGAGTGTATCATTTAAAAACAGCTCTGATAGAAAACTGGGCTGCTTAGTCATGACTTTAAGGGCAAAAGTAAGTGAAATCCTATCCCAGATTCATCTTAGCTTGGTTACACATTTTTATTCAGGACTAGGAACTTCGATTATCTTTAGTCTGTTGCTAAAATTTCCAGCACTTAAAAGGGGATCAGGTAAATCTCACAGAATTACATTCACGTAACTCAACTGGGTAGTCATAAATTTAGAATCTATAGGGTCAGGGTAACTGGTAGTCCTGTAATCACATCTGTCCCAATGCTCTTTTCATTAACTTAAAAATTTCATCTCATCCTTCATCTGAAATTAATTTACCAACAATGATGCTAAATTTGGCCAACATATCACTGATGTTGGGACACACAGTTGAACTTTCTACACTTGGAATTTGTCATTTCAAAAAGAGATCATTTCAGCAAACATTGCTTGCAACATAAATAATAAATGAAGTAATCATACCACATAATTTATCTAAGTAAATATACATATATATAATATATATCATATTACATAGTGATATAGCATGTAAATATGCATATAAATCTTATCTCCCTAGGAACTCTCTTGGGAACTATATGTTCAATTTCAGATGTATCCTCCCAACTCCATAGAAGCATGTTGGGCACAGAGTACATTCTTAATTAAAACCTGCAGACAGTATCTTAATTGTTCTGAACCAGTTCTTTCCCCCTAGAAAAAGCCTATTTGACCTTCAGTATACAGTTTAGGAGAATAAAAATCTATGATTTTCAAGATATCATATTACTATACTTAATATATTTATGAATCAGATAAAATGGAAAAAGTGGAGAGGAGAGGAAAGGACAGGAAAGGGAAAGAGAGAAGAAAAAGAATAGAGAAGAGAAGAAAAGAAAAAAGAGGGAATTATCCAACATCTACTTTCTTTTCCTTAAGGGCATTAAGCATGGGCTGTCTCTCTTGGGAGATGACATGAATGATATTCTATTCTCTCACATTTTTTGATCAATGTAACCACTGGCTGCTGAGCTCTCTTCAGATTGACACACTGAGAAAGGGAAGATTACTGGTAAGTCATTTAAGTTTTATGAAATGCATTCTAAATATTTCCTCTAACTTTAGCTACTCTAGGTAATGGAGGAGCACTCATCAATCCAGGTGACATATTCTGATCCTTTAGTGACAGTCAACTCAGAGGATGCTATGTAGTTTGAGGAAAGGGAAGAAATATTTTTAAAGAAAGATAAAAGAACTTTTGACTTAATGTTTGAGTGAAATCTATTAGTATGTGAGATTGGGGTGTGGTTGTGGGGGTGAGGAGGGAGTATATCCATAGCATTCAAAATTCCTTATAGAAAATAGGATTTGGGAGAACAAGGATGAATGGGTGTTTAGTTGTTATAAGGGATGGAGAATTTTTGATAGGAGAATAAGGAAACTAGACTGTTTCTTTTCCTTGAGATCAATAGGAAGCCGAGGGAAGAAGGTTCTATTTGTTTTTCTGCCACACTCTGTAAACATCTATATGGGCTATTCAGTCACTTTGCTTTTTCACTTAACTTATTATGCCAACATTTATTTAAATGCAGCTGCTTATGAGGTTTGGTTAATCAAAGCAGAACTTATTTGCCAGTGACTTCAGGGAGAAAAAATAGTTTAAAAGTGAGCATTGAACTAAGTAGCATTGCACTAGTGGCTATTAAACTTCCAAGTATTTCAGGCTTTGGAGACAGTCCCCTGGCTTCACTGTAACTCTCCATGAAAGAAAAGACTTATTTTGAGAGAGGAGAAATGTGTGGGTGCATTTATATACCCCCTCAAATGGAATTGTATACCATGGGAGTGACTCCTCTGGCATTGAAAGTCATAAAGTCAGAAGTAAAATGACTATTTACTGTTGATGATATAGAGGTGGTTGATTCTTTGGCTAAGAGTTAAAATAGAAACTTCAAAGATCTATTACAATCAATTCTATGATTCTATGTATCTTTCCTTTATCTATTAAGATTAACCTTCTTCAAATAGTTAACATCTGCTAAAGAACAAACATATCTATAGAGTCTGCATTTAATTTAAATGAACATTTATTAAGTACCCAGAATGATGAGAGTCTATGGTAGGTAAGGAGGAGGCAAAGGTGCAAATGGAGTCTTCAAGGAGTTCCAATTGTCTTGAGAAGGGAGAATACTACTTGAAAAAAAATGTGAATGTAAAATAAAGTAAGGAATTGTAGGAGGAGTGAATAATGCAAATAAAGTGAACTAAGAATTAGGGAGGAGGAAGAAAGGAAGGTCTAATGGACTGAGTAGCACTGGAAGTGAACCATTTTAAAAAAATTTAAGCATATGTGGATTTTGAGAGGTGGAAGTCTATTAACCAATCAAGGATTTATTAAAGATATTATGTTAGGATCTGGGGATACAAGGGCATTTGCAAAAAGACTCCCTATCCTTAAGAAGCTTAGAGTGTATAAGGGATAAACTTTATACATATATACAAAATTAAAGAAAATAAGGGTTAGTGGTTATACTATCAGATAGGCAGTTCAAGAGAGGTCTTATGTAGAAACTGGTATTAGAAATGAGCATGGAAGGAAACCAAGGATTTTGAAAAATTACAGTAAGGAGCAGAAACATTCCAGGTATGGTAGACAGCCAGTGCTAAGGTGCAGAGTCAAGAGATGGAGCAAAACAAATAATGTGGGAAGTCTAGTTTGGCTATTTTGTAGGGTTCATGGAAGGAAATAATATTCAATAAAGCTAGAGAGATATATCAGAGACAGTTGTGACAAAGACTGAGTATCTTCAGAAACACAGGTGGGGAATGATGTCTTATACAAGAAAGAGTTCCATTTTTGTTAGAAACTAGAATGCATAACAGAAAGTACTATTAAGGAATGGTGGGAAAGCAAATTAGAAATCAGTTAAATTCTGGAACATCTTAAGTATGAGATTAAGATCTGTTATTTCATACTTTCAGTTTCATTGAAACATTTGGTTTTTAATTACACAAAAATATTGTTCCCAGTTCATGGAAGCTCTCCTGTAACAAAGTAAAATTAATGTAAAATTAATAATACAGTGACTCCAACTGAAAATTTATGTAGCATTTCATACATGTATTATCCCCAAACTCTCTATTAAACATTAACACATTTTGTCTGTTAATTATATTTTCTTTCTTTTTGTTAATTTTGTTTTACTTTGTTAAGTATATTTTCTTTCCTACCTCCACGCCATTACAAATCAGAGCAAATTTCTTATCACAACCCTGAATGTCTAGACACTCAGATATGTATGCCTCATTTCATTTCCTAAATCCATCATCTCCCTAAAAGGAATAGCATGTTTTGGGTCACTTGTTTAAATGATAATTCATAGGTCATAGAGAGGAGCATAGACCTTTAGAGAAAGGGCCTTAGAGATCATCATTTTGCAGATGAGGAAAATGAGGCTGGCTTAATGTCACACAGCTAATGGCAGTCTGTATCAGGTTTCAGAAGTACATTTTCCAAAATTCATGTCTTGAACAACTTGCTGACAGAAGGATTGGGTATAGGGAACAGAGAGAAAGGGGGAGGAATAAAGTATATACATATGATAAATCATTGCAATAAAATCAAAAGAACTTGTCATCTGGAAAGGATTGAAGAAGATTAACAATTCATGGACTAGCCAGAAGAACACAGTCTATGATATTGACTATAATAGGCATATGGCAATTCTCTCATTCCCTCCAAATGATAACTAATTTTCCTCATGTCATCATTTTTAGGGTCTTTCCCCCCTTCATTCTCATCTTGCACCTCCATCTGAATTTCTGGACTTTGACATCATACCCATTTTATCATTCCTTCATTTCTTCAGCATTAGATTCCAGCAAATGGAAGCTAATGACTTTATGAAAAATCAATATGCTGTTAAACAGATCCAAACAAATGAAAGAATAGAAGGCAATGTGAAATATTGCATGGGAAAAATCACTGACATGGAAGATAGATCCAGGAGAGATAATTTTAAAATTATTGGACTACCTGAAAACCATGATCAAAGAAAGAACCTAGAAATCATCCTTCAAGAAATTCTCAAGGAAAATTGCCCTGATGTTTTAGAATCAGAGAACAAAATAGAGGTTGAAAGAATCCACTGATCAGTTCCTGAAAATGATCCCAAAAAGAAAATTCCTAGGAATATTATAGCCAGGTTCCAGAATTCCCTTCCCAGATCAAGGAGACAATATTACAAGCAGCCAGGAAGAAACAATTTAAATACTGTGGAAACACAATCAGAATAGCACAGGATCTGGCAGCTTCTACCCGGAGGTATCAACGGGCTTGGAATATGATATTAGTAGGGCAAAGGAGCTGGGATTAAAACCAAGAATCACCCACCCAGCAAAACTGGGAAAATATGGTCATTCAGTGGAATGGAGGACTTTCAAGGATTCTTGATGAAAAACCAGTGTTGAATAGAAAATTTGACATTTGGATGTAAGAAGCAAGAGAAGTTTGAGAAGATAAACAGGGAAAAAAATCATAAGGAACTTATCAAAGTTGAACTATTTACATTCCTATGTGGAAAAATGATAATTGTAACTGATGAAACTTTTCTCAGTGTGAAAATAGTTAAAGATTTTGAGATATTTTAATAAGTTTCAATTTGCTCTTTTGTAATTTTTCTTAAATTATGTTGAGATCTTTCTTCTTTTTCATTCACTAATTATTATGTCATCCATATTGCCTAGATGCATTTGGTAAAAGAAAGCTTAGAGGGAAACTAGCCAGAAAAAACAGTATTATAGTCTGCACCCCTTCATTTGCTGGCTGTTTGATTAAAAAAATAATAGATTATTCTGGGAAGATGGTGGAGTAGGTCAGAAAATTCAAAGCTCTCAAGATTTTCCCCTACAAAAGAGTTAAAATAGCTCCTTAGGGAAAACAAAGTATGGGTGGAGATAAATAAGAACAAGTGTGCATAAGTACCTTCCTGAGACAATTTGAGAAAATTGGAAGAAAATTTCAGGGCAAAATTTGGTCCCCTGAAGAGTAAACAACCTTCAGGCTAGGGAACACTTACCATTTTAACCACTAGCAGCAAGCCCTGGGGTTAGTTGGTTGGAGAGGCTGCCTCAGCCCCAGTCACAGGAACATTTACCCCCTGAGCTAGTGAGGGGAGTTGGATGTTTGAGTCTGGTAAGATTGAGGGAACCTCTGCTGATAGGAAACACCAGTCCCAGCTGTGCTTCAGAGAGTGGGAGGAGAAAGAAGGAACCAGCACAGGTCCCATGGGTGCAGAAGGAGTGCAGAAGAAAGCCTCTGTCTGTGTGCAATTACGGGAGGTTGGAGGTTTGACTTTGGTCCCAGCTTACAGCAAAGACCTGAAGGTGTGGGGTAAGAGGCACCATTTCCATGCTCCAGGGCCAGAGGTGATTACAAAAATTTCTCCAAAAATTTCCATCATGAGTCTTTTGGAGTTTTCTTACAGCCTTTCATTGGCTGAGGGGAGCCCAATCTATCAAAGTTAGTCATCACAGATAAGATGTGTCTGTAATTATGTACAATGATCTCCTGGTTCTGCTCCACTCAGTCAGCATCAGTTTATGTAAGTCTCTCCAGGTTATATACATAAATCACAAGTGGGAAGAGAGGGAGTATGTGGATTACAAATAGTTGTTCCAGGGGCAGAGTGGTTTTCCACAACAAACTCAGAAATGGAAGACAATACAATGATTCTGGAATCCTGTGGGAGCAGTGCAGCTCAGGTCCTTGGGAGTTATTACTTAGTGGGTCACAGGAACAGAGTTCTGTGACAGGAACAGGTTCTAAAGTCTTTGATTCAGTTCACATCAGGTACAGAGGCAGAAGGATGCCAGTGATGGTGGGCCTTGTCAAGTTTGGATTGATCAGTTCAAGCTGCATTGTGAATCTGACACAAGCTGGAAAAGGCAATTCTGCAAAATTTAATATTTTAAATATTAATTACACATATCATATTTATTATTATAAAAATCAGAATTCCCTCCACACCTGTATATAGCTTGCTTTCCCTCCACAATAGGTATCTTTTCATTTTCTTTTTTTTTTTTTTTGCTATTACAAAAAGAGAAGATATAAATATTTTAATACAAACAATTCCATTTCCTTTTCCTTTTAACCTCTTTGGGATACAAACAGGAGTGGAATTGTTGGGTCAGTTTTATATCTCTTTGGGTATGCTTTCACATTATGCTCCAGAACGACTGGACTGATTCACAACTCCACCAACAATGTATTAGTGTCCCAATTTTTCTACAACCTTCCAACATTCGTCATTTTTCTTTTCTGTCATATTAACCAAGCTGTTAGGCCTGAGTTGGTATCTCAGAGTTCTTTTAATTTGTATTTCTGAAATCAGTATTGATTTGGAGCATTTTTGTGTGAATTGACTATTGATAACTGATTTTTTTTAATGAAAACTGCCTTATTTATTTTGCCAATTTATGAACTGGGGAATGTTTTTTACTTTTATAAATTTGACTTAGTTCCTTATACTTTTGAGAAATTAGGCCTTTATCAGAGAAACTATTTGTAAATCCACCCATTTCCTATTTTTTCTGTTTCATTTCTAATTTTGACCGCATTGTTTTTGTGTGTGCAAAAGGTTTTTAAATTTCATGTAATCAAACTAATCCATTTTCCTTGCTGTGATCCTCTATATCTCTTTTCTGGTCATAACATCTTTCCTTATGCATAGATCTTACAGGTGCATTTTCTCTGGATCCCCTACCTTACTTATAATGTCACTCTTTATGTCCAAATCATTTATGCATTTTGACCTTATATTGGTTTACACTGTAAGATGTTTCTGCCTAATTCTGCCAAATTGTTTTTCTTTTTACTTTTCTCAGTAATTTTTGTAAAATGCTGAGTTCTTACCCCCAAAACTTTGATCTTTGTGTTTACCAAACAGTAGATTATGAAAGTCATTTACTACTGTATATTGTGTACCTAATATTTTCCAAGGACCCACCACAAAATTTTTAGCCAGTATCATGTTGTTCCATGATTACACCATCATAGAATCTGTGCCAGCCCTTTACTTTTACTCTCTGTATGTTTCTTTGTTTCAAGTATGTTTTTTGTTTGTTTGTTTTTGTGAACAATACATTGTTGGACTCAAGTTTTTGATCCATTCAGATATCTATTTCCATTTTAAGGGTTGAGTTAATCCCATTCACATGCAGTTATGATTTCTAACTGTGTTTCCTTATATCTTATTTTTTTCTGTTTGTCAGGAAGTAGCTAGGTGGCTTAGTACATAGAGTATTTGGTCTTGAGTCAGGAAGTCATGAGTTCAAATTCAGCCTCATACACTTACTAGCTGTGTGACTCTGAGCAAGTCATTTAACCTCTGTCTGCCTTAATCCACTGGAGAAGGAAATGGCAAATCACTCCAGTATCTTTGTCAAGAAAACTCCACAGACAGGATAGGTGTACCGTGGTCCATGGACTCATGAAGAGTCAGATAAACTCAGTGACTGAACACAACAAAGCACAAAGTTCATACATTATTTTCAAAATGGAAAATAGCTTAGAATACTTAAAATACCACTGATATATGAGTAACATTAGCATAACCACTAATACCTACAAAAATGAGAGAATTTAATGGAATTGAACATAAAATGAACAATGGAATCCAGGAAGTAGACAACAACAAAACAAACAAAATAGTTGCATCTTCACCTTAACAAATCATGTGTTGCTAGATGGAGTAACAAGTAGCTTCCAGAAATCTGTAAATGTTAGATAAAGGGGTTTCAATTTTGTTCTAAAGTTTAATATAAGGTCTGAGGTTTAGAACTTTAAGGGAATCTATACATAATTTTGTCTTATTCCCTTATTTTGTATTCAACTAGATAATCAGGGGAGCCCCTTGATTTGATGGTTTGTGGTACCTCCTGTGTAGCCAGACATATATTTTGTTTCAGTCCTAAACCAGGGCTATTTGGGGAGTATTCACTACTCCTTCATCTACCTCTCTTTATGCCTAGGAATTATATCAAAGATGATTTGCAATTGTGCCAGTAAAAACCACTTCCTTAGGCAAAAATAAGGATTTTATCCCCTAGCAAGAAGTCCAAGGTAGAGCAGTGTTCCCAAACCAAACAAGACCCAAATCATCTTGAATTCATTTCATTTTTATAGCCAGTTGGGGTGTCCCTCTTCCCAGATCATATGCCAATCACTTAACTTTGACAAGGGCACCCAAGCACTAGTGTTGATAATAATTTGCTCCATCTTCCCAAAGAGCAAATCTAGTGAAGTCAGAGAAGTAAAACAATTAGCAGATGTCTCACATGTAGTGTGTGGCAGAGTTAAGGCTCAAACTCAAGTATGCTGACTTCTAGTCCTCTTCCTTTTTACTCTGTTGCTTCACTCCCAACTTCTTTCACTCAAGCTGTGCATTAAGGTTATTTTTGAGTTGTATGAAGGACGAATAGCAAAGGGCGTAATTTTTTTTTTTAATTTTTTTTTTTTGCTTTTTGGAGGGCAATTGGGGTTAAGTAACTTGCCCAAGGTCACACAGCTAGGTTTTTTTTTTTGGTTTTTTTTTTTGTGTATCTTAAGTGTCTGAGGCCAGTTCCGAATTCAGGTCCTTCTGACTCCAGGGCCGGCGCTCTACTCACTGTGCCACCTAGCTGCGCCAAAGGGTGTAATTTTTAAGGAGAAAAATTGAAAAAGTCAGCCTTGACAAGGACTGCCCCTTCCCTGAGACCAGAGTAAAGGAGGAAAAGAGAGGTGGAAACAGAAATTATGAAGTGTAGAGGTTAGGATAGAAGAGAGTAATGATGGATGGTTTCAGTCTCTTCAGTAACATAATAAATGAGGTCATCAACCCCTTGAGAGAGAAGAAATTGGATACTGAGTTGAGATTTAGGGAAGAAGAATTTTTAGAATAATTGCTATAGAGTATGCTGTGATCAAATAAGAGAAGGTGGGGAGAAGATTGCATTATAGAAGTCTAAGCCCAATCACAATCTGATAATATCAACTAGTAACTAACTCAGAAGTATTCATTACTTCCTTGACAAGCCTTAATCACTCTAGAGTAGAAACAACTTGATTGATGATTTGGACATAGTGAGTTTGAGATCTGTATGAAACATATAGTTGAGAATATTCAATACCTAATCTATAATAAAGTCTACAATCCAGGAGAGAGATGACTGGATTAAAACAAATAATAATTTGGGATGTATTTCATAAAGGTTAGTTGAACCTATGGGAATTGGTAAGACAACCAAGAAAAAAGAAAAAGCATAAAAAGAAGAGGACCTACAAAAAAGCCCTGAGCTATACCTGGACATAGGAGGTGGGGCAGCGATGATTATCTGGCTAGGAATCCCAAGAGAGCACAGCTAGAAACAGTAGTGTCAGGGTCAGGGAAATACAGGGAAGAGAGGACGTCAAGGTGGAGAGAATAGTCAGTAAGATCAAATCAAGTATAGAGGACATCACATCACTCCGGAGCAGAAATTCTTCATGTTTTGTTTGTTTGTTTTTTTGTTTTTGTTTTTTAGTTCAGTTTCATGAATCATTGGTAGTATGGTAAAAATCCTTGGTATCCTCAGAATATTTTCTTTTGTAATTCATAAATGAAAATACATATATTATGCTAAAATGCAGTTATTTTTTATATCATTGATCCCTGTTTGAGAACCTCTGCTCTAAGGTTCTGTTTCCAATGAGAGAGATAGACAAACTGGGGAGTGTCTAAAAGAGGCCACCGAAGAAGTTATGAATTCAGAAAACTATAGCCTATTAGAAACACCCTAGTAATCGGTAGAAAGAATATTGGAATTTGACCCAGAACACCTGAAATTACTCCATACCTGAGGCATTCATTATCGGTGTTTCCATGAGGAAAGCATTTAAACTCTCATAGTTTCATTTTCATCATCTGTTACTTGGTGATAATGCCACTTGCATTACCTATTCATAGGGTTGTTATGGGAAAAAATGCTTGGAAACAGAAAGACTAGGTAAAAGTGTAGTGATGCTAGCCTCACATCATTATCATTATGTCAGTGATTTAGAGGACTAGTAAGTTTTTAGCCTAGAGAATAGAATATTTTGGGGGTCATGCAATAGCCATAATCAAATGTTAAAGAACCATTCTAAAAGAAGGAGGATTTTTTTTTCTGTATTGCAGAGTTCTAAATTAAGAGCAGTTAGTGTAATCTGGAGGGATATCAGTTTTCACTTACTATGAAAAATGTATTGATTAATAAGAAAAGCAAGGGGGCAAAGCCAAGATGGTAGAATAAAAACAGCACTTCCATAGCCCTCCAGCCCACACCACTTCAAAATTATGTAAACGGGGAACTCTGAACAACCACTGGAGCTCCAGCACCCACAGGACGACACAGAGAAGGGAACTTTCCACTGTAGACAGACCAGCAGCCCTGCAAGGAAGGGCCAGCCCAGAGCTCTTGGAGCTGACAGCAAAGCACTCTGGGAGCCGAGCCCAGGACCAGGGGAGTCAGAGGTTTTAGCCCCAGGGTGGCCTGTACAGCAGCCAGCTGGAAGGACCCCAGAATACCAGCAGCTGTGGCTTTTCCAGAATTTCCAAAACAAAGTGAGAGGTTAGTGGCCTATGGATTTTGGGGCCAGTATTTGGGAGCACATCAGCTTCTTCCCCTGGGGGCAAGAAGCAGCTGAGGAGACTCTACACAGGCACCATTTTGCAGCTTCAGTTGCAGCTTCAGCTCCTGGCCTGGGAACCGTAGGGGGAACCTGCAATCAGTCTGGGGGGTAATTGCTCTTGCTTTAACCTCCCTGGATCTAGATTGCAGTCTGGGGTGGAGGTCTTAGGGTGTGTGTCCAGCTTGCCAGAGTGTGTGGGGGCTTGAAAGAGGCCACCCAAGTAATACTTCTGGCAGATGAGAAAACCCCAACATTTGGGACAGAAGCTGCCCTGTCTGGTGGCAGAGTCCTACTGTGGCAACAAATCCAAAAGTCAAGTAATTAAGGGGCAACATGCCTAAGCAAAGGAAACAAAATAGAAAAATTCAACATTAGAATCTGATTTTGGGGGCAAAGAGGATTGAAGCATGGAACAGGAAGAGGACTGTGAGGTCCAGACTCCTGCATCAGAAGCCCCAAACGAAAATATAAGTGGTTACAGGCCATAGAGGTCTTAAGAAGGATTTTAAAATCCAAATAAGAGAAGTGGCGGAAAAATTGGGAAGAGAATTGAGAAGGATACAGGAAAAGTGTGAAATTAGAGTCAACAGCCTGAGGAAAATATCATCTTTAAAAATAGACTAACTCAAGTGGCAAAAGAGGCTCAAAAGGGCAATGAGGAGAAGAATGCCTTAAAAAGCCTAGTTTGCCAGTTGGAAAAAGAATCTGAAAAGCTCACTGAGGAGATTCATTCCTTGAGAATTAGACTGGAGCAAATGGAAGCTAGTGACTTTATGAAGAATCAAGATGCTGTTAAACAGATCCAAGCAATTGAAAACATGAAGAAAATGTGAAATATCTCATGGGAAAAACTACTGACCTGGAAAATAGATCCAGGAGAGATAATTAAAAAAAATATTGGACTACCTGAAAGCTATGATCAAAAAAAGAACCTAGAAATCATCCTTCAAGAAATTGTCAAGGAAAATTGCCCTGATGTTTTAGACCCAGAGGGCAAAATAGAGGTTGAAAGAATCCAGAAATCACCTCCTGAAAAAGATCCCCAAAAGAAAACTCCTAGGAATATTATAGCCAGGTTCCAGAATTCCCAGATCAAGGATAAAATACTACAAGCAGTTAGGAACAAAAAATTTCAATATTTTGGAAACACAATGAGAGTAGCATAGGACCTGGCAGCTTCTACACTGAGGGATTGAAGGGCATGGAATATGACATTCCAGAGGGCAAAAGAGCTGGGATTGAAGCCAAGAGTCACCTACCCAGAAAAACTGAGTATCTTGTTTCAGGGGAAAATATGATCATTCAGTGGAATAGAGGACTTTCAAGCATTCTTGAGGAAAAAACCAGAGCTGAATAGAAAATTTGACATTCATACACAAGAAGCAAGAGATGCTTGAGAAGGTAATCAGGGAAAAGAAATCAAAAGGAACTCATCAAAGTTGAACTATTTACATTCCTACATGGAAAAACAATAATTGTGACTAATAAAACCTTTCTTAATGTGAAAATAATTGAAGAAGGGTATATGGGCATATGAATACATATATGAATATGTGTATATATGTTTACAGTTATACATGGATAGAGGGCACAGTTTGAGTTTGGTGGGAAGGGGTGTTACTTAAGGGTTGAAGTTATGAGGTGAGAGGGGAAAGTGGCAAGAGGAGATGGGGAGGGACAGGGTAGGGTAAACTATCTCATGTAGAAGAAGCAAGGGGAAGTGGTTGCAGGGGAGGGCAAGAACAGGAAGGCAAAAAGGCAAAACCATATTCTCATTGAATTTGGCTCAGGGAGAGAATGACATACATACTAAATGTTATATCACCCTGCAGGAGAATAGGGGGAAGGGGAATGCGGGATGAGAGGCGGGATGATGGAAGGGAGGGCATTCTGGGGGAAGGGGATGTTGGAAGTACCCAGTAACGAAGAGGGAAAGGATCAAAGTCAGGAATGGACCAGGTGGGAGGTGGGATGGGTGGCAGGGAAATATAAGCAGTCTTTTAAAATATATCTACTATGGTAATATTTTGCATAGCCATATATGTACAATATATACTGAGTTGCTTATCTTCCCAGAGGGAGTGGGTGACAAGAAAGGAAGGGAATGGATCTGAAATTCGAAGTTTTAAAATTAAATGTTTCAAATGTATATAAATACTATTATTAATACAATTTTTCATGTAATTGGGAGATAAGATGTTCAGCCATTGGGGCACAGAGACTCATCTCACCCTAATAAATTCGAAGGGGGTATGGGAGAAAATATGGGAGAGAGCACATTGGGTGAGGGGGTATCTTGTGGGACTGCTATTCTGGGGTGGTGGGTAGGGGCAAAATGGGGAAAAATTCTAACTCAAAACCTGGAGGAAATGAATGATGTAAACCAGAAGTTAATTAAGCCTTTATTAAAAATAAAAGACTTTATTGCTTGATGATTTTCTTCCTGTATCTGACTTTTCTTTTCTTTCGTTTAAAATCAAACCCCTCATTCTACTATTATTTTCCACTTCTACTTCCCTGTTATGTAAGATAGATTTATATACCCAATTTAATATTTATGTATTTATCTATATATGTATGTATGTATATATAGGTGTATACATATATTCTTGCCTCTTTGAAATAATTTATATGGAATGAGATTCAAGTGTTGCCTGTTCCTTGCCCTCAGTACTTTGCCTTCTCATTTCCTTGTGTACCTTTTTTATATGAGTTGATTTTTCCCTACCTTCTTTCTATACGTTCCCTCTTCTGACAAATGCATCCTTCTTTCTCACCCATTTGTCTTTTAGTCCATCCCAACTGCCATACCCTCAGTCATTCTAATTGCCCTAATAATGGTAAAATTCTTAGGTATCATCTTCCCATAAAGAAAGGTAAGCAGTTTAAAGTTATTGAGTCCCTTATGAATTCTGTTTTATGTTTACCTTTTTATGATTCTCTTCAGTTTTGTCTTTGAATGTCATATTTTCATTCACCTTTGGCCTTTGCATTAGGGATGTTTGAACATCCCCCATTTCATTAAAGGTCTCTTTTCCCCTGAAGGATTATGCTCACTTTTTCTGGTTAGGTTATTTTTTGTGTTTAATCCTGACTCTTGCCTTTCAGAATATCATATTTTCAACGCTCTGGTTCTTTAATGTGGACCCCTGATGGCTCAGAGGGAATGTAAATAGTAACTCTGTCTCTTTTGGCTAGGAACTCTGAGGGTCTTCTACTCCAGTTTAATTTTTTTTAAATTAAAGGGGCCATCTCTTTAACTCATTCTTAAGGAACCATAATTACTGAATGGGCATTGCCTCAATCAAATGGATAACTTAACTAGCTTAGAAAGGTCAAGGTTTCCTATTGTATGCTGGGCCACCTCCTCTAGTTTTGAATTATATCTAGACACTGGATCCAGATAGCTCTGGAGGAGAAAGTGAAGCTGGTGACTTTGTACAGCCCTCTCTCACTAAAATCCAATTCACTTGCAAGTCATGGCATCATTTTTTTTATATAGTACACTATGAAAATGAAGGACAAAGCACAATTTCAAGCCCTCTTTTCTTTAGTGTGGTATCTGCTAAGTTTTATGTCATTCTGGCTGTGACTACATGATATTTAAATGGTTTCTTTCTGACTGCTTGGAATATATTCTTTTTTATTTCAGAGGTCTGGAATTTAGCAATAATATTCCTGGGAGTTTTCATTTGGGGATTTCTTCCAGGCAGTGATTATGTAGATTCTGTCAATTTATATTTTACTCTTTTATTCTAGAGTATTGGGGAAATTTTCCTTGATAATTTCTTGAAATATGAAATACAGATTATTTCTTGATTGTGGATTTCAAGTAATTCAATAATTATTTTTTAAAACTTCTTTTATTATTAATTTATTTTTAATTTCCAGCATTCACTTCCCCAAGATCGTTTCATATTTTCTCCCCAATTCTCCTCTTCCTACATCCTAAGACAACATGCATTCTTATTATCCTTTCCCCCACTCTACCCTCCCTTCTATAATCCCCCTCCTTTTCTTATAGCCTACCTTTCTGTTTTCCTTTTGGGCTAGATAGATTTTTATATCCTATTGCATGTATATCTTATTCCTCAGTTCCATGTAAAAACACATTTTAATATTCATTTTTAAAACTTTTGAGTTATACATTCTCTTGCTTCCTCCATCCCAGCACATCCTCATTAGAAAAGCAAGCATTTTGATATAGGTCATACATGTGTAATCTTGCAAAACACTTCCATAATGGTCATGTTGTGAAAGACTATCTATATTGTCCTCCATCTTATTCTGCCACCATTTATTCTATTCTCTCCTTTGTGTCCCTCCTCAAAGGTGATTGCTTTTACTAAGCCTTTCCACCCTTTTGCCCTCCCTTCTATCATCCCCCACTCTCTTATTCCTTTCCCCCCTAACTTTCCTGTAGGGTAAAATAGATTTCCATACCCAATTGAATGTGTATGTTATTCCTTCCTTTAGCCAAATACAATGAGAGTAAGGTTCACTCATTCTCTCTAACCTCCACCCTTTTTACTCCATTGTAAAAGTTTTTTCTTCTTTTATGTAAGATTATTTACCCCATTCTATCTCTCCCTTTCTCCTTCTCCCAGTACATCCTTCTCTTACCCTTAATTTTATTGTTTTAGATATCATCACTTCATATTCAACTCACCCTGTGCTCTCTGTCTCTCTCTCTCTGTCTCTTTGTACACACACACACACACACACACACACACACACACACACACACAAATATAAACACATACATACATATGCCTATATATGTACACATACACCTACATTTCTGTGTATTTGTGTATGAAAGGTCTCATGAGTTACAAATATTATCTTTCCATGCTGGAATATAAACACTTCAAATTAATAGGTCTCTTAGGATTTCTCCTTCCTGTTTTCCTTTTCATGCTTTTCTTGAGTCTTGTATTTGAAAGTCAGATTTTCTATTCAGCTCTGGTCTTTTCACTAAGGATGCTTGAAAGTTCTCTATTTTGTTGAATATTCATTTTTTTCCTGAAAGGTTATACTCAGTTTTTTCTGGGTAGGTCATTCTTTGCTTCAGCAACAGCTCCTTTGAACCCTGGAATATCATATCCAAAGCCCTGAGATCCTTTAATGTCAAAGTTGATAAACCTTGTGTTATCCTGATTGTGTTTCCACAGTACTTGAATTATTTCTTCATTGATGCTTGCAACGTTTTCTGCTTGGTGTGGTAACTCGGGAATTTGGCTATAATATTCCTAGGAGTTTTCATTTGGGGATATCTTTCAGGAGGTGATTGGTAGATTCTCTTAGTTTCTGTTTTACAGTTTGGTTCTAGAATATCAGGTCAGTTTTCCTTGATAATTTCTTAAAAGATGATGTCTAAGCACTTTTTTGATCATGGTTTTCAGGTAGTCCAATAATCTTAAAGTTTTCTATCCTGGATTTATTTTCCAGATTACTTGTTTTTCATATTGTCTTCTTTTTTTCATTCTTTTGCTTCTGTTTTATAATTTTTCAATTTCTCATAGAGTCAACAGCTTCCATTTCCTCCATTTTAATTTTAAGGAATTATTTTCTGCAGTGAACATTTGGACCTTCTTTTCCATTAGGCCAGATCTGTTTTTAAAACATTCTTATCCTCATTGTTTTTTTGGAATCTCTTTTGCCATTTGAGATAGTCTATTTTTATTTATTTATATTTTATTTATTTATTTATCTAGCTATTTATTTATTTATTTATTTTTGCTTTTTGGAGGGCAATGGGGGGTTAAGTAACTTGCCCAAGGTCACACGGCTAGGTTTTTGTTTGTATGTGCGTTAAGTGTCTGAGGCCGGATCCGAACTCAGGTAATTCTGACTCCAGGGCTGATGCTCTACTCACTGCGCCACCTAGCCGCCCCCAAGTCTATTTTTAAGGTGTAATTTGCTTCATTATTTTTGGGTTCCCTTTAGCAAGCTGTTAACTCATTTTTCATTATTTTTCTTGCATCATCCTCATTTCTCTTCCCATTTTTTCCTCTACTTCTCTTCCTTGATTTTTTAAAATCGTTTTTGGCCTGCAGCCAATTCATATTTTTCTTGGAGTCTTTTGATGCAGGGACTTTAATTTGTTGACTTCTTCTGGTTGTATGTTTTGATCTTCTTTGTCACTAAAGTAAGATTCGATAGTCTGAGGTTTTGTCTGCTATTTGCTCATTTTCTCAGTCAATTATTTGACTTTTAGACTCTTCTTTATGGTAGGACTCTTCTTTCAGTGTGGAGTATGTACTGTCCCAAGTTTTAAGGGTTTTGTGCAGCTCTTTTCAGAGATACTTCTAGGGGCCTAAATTTTCAGTTCTTCCAAAGTGGTATGATGAAAGAAGTGTTCACTCCTTTCCTGGTCAGAGCTATGGTCTATGAGTGACCACAAGCACTCTTTTCTGTCTTGGAAAATATGAGAAAGATTCTCTCTCCACTGCCACCACAAGCTCTTCCATGCCAGTACTCCTCCTCATCCCAGAACTGCCACCCAGGACTATGATCCAGATCCAAGAGTATGCCTGCACTCCCCTTCAGGTCAACTGATTTATCCCCACACCATCTGTGGGCTGAGAGCTCTGGGAAAAGCTTCTGCTTCCTCCACCACCCTAAGGCTGGGGCCTGAACAAGCTCTTCTCTCTGCCCTGGGGCTGGACCACACTCTTCTCTCACCCAGGTTGTCTGTTGGCTTAGAAGTCTAGAATAAGCACCAACTGCCAGTGATTTAGTTCCCGGAGGTCTGCTCCAGGTTTGCTGGGGCAACCAGTCTGTGCTGCTGTAGCCAGCACTGGTTTATGCTCCTCTTCCAGCTGAGTGTAATAGACCTTTGCTGTTGACCTTCCAGGTTGTCTTGAGTTGGACATGTGTTTCATTCTGTTCTTTTATGGCTTCTGCTGCTCAAGAATTTGTTTAGACTCATTTCTTACAGGTATTTGGAGAGGTTTAGGGGGGAACTGAAACAAGTCTCTGCTTTTATTCTTCTATCTTGGCTACACCCTTAGTTTTCTTTCTTGGATACTATTGCATTACTATCATTATGTTGAGTTTTCTTCATTTTGGGGATTTTAATTCTTGTTCTCTTAGTTTTGCTTCGCTTTATCCCATAACCATTTATAGAGTTTATCCTACACTTTTTATGAATGCCTTGCCTTTTCCCTTTATTATTAAATAATAATGTTGTATTCAACAGTTTTTTCAGTTGTTGAACAACTAAATGTAAAACCATTTCCTATTCATTTTTCTGCCAAAACCAAAGAATGCTAATAAGAATTCTATGTTGTATATGAGGCCCATCTTTCTTTCACCCCTCCCCACCACTGCTCCCTTGAGAAAACTCATATGAACAGTAAAGTCATCTTTCTCATGTGATTCCATATTCATGATTATGTTCAGAGAGATTTTTATACATATTATGTTCTGCACTCCATATATGCAGATTAATGGCTTATTTTAGTAGTTGACATTACCATTAATGAAATTCAATAAACACATATAATGTAGTAAATATGTGGCAGACAGAAGAACCTTTATATATGTTACCATTTCATAGTTAATCATTTAACTTATTCTGCTAGCAAACCTAAGAAAAGGCCTATTTTCAGTGATTCATTACACACTAAAATATATCTTAAAATTATTAAAATCTTATCTTGGAGAGACATAAGAAATGTTTGTATAGTAAATTAGATTTTTCTCATCTAGTTTTTGGGTTGGAAACCATATCATTATCATAGGGTCATTAGATTTTGAACTGTGAAGAGCCTTAGCAAGTATCAAGTCCAAAAGTACCAATAAAGATAACACTGAGTAGTTATATACCATAAGTGCATAGGATGATTAAAATAAATGCAGTAGACAGGTTAAATGGGATTTTTTTTACCATCCAAAGGTACCAAGAAATACTATAGAATAGGTAGAATTTGAGCTGGGATTTACAGGATGTATTTATTAAGTGAAAAATGAAATACTTGCAATATTAGGAAAATATAAATTAAGGCATGAATATATAAAACATTAAAGCACGTGTTGAGTGGCAGAAACTTGTGCTATTTAATTGGGGCATGGGAGAGGGCAATACGAGATAAAGATAGGGATGGTATGAGTTTTTGAAGGGCCAGACATGTCACAATAAGACTTTGAATTTTCCTTGAGAAGAGGTACTTTCAATTATTTAGTAAAGGAGTGATATAAATAATCCTTTCAACACATTGTTCTGTATTTTCTATAAAGAATTGAATAAAGAAAAGTAAGAGTGGAGGCAGGACAACCAGTAAAGTAGCTTTTGCAATATTCCAAGCAAGTGTTGGCAAAGAAATGGTAATGAGGTCTTTAGGTTGTTTGCATTAAGATTAGGAAAATAGATGTGGAGGTATTGTAGAAATGTAATAAACAGGTTAATAAAACTGGTTTCAAGGAGTGAGAAAGAAAAATTAACTGCAAGTGAAATATGGCACCATAAAAATAGTAATAGTGAAATGAAGAGTTTGAGAGTTTCATTTTGTACATGTTGAATTTGAAGTGTGAGAAAAATACTTCATTGCATGTATCCTGAAGGTAGTTTTATTTATAAATATCAAATTTCATGAAAAGTTAAATCATAAATTTATTTTAGAGTTAACCAAAACCATCATTGTGAATAAAATTCCTGAAGAAGATAGCATAGAAAAGAATAGCAAAAGATAAAGAGACAATGATACATTAAATAAAATATATTTAATATCAATATATTAACATGAGTAAAGTATAAAGAATTAGGGAAGTAGCTGTTTAAGAGGAAAGAGGACCAGAAGAATGTGGAATTTCTGAAGCTAAGCAAGAATGAGAAATTCATATAAAAAAGATAATCTGTTTAATATTTGATTTTCCCCAATTATAAGTAAAAATGTTTTTAACATTCTTTTTAATTTGAGTTCCAAATTCTCTCCCTCCCTCACTCTCTTATTTCCTTCTTGAGAAGGTAAGCAATTTGATATAGGTTACACATTGTGGAGTCATGTAAAACATATTTCCATTTAAGTCATGTTGTAAAAGAAAACCAAACAAAAATAAAGGAAAAGAAAGTTTAAAAAAGTGTGCTTCTTTCTGCATTCATATTCCTTCAGCTCTTTCTATGGAGATGGATAGCATTTTTCATCAAAAGTGCTTCAGAATTGACATGAATTATTGTATTTATCCAAAAAGCTAAGTCAGTCATAGCCAGTGATTTTTTTCATCTCTCCTTTCACCCTGTCTTTCCTCGACAGTGTCTTCTTTCTGACTGCCACCTCCCTCAATCTGTGTTCCCTTCTGTTATCCCTCTTGCCCTTTGTCTCCTTACCCTTTAACCCCCTTTTAGGGTAAGAAAGATTTCTATACCTGATTTAGTGTGTATATTACTCCCTCTTTGAGGTAAAAGAGAGAAAGAATGAGGTTCAAGCATTGTCCACCACTCTCCACTGTATAAAAGTTCTTTCGTGCCTCTTTCATATGAGATAATTTATCCCATTCTATCTCTACCTCATCTTCACATTCTCTCACTGGATCCTTGTTTGTTACTCTTTATTTTTATCTTTTTAGATGTTATCCCATCATAGTTATTCTTTCTTATCACTTAAATTTTCTTTTCTTATTTTTAATGTATCATTCCAATAAAGTTGTTTTATTTCTTCTTTATGACTCAACATCACTAACATCCACTTTTCCACTTAAAAAAATCTAATATTTAAGGAATGCTTTTCTTCACTAAGATTTTGTAGTTCCTTTTTCATTGTCCAGTTCTGCTATATAAGGTCGGATTTTTGCTTCAGTGCATTTTTCTGTCTCTTTTACCACTTGACCTATTATTTTTAAGGTGTTATTTTCTTCAGTATTTTTTGTGTTTTGTTTACCAAGCTGTTGAAACTTTTTTCATTATTTTCTTCCATCACTCACATTTCTTTTCCCAGTTTTTCTCTATTGTATTATTTGATTTTCTAAATATTTTTTGAACTCTTCTAGGATTTGTTTGGGGAGAGGTAACTGAAACCAATTAACATTTCTTGAGAGTTTGGATGTAGGAGTTTTGACTCTTATCTTCTTTTAAGATTCTGTTTTGATCTTCCCTGTCACCATAGTAACTTTCTATGGTCATATACTTTTTTTATTGTTGGCTCAATTTTTTCCATCTTCTTTTTTATTTTTATGTTAAATTTTTGTTCTTCTCTTGGTGTGAAAGGGGCACTGTCCCCAGTTTCAGCTCTTTTATGCTGCTGTTTTTAGAGCTAGTTCTGGGGACATGTAACTTTTTGTTTCTTCCAAGGTGATCTGAGCTAAGGAAAGGTGTGGTCACTGTTCTCCTGTTCTGTGCTCTGGTCTGTGAGTGATCAAAAGATATTTTCTCTCCCATGGAAATGTGACCTGTGCCCTTGTATCTCTGAGCTGCATTCGCTAGTATACTAGTGCTTTCCTCCCTCACCTTCAGAGTTGGGTCCAGAACTATGCATGGGCAATTCAACAGAGTCCCGTACTCAGTATCAACAAAGAGGCACCTGTAATTTTCTAACAATTTGTCTGATTCCCTTATAACCTGTGGGATCAAAATTGTAGAAGCCATAGCTGCTAATTCAGTTCCCACCAAGACTTACTTATAGATTGCTGGGTCCTGACCTGTGTTTGGTGCAGCCTACACTGGACTGTGATCTTGTCACTCCAATTAGATGGATCTTTCCTGCTGACCTTTTAAATTGTGTTGGACAGGAAAATTATTTCACCTCTTCCTTTTGTAGTTCCTGCTACTCCAGAATTCATTTTGAAAGATTATTTTAAAGTAGTCTGAGGGAAACTGGGGAAAGCTCAGGCAAGTCCCTGCCTTTACTCTGCCTTATGTAGTCACTGGTGACCATTGAGAAAAAAGATCCAACATAGTGGTGGGAGGAGAAACATAATTTCATTTTCAAGAAATTGAGTTCAAATTCAGTTGCAAGGAAGTTTAGGAGGCAAAAAAAGGAATAGGCAACTTATTCAATCGGTTTTTAGGAGAGGTTGAAGAGGTAATTTGAGATATAGCTGAATTGGCTAGAATAATAGGGAGATTTTTAAAATGTATTATAAATGAATCAGCATATTGCATGATGATGGAAAGGAGCCCAGAGTTAAGGAAAAGATTTGAGTATGTGGCATTTTGGTGAGGGGGCAGTGACTGCTGGAGAAATTGGGAGGAGAATTGGATTCAAAACATAAGTAGAATAATAAGTAAAAGTTTTTACTCTTAGCTGTCTCTCTGACTTAGCAGGGATATTTCTTCCTCTGTAAAGTTGAAAGAGAGAGGATGATAATGATAAGACATTTTGTGAAATGTAGTAAAGAGCTGAAGAAATAATGAGAAATGGCTCAATATCCTAAAACAACTAGAACATAAAGCCTTTAATTTTAATGGATATACATGGGGGGTGTAAAATTGACAATGAGAGTAAAGAAAAAAAGTTTAAATACATGGGGGAATGAAAAGTGATAATAAGGGCAGAATATCAGCAAAGGGCTGGCAGAACGTATGCCACATGGATTTGTATTGGGAAATCATCTTGGTTTCATGAACTTCTACCAGTGATGCTTTGATGCTTAGCAGCCCTGGAGGCAGGAGAGAGAGAGAGAGAGAGAGAGAGAGAGAGAGAGAGAGAGAGAGAGAGAGAGAGAGAGAGAGAGAGAGAGAGAGAGAGAGAACATATCGTTGATCACATTCAGAAAAAAATGATGATTTACAGGCTGTGAAAATAGTTGGGGTAAAGAATTCTTGGGTAGTAGCAAATGAAGCAATAAAGTGGCAAACTATAGGATCAAAGGTAGGAGGCAAGTGAATTCAAAGTGAAGATAATGGACTGGGAGAAGAGGGATTGATCATTCAATTGAAGATTAAGACAAAGTAAAGAGTAGGTCTATAGTACTATGAAGCAGAGAAATGAGAATGTAAGGTGAAAGTGAAATTTTCAAGTTTATAGATCAGTGAAGTGATGCAAACTTAAAGGATAATATGATCTAAGTTGTTGCCATGCAGCTATGTGACTGAAGTAGTGTATTGAAGGACTCTGTCATTAAGGAATTCAAGAATTTCTAAGTTCATGTTATTAGGTGGATCATTAATATGAATATTGGACTCCTTAGGGATAACAGAAGGAGATGAAGTAGAACATAAAACTATGGAGATAAAATAATTCATCTACTCTGTGTCCTAGTTCAATGAATCAAAGAGAGTGGGAGAAAGCAGTGGTTCACCAACGGAGAGGACTGCAACAGATACAGTGTAGTGTTCTCAGGAGAGAGAACCAGATTTTTATTCAAATGAATAAATATAAGGAATCTTCATTTAACGTGTTTTCATCCGTTCATAGGTTTTTAAATAAACCACTTATTCTGATAGATTTCAAATTTAAAATGAGGTTATTGGACCAGGTGATCTTCCAGCTTTAAATCCTATGAACTTGTGGCAGCCACTTAGCAAGCATATATTAAGACTGATCATGTATCAAGCACAATGTTAAGTCATGGGGATAAAAAGTTAAAAAAAATGGGAGCAATTTCTGTTCTCAGAAGATTACATCTAATAGAACAGAAAACATGTATATAAATAGATGCATAGAAAATACATACAGGAGGGGGTGGAGCCAAGATAGCAGCATAGAAGCAGGAAAACTCTGTGAATTCCCCCCATAACCACCCCAAATACCTATAAAATATGACTCTAAACAAATTTTAGAGCTGCAGAACCCACGGAGTGACAGAGAGAAGGCAGTCCCACTGAAGGCAGTCCGGTAGGCTGGCAGAAATGGTCCATTGAAGCTGGGAGCTGAGCCCAGCCCCACATGAGCCTGAAGTTTTAGCCCCAGGGTGGCCTTGACCAGCAGTGGCTGGAGCAGATCTAGGGAGAGGGGATCATCAGCAGCTGTGGTGGTTTACAGAAATATCAACCCATAAATACCAAAGACAAAATAAAAGGTCAGTGTAGGACTCTGTTGTAACTGAGGGTGATAGACGCACGCTATGGCCTCAGCCCCCAGAGAGAAAATTTGTAGCGGCACGGCATCCATGCAGCCACCTCCACCTGACTACTTTGCTTCAGAGCTCCTGGCCTGTGGATTGTACAGAGGCCAAGCAGAGGGTAATTGCTCTTACTTTAACCTACCTGGATCTGAATCTCAATCTTGTGTCATGGTACTGAGCTGTGTATCCAGTGAACTAGAGTGGGTGGGGCCTGGAGAAATGGCACTATCCTAATAGCTCTGGAAACTGTGAAAAACCCAGCAATTTGAGACAAAAACTATCCCCTCTGGAAGCAGAGTTCTACTGTGGCAAAGAACTCAAAAGTAAAGTAATAGAGCAGCAACACCAGTAAACAAAGGAAGCAAAGCAAGCACAGTAATCCAACTTTAGATTCATTTTGGGGGGACAAAAAAGGATCAAAGCATAGAATGGGAGGAAGACAACAAAGTCAGAACTCCTGTACCAAAAACTTTCAAGAAAAATATGAACTGCTTACAGACCATGAAGGAGCTCAAGATGGATTTTGAAAATCAGGTAAGAGAAGTGGAGAAAAAATTGGAAAGAAAAATGAGAATGATGCAAGAAAATCTTGAAAAGAGAGTCAACAACCTGACTGAAGAAAATAACACCTTAAAAAAATACAGTAACTTTGGGCGGCTAGGGGGCACAGTGAGTAAGAGCGCCGGCCTCAGAGTTGGGATGACCCGGGATTGAAACTGGCCTCAGAAAATGAGCACGCACACATAAATAATGACTAGCCAGGTAACCTTGAGCAAGTTACTTAACCCCCATTGCTTTAAAAAAAAATACACTAATTCAAATGTCAAAAGAGGCCCAAAAAGCCAATGAGGTGAAGAATGCCATAAAAAGCTGAATTTGCCAGATGGACAAAGAATTTTGAAAACTCACTGAAGAGAATAATTCCTTCAGAATTAGACTGGAGCAAATGGAAGCCAATGACTTTATGTGAAATCAAGATATCCAAACAAATAAATAAAAAAAAAAAACACATAGAAGACAATGTGAAATATCTCATTGGAAAAAACACTGACCTGGAAAATAGGTCTAAGAGAGATAATTTAAAAATTATTTGACTACCTAAAAGCCCTGATCCAAAAAAGAACCTAGAAATCATCCTGCAAGAAATTCTCAAGAAAAATTTCCCTGATATTTTAGAATTAGAGGGCAAAATATAGGTTGAAAGAATCCACCAATTACCACTTGAAAAAGATCCATAAAAGAAACTCCTAGGAATATTATAGCCAATTTCTAGAGTTCCCAGATCAAGGAGAAAATACTACAAGCAGCCAGGAAGAAACAATCCAAATATTATGAAATCAAATTCAGGATAATACAGTATCTACCAGCTTCTACATTAAGGTATCAAAGGACTTAGAATATGATATTCCAGAGATCAAAGGATCTAGGATTAAAACCAAGAATCCCCTACCCAGCAAAACTGAATGTAAGGTTTCAGGGGAAAATATGGTCATTCAGTGAAATAAAGGACTTTGAAGCATTCATGATAGAAAATAGAGTTGAATAGAAATTTTGCATTCAAATACAAGGAGCAAGAAAAGCACAAGAAGATAAACAGGGAAAAGGAATCATAAGGAACTTACCAAAGTTGAACTATTTACATGTCTACAAGGAAAATAATTTTAACTTATGAAAGTTTTCTCAGTATGAGGATTGTTGAAGGGATATATATGTAAACATATGTCTGTATAGGAGGGTAAATTTGCATATGAATACATGTGAGTGTGTGTATATATATGTCTACAGATATATATAGACATAGGGCAGAGAATAAATTGAATAGGAACGGATGATATTTAAAAAGTGAAATTAAGAGGTGAGAGAGGAATATGATGAGAGGAGATGGGGAGACAGAATGGGGTAAATTATCTCATATAGAAAAGGCAAAGTATAACTGTTACAATGGAGGGGAAAACAGAAAGGCAAAAGGGAATGGGTGAACCTTACTCTCATTGAATTTAGCTTAGGGAGGGAATGACATACACACTAAACTGGGTATCTTGTCCTACAGGAGAGTAGTGAGGAAGGGGATGAGAGGGGAAATGATGGAGGGGAGGACAGGTTGGTGGGCGGGTAGTTAAAAGAATACACTTTTTTTTTTTAACATTTAGCAATTGAGTAATGGCTTTTATTTTTTTTTCCGAATGCTTTATTAACTTCTGGTTTACATCATTCATTTCAGCCAGATATTGAGTTACAATTTTTTTTCAGATTTTTCACCTACCTACCACCCCAGAATAGCAGTCCCATTAGATATCCCCTCATCCAATCTGCTCTCTTCCATGTCTTCTCCCATACTCCCTTCTACTTTACCATTAGGGCAAGGTGAAACTCTGTTCCCCAATGCCTGGACATTTTATCTCCAAATTACATGCAAAATAGTATTAGTAATAGTATATATATATACACATATATATTTGAAACATTTAATTTTAAAACTTCGAATTCCAGATCCATTCCCTTTGTCCCTTGTCACCCACCCCTGCTGGGAAGATAAGCACTTCAGTCTATGTTGTACATGTAGAGCTATGCAAAACATTACCATAGTAGATGTATTATAAAAGACTGGCTATATTTCCCTCCCACCCATCGCACCCCCCACCTGGTCCATTCCTTACTTTGATCCTGTCCCTCTTCAAAAGTGGGTGCCTCAAATCTCCCTTTCCCCCAGCTTGCCCTCCCCTCCATCCCATTTTGTCACTCTACCCCTACTCTCCTGCAGGGTGAGATATCCCAATAGTATGTATGACATTCTATCCCTGAGCCAAATTCAATGAGAATATGGTTTTGCCTTTTTGCCTTCCTGTTCTTCCCCTCCCCTGCAACTACTTCCCCTTGCCTCTTCTACATGAGATAGTTTACCCGACCCTGTCTCTCCCCATCTTCTCTTGCCACATTCCTCTCTCACCTCTTAAATTCAACCCTTAAGTATCATCCCTTCCCACCAAATTCGACCTGTGCCCTCTATCCATGTATAACTGTAAACATATATAAACACATTCACATATGTATTCATATGCCCATATACCCTTCTTGAATTATTTTCATACTAAGAAAGGTTTTATTAGTCACAATTATTGTTTTTCCATGTAGGAATATAAATAGTTCAACTTTGATAAGTTCCTTTTGATTTTGTTTCTCTGTTTACCTTCTCAAGCATCTCTTTCTTCTTGTGTCTGGATGTCAGATTTTCCATTCAACTCTGGTTTTTTCCTCAAGAATTCTTGAAAATCCTCTATTCCAATGAATGACCATATTTTTCCCTGAAACTGGATACTCAGTTTTGCTGGGTAGGTAATTATTGGTTTTAATCCCAGGTCCTTTGCCCTCCAGAATATCATATTCCTTGCCCTTCGATCCCTCAGAGTAGAAGCTGCCAGATCCTGTGTTATTCTAATTGTGTTTCCACAATATTGAAATTGTTTCTTCCTGGCTGCTTGTAGTATTTTCTCCTTGATCTGGGAATTCTGTAACCTGGCTATAATATTCCTTGGAGTTTTCTTTTTGGGATCTTTTTCAGGAGGTGATCAGTGGATTCTTTCATCCTCTATTTTGCCTTCTGGGTCTAAAACATCAGGGCAGTTTTCCTTGAGAATTTCTTGAGGGGTGATTTCTAGGTTCTTTCTTTGATCATGGCTTTCAGGTAGTCCAATCATTTTTAAATTATCTCTCCTGGGTCTATTTTCCAGGTCAGTAGTTTTTCCCATGAGATATTTCACATTTCCTTCTATTCTTTCAATTGCTTGGATCTGTTATTAACAGCATCTTGATTTCTCAGAAAGTCACTAGCTTCCACATGCTCTAGTCTATTTCTGACGGAATGAATGTCCTCAGTGAGCTTTGGAGATTCTTTCTCCATCTGGCAAATTTGGCTTTTTAAGGCATTCTTCTCCTCATAGCCTTTTGAGCCTCTTTGGCCATTTAAGTTAGTCTCTTTTTTGAGGTGTTATTTTCCTCAGTCAGGCTGTTGACTCTCATTTCATACTTTTCCTGCATCCTTATCATTTCTCTTCCCAATTTTTCCTCTACTTCTTTTATTTGGTTTTTAAAATCCTTCTTAAGGTCCTCTATGGCCTGTAACCCACTTATATTTTCATTTGGGGCTTTTGGTGCAGGGGCTCTGACCTCCTGTTCCGTGCTTTGATCCTCTTTGCCCCCAAAATAGGAGTCTAATCTTTCCTTTTTCTGTTTATTTTGTTTGCTTTTCCTAGGCATTTTGCCACTTAATTACTTGACTTTGGGCTTGTTGCCACAGTAGGACTCTGCCACCAGACAGGGGAGCTTCCATCCCAAATGTTGGGGTCTTCTCTACTGCTGGAGGTATTAGTTGGGTGGCCTCCCTGAAGCCCCCACACAGTCTGGCAAGCTGGACACACACCCCAAGACCTCCACCCCAGACCACAATCCAGATCCAGGGAGATTAAAGCAAGAGTGATTACCCCCCAAGGCTGATTGCAGGTTCCCCCTACAGTCTGCAGGCCAGGAGCTGAAACTGCAACTGAAGCTGCAAAATGGCTTCTGTGCTGTGGCTCCTCAGTGGCTTCTTGCCCCCAGGGGAAGAAGCTGATGGGCTCCCAAATACTGGTCCAAAAGTCCATAGGGCACTAACCTCTCACTTTGTTGTAGGCATCTATGTGTTGGCAATTCAGGAAAAAGCCACAGCTGTTGGCGTTCTGGGGTCTCTCCAGCTGGCTGCTGGTCAGGCTGCCCAGGGGCTAAAACCTCCAACTCAAAGTGGTCCTGTGCTTGGCTCCCAGAGTGCTGTTCAGACCACTTCTTGCTGGGTTCATGAGCTATCCTCAGTGGTAGGTTAGCTTCTCTGTGTCATTCTGTGGGTTCTGGAGCTCCAGATGTTGTTCAGAGTCCCCTTTTACATTATTTTGAAGTGGTGTGGGTTGGAGCCCTGAGGAAGTGCTGTTTCTACTCTGCCATCTTGGCTCTCCACCAGAAGTACACACTTTTGAAAAGGGACAGGATCAAAGTATACAATAGAACAAGTTGGGGAAAGGATAGGATGGAGGGAAATATAGTCAGTCTTTCACAATATTTCCACTATGGAAATATTTTGTATAACTACTCATATACAAAAACAAACTATACAATTTTATTGCCTTTCTTCATAGTAAGGGTGGGTGACAAGGGAGGAAGGGAAAGAATCAGCAATTCAAAGTTTTAAAATTGAATGTTTCAAAAATATTATTATTATTGTTATTATTATTATTATTGTTATTCCATGTAACTGGGAAATAATATATACAGGCACTGGGGTATGGAGATCCATCTTTACCTACCCGAAAGGAGGGGGGATGAGGGAGTATACAGGAGAGAATAGATTGGGAGAGGGGTTATGTAGTGAGATTGCTGTTTTGGGGTGGTGGGTAGGGGAACGACAGGGGAAAATTAGTAACTCAAAATGAATGGTGTCAACTAAACCTAAACATAAAATTTAATTTAAAAAATGAGAAATAAAAGAAAATGCATAAAGTTGTGAAAATAATGGAGAAAAGGCTAGCAACTAGCAAATTCTGCCTTTATAACTAAGATTCATAACTCCAGATATAATATTTCCCCTTTATACTATGTCCTCTTTACTACAAATGGCAATATATTGAATCTATTTCATATGAAATTGAATGAAAACTATTTAATTTTTCAATTTCAGGAATTAGATAAATCTACATGCATGAGTAATTTTCAGCTATTTAAACTTCTTAGAGATTCATCACTATGAAGAATCATCATGATACCTAAAAAAAAGTATTATTTGGGGAACATTGACACTGAACATCAGCAGGCTAGTTGTCAATGGCAAATGTCTGCAAACCACCACTAGGAATAATGAACTAATACTTCACTTGGAGGGGGGGCGGTGTCAGTCAGGGTTTGGGTTAAGAAGTCATCAAATTTATTCAGTATTAAGGATGAAATGTGCTATATTATGCCATAATTACACCTATTGCTTGTGCCAGAGGGATTTAAAACTAATGATGTGATTTTTTTAAAGAAGCTGTTTGTGACTTACATCTGTAACAAGATTTGTAGCAACATCTGCTGTGTATTTCTCTCAGTGTTGCTGGAGCAGCTGGTTTGTGGAAATTGACGGGGTGAAAAATGAAGGGTTTATTTTCTCTTTCTTTTTTTGGTCATTCTCTTTTTCTATTTTTTCTTTTTGTTTCTTTTTTAGTAAGTTGGTTCAATATTTCTCAGAATTGTTACATTTGGAATGGGAAATTTGACTGTTGTCAGAAAGGGATCAGGGAGCTAAGTCCTCTGTTGTTGGGGGCAGCATTATACAATTTAAAACTCAGGAGACAGCCTAGAAATGAGAAATGCTGTTTACTCTTTTATCTACATTTCACTACAACTAGATATGAGCACAAAGGGTGCTGGCTTGGCAGAGTGTGAAAGCTACCTTCTGTAGATGCTGAACAGCCATATCTATTTCACTACATGGGAGGTAGTAGACTATTGAGAGCACCAGGGAAATGAGCTCATGTCCAGAAAAAGAACCAAACTAAGTACTTTACAATCATCTATTTTTGAAAGGAAATATAATGATGATTGTAGCTTTTGCTGTAGTAGTTACATAGAGTTAGTCTGTATTTCTGCATTTTTAGGGCATTCCATAAAACTTCCATTTAAAAATGAATGAAAATGAATGAATTATGAAAACTGATCTTATGCAGCTTTTTGATTCATCCATCAGAAGTTGAGATTATGTAAACTTTGCCTAAAGAAACCTCTTTCTGCTTTTATATTGAGCTAGGAAAATCCTTTTTTCTTTCTGAAGCAGGAGGAACAGAGGATCACTTTTGTGCATGAATTTTGGGAAGGTGTGCTCTTTTGGACCCTGAGTAACTGAAGTAGGAAGCAGGGTTGATGATTATTTTTAAATATGCTAAATATGTACCTCCTCTGCCAGATCATTCAGATATGTTCTTTAGATGGATTTAAAAATATAAGTAATAATTTATTTGTTAATTTGGAATTATTATAATCAGGTTCTGACTTAAGTATAGGGTTATACAAAAGAGAAGACATGTCTTCCAAAATGTTGCTAGTTATCTTTTAGCCTCTATAGCTTTCAGAAAATATTCACCAAGGATTAGGATATTAAGACAATTGAACAGAAAGCTAAATTTAGATGAATTAATATTAATGATAAAGCAAACTGAATAAGTTGATCACACCATATTACAAAATTCTTTAAAACCGAAATATAAATTAAATTCAGATGTGATATATAGACTGATCATGGTGGCAATGTCTTTATCATGGGGAATAACCATGCATTCTTCTGAGCAGCTAGAGATAAGGATGGTCATGATTGGTCAGCAAGGATTCCCAGGAATCATTCAGACATGATTCATTCAGTAGAATTAAAGGGTAATTTGTCATCTTTCCTCTTCAAGAATATGTTCATTTAAACTGTGTCATGATTTTGCTTCTTGATTGCCTTTTCAAATTCTTAGTCTGATCAGAATCGAGATTAGTTATACTTTCGTCTAGAGCTGAAATTCATTCATTCTTAGGCTATTGAATCTTTGCTTTATAGCTAGTATTCATGTGATTCTCTAAGGTTTGTGAAGATCTTTATAAATATTATCTCATTTTAATCTCACAACAACCCTGGGAGGTAGGTGTTATTATTATCCTTATTTTAAAAATGAGGAAACAACAAGATAGAAATTAAGTAACTTTCCTAGGGTCACATTTATAAGATTTGAAACTGAATTTGACCTCTGGAATACCTGAGGCCAGGTCCAGCATTCTTATTGCCTACACTACCTGATATCATGTACTTTTCTTTTTTTTTTCAATTTTATTTTTATCAAGAACTGCACCTGAAAAGCATTTTAGGATGTTAAATCATTTCTGCTTTCCTCAAAGTATAACTAATTAGTATTCTATTTGACAATTCCAGTACTTCAAAACTACATGATCTCATCAGCATAGGTGTATCTTCTAATGACTGATGTCACACCTGCATATTTCTCTTAGTATATAGTCTTTAGTAGGTACTGAATCTGATGAATTCAGCTTGTCACAGCCAGTCTGGTACTGTGCCTTTTTAAACTTAGCAAGATAGACTTTTGGATGAAAACAGTACAGTTCATCACAAAGCCTAAATTCAGTCTTTTCATATTAGAGTTATCAGAGCTTATGCTTCACCATGGCATTGAGATAGGCTGTAGAGTAGAAGTTAGTTTATAACAGGAGTGAAAGTATACCCTCTAATTATTAATTTGCTAAAGGCTAGTCTTGTTCAATAATCATGATATCCACATTTCTATAGTTGTGCATGATTTCTTCCTCTTAAAATAAGCTAGCTCCTTTGGGTGCTAATGGTTTGGTTTTGTCCTAAACCTACAACAGAATCAGAGATAATATATTAGTGTAGGTCTATAAGAAATTAAGAGATAGTCTGCTATGGATAATGACTCATAGAGAGGTGAGTACTTTTGCTTATTTTTCTTTTTTCTTTTCTTTTCTTTTTTTTTTTTTTTTTAAGCAATTGGGGTTAAGCAACTTGCTCAAGGTTACACGGCTAGTCATTATTTATGTGTGGGTGCTCATTTTCTGAGGCCGGATTTGATCTCGGGTCATCCCAACTCCGAGGCGGGCGCTCTTACTCACTGCGCCGCCTAGCCGCCCCTTTTAGGGCAATTGGGGTTAAGTAACTTGCCCAAGGTTACACGGCTAGGTTTTTGTTTGTGTGGGTTAAGTGTCTGAGGCTGGATCTGAACTCAGGTCCTTCTGACTCCAGGGCCGGCGCTCTACTCACTGCGCCACCTAGCCGCCCCTGCTTATTTTTCTTTAAATAATATTAACAATCAGCACAAGGTAAGGAAACTTTTTTACTTCCTTTGTATTTTTATCTATGTTGTTCCATTAGAGGTCTCTCAAGTTCTTTATTTGACAGTAAACCCTGATTGTGCATTACAGTGCTGCCCTAATTATAGCAGCTAATATATGAGAAGACATAAGAAAGAAAAAAATCACTTTGTGCAACATTTCATGCATTTATATAGATATTTATTTCATAACACAGATTTAAACATAATAATTAAAATTTGCACGTGCGTGTTTTATTCCAATTTATTTCTCATTCTTCAAGGATAAACTTTTAATTAACTTTATGCTATTTGAGATTTAGTATTAAGTAGGCATATGGACAGATCATATGATAAGCATTAAAAATTATACATACACATGCATTTATGTGTGTATGTATATGTATTTGTTAAACAGGTTGGGATGGGAATTTGATAAAACCAATGTCTTCATCAGCGCCTATAAGAATGTTTTTTCATGATGAAAACATGGTTTTGACACCTCTTATGATGATACACATGTAGTTGGATGCAATGCAAAATAAAGCAACACCTCAACTACTTGCCACTTTGATGACTGACATTCCCAGTGCTGATAGAAACCAAGGCTGCTTGGCATCTTTACTAAAAAGTAAAGATGGAAACATAGTAGAAAATACATTATTGATCAATTAAATGACAGAACAATTTATTATATGACCAAAATATTTACAAAGACTGCTGGTAATTGTTAAAGACAAGATTAACAATACTCAGAACAACAAATCACTTAGTATAGTTTTTCATTGAAAACCAAGATACAAGGTGTAAAGTGGCAGTTAAGATACCACGCTTTATTTCAAAGAGAATATAGCAAAGAATAAAATTGAGGGTTCAAATCAATTATTATTATTACTATTAATAATAACGTATCTAATAATAAAATCCAACATGTCCATAGCCCTTTAGGTTTTGTAAAGAAATATATATATATATATATATATATATAACTTTATTTGATACTTACCTTATTCCTATGGGGGAGATGCTTTTATTATCTTCATTTTTAGATTTGGAAACTGAGGCTGAGAGATATTATATGAATTGAACAAGTAATTTAAACTCTCTGAGCATAATTTTTCTTCCTTTGTAAAATGGGGAAAGAATATATGTGATTCCTTCACAAGGTTATTGTGAAGTAACTGTTTTGCAAACTTTAGAACCTTTAAAGTGACATAAATGCCAAAGTAATATAAAAGGGCCATGAAAAATTCAAAATCGAACAATTAAATGGAAATAACAATATAGTGATGGACAAACAAGATCAAGTCAACCATAATATTGGGGATTACAGACATAGTCTAAGCAGAGATTGAAGAATGAATATCAGAAAGTAGCTTTAATACTTAAATAGTGTGTCGAGATATCATTTTGTGTATTAACACACAGTGAATTAGGAAGCTTATTTACTGGAAAGTGTTGGCTGCATTCAAAGTTAAGAAGTTTCAGATTCATATTGTGACTCTGCTCTGTACTACCTATATGTAGAGTTACTTGGGCAAGTTAGGCTTTATTCCTGAGTTCCTTCTTGTAAAGGCTTAGCCTAGATGACCTCTACAAGTTTACATCTACACTCCTATATTGATGAGAATTCCTGAGTCATCAATACTCCTGAAATTTTCAGGATGACCTGCTTCCACTTAAATCCAACTCTTTTGTTTATTTTGGTATAGGAGTCATTTTGTGTTCCTGAAGCTTCTACCAGCAAAGTACAAAAGAGTTAAGCAGAACACATAAGCTCTTTCCTCATGCTCCTTTATAAACATGGGAGAAGCCTAGAATTTTATTTATTTGCCTTTGTTAGTTGATTGATGTCTTAAATAAAATTAATCTGCATTAAAGTGTGCAGTGGAAATTTGCATTTTAAGTGTTTTGTGGCTAATTGAGGCATAGAGGGCGGTTTAATATATTGATGGAATTTCATGCATCACGAAGTGGTTGGAAAAGTTTGTTGGTGGAGGAGAAATGGGGGGTGTGGGATATGGGAGCATTAGGGTCCTTCCTTTCTTCATTCACCAAATGTGTTTTGAGTGTCTATTATGTACCAGGAGTTCTGCTCTGTTCTGTAGACTACTTTAGCTGGTTTTCTTTGCAAGCTCCATTGATTCATAATAGGGAGTGTTGCAATTTAGTCCTACATATATTTCAAAAGAGGTTACTTCATGATGTGCCCAATGAGTGGTCATATATTCTTTGCTTGAATACTTGAATGAGAGGATCTTACTAAATCCACTGAAAGTTTATTCAAATTTGTATCACTCTAATTGATAGCAATTTTTTCCTCAAACATAATTTTGCCTATATTCATATTTTTGCCATTTATTTCACTCCTAATTCTCTCCTCTGGGACCAAACAGAAAAAGAGAACAAGTCTTATGCCATCTCTATGGAATGATCCATCAAATGATAGAGAGTAGACACCATATTCTCCTAATGTTTTCTTCTTTAGGCTATACTCCTTTCTTCAATTGATTTTTGAATGGTTTTAACTTGAAGGCCTTCATTATCCCAACTTCTATTCCAGGTGTCCTCTAGTTTATTAATGTTCTTCCTAAATCATGGTATGAAGTATGAACAAAGTTTTCCCAATGTGATACAACTAAGGCAGAGAACAGTAGTATATCTCATTCCTTTTCCTTGACATTGTACCCTTTTTTAAAAATGAAAACTGATAGCACCAAGTTTTCTCCCCCAATTAGAAAGTAACAACTTCATGTTTCCTCTCATTCCTGTATTAGCAGTTCAAAATTTCTATTCAGCTCCAATATTTTCATCAGGAATGCTTGTTGGTCATCTATTTCATTAAAGGAGCATGCCTTCCCTCTACCATCTACAAATTTATACTCTATTTTACTTAATAAATATACATGTTGATAAGCCTTTATAGTTTGCCTTTGAAATACTAAGCTCTCAGCTCCTTTATAATAATAGCTGCTAATTTTTTTGTGATACCAACTGTAGCTTCTTTGTTTTTTAACTTTTTGTTTGTGGACTCAGCTCACTCCCTATTGACATGGAAGCTCTAGATTCTGGCTATGATATTCCTAGCAATTGTCAACTTGGAGTTTCTTTTGCAAGATGATCAATGCACTTTTTAAAAATTCATCCTTTAATAATAATAGATGGACAGATTTTATTCATGTTTTCTTGAAATATTGTATACATGACGATTATTTTGGACAGGGTTTTCAGGCAATCCAGTCTCTACTTGTTTTCAGGTCAATTGGATTTTTATATAAAGTATTGTCATCTTTATTTCATCTTTTTTGTTTTAACATTTTCTGTTATTTACTGAAATTATTGACTTTGTTTTGATCCATTCTATTTTCAGGGAGTTTATTATTTGGGTGAAGTTTGTATCTCTTATACAAAACTGTTCATTCTAATTCCAAGTCTTTTCTTTAGCACTCACATTTCTTTTCGAATTCAAGAAATCACATTTAACTTAATTTATTTTTAATTGTTTCATTTTTTCAACGTTATGATTGTTCTTGTGTCTAAGCTATCAAGCTTAGCTCATAGATATTGGATAGTCATTCTCTTCCAAATTTGTGTCTTGGGGCACCTTGGCTCCACAATAGCTCTTGAATATATATGTTTTTTTTCTCTACAAGACCAATGCTCTTTCCAGTGCCTTTCACCTAGTTGGAAGGCTTTGTGGAATTCAGAGCAAAAGAACTGTAGGCGCATTATCATTTTGAGTTTCCTGTCCTGGTTAAATAACCTGGTAAATACCTGCAAGCCCCAGAGCTAGATCTACAAACCTGATCAAGCATCAGATTCATTCAGCCATATCTCACTTCTATTTCTCATCCTTGCCCACTATGGAGGCTCAAGTTCTACCCATGCTGACTCTATGGTTGCTTCCTCAGCTGCAAGGTCAGAAGACATTGTTGCAAGTTGGTTCATATAATAGCCCCTTGCATGGTACATAGACCCCATAGTGTATTCATAACCCTGATCCTTGGCTTGGAGAAAGCCCCAGAACCAAATCCTGTATTACTAGGAAGCCACTGTCCTGGCTATATGCCCTTTACATAGGGCCTCTGGCTATCTCTTAATTCTGACTTATGTTAGAACACATGACCTTCTGTCCTTTGTCATTGTGTATATAGATATTCAGGCTGTTTTTTTCCAATATATTTACTGGAATTATGAGGAGAGAGTTATACTGGGAAGCTTCTTACTTCACCATATTTTCTAGTCTAATCTTCCCTAAAATTTGATACAAGGGTTATTCCACCATGTGACAGACTTTTGTCTTTTTCATCTGAAATGCCAAGTTTATTAGTAGAACTGCCCACCAGTTATTTTTCAGAGCCCATTTTCCTTTCAGTTTTATCTGTCATAATAATCTTTACTTATTTTCATTTAGCAAATTTACTCGTTTACTAGGCATTGCAACCTGCTCACATCCACCATGGTCTTCTCCATTGCCCTCCCAGTAAAGTGTATTTTCAGTTCTTCAGAAACTGTAGTAAACCATGATTCATACCCACAAGGCAATATAAGAGAATATGTTTATTAAATATCTTTGATACCCCATTCATAGAGGTTAAGTGACTCATGACTGGTCACAAACTGATAAAGTGGTAAAGTCATTATGTGAATGTAGGTCTTATGAATTCCAGTCAAGGAATCTTTCCTCTATATTATAACTACTCTATGGCTTAATGAACTATTTTTAATATTGTAAATTAATAGTACAAATGAGATTATATGTTTTTTCCCTTTCAGGAAAGAGATGCCATTTAAATTATTAAAGAACACTAATTGTTTTCAAGTACCTCAGTAGAATCAATTCACATGTAAATAAGAAATATATTAATTACAAATTATTATAACCAATTAATTTAGACAGGTGCCCAAAAGTCCTCTAATAAGCAATTCTTGGTTATATTGATTTGAATTACCACATGAATTTTACAAAAATTTGACTGCATAATGTTCTAAAAATTGAATAAACCAAATGCTTTAATTTAGAAATTCTATTAATTCAGATTACTCCAACATCTGCAACTTATTCCAGTTTAATCTGGGATCATAAGAAGCCTCCTGTCACTATTACCTAAAGTGAAATAAGTAAAACTGGGAGATTGGGAGACAGTGGGCTTTTCTGCCATACTCATAGACCTAATTGATAATATTAGATAGGTATATGAACTTGTGCACTCTTACATTACAGACAGTGAAAGAGGTAAAATGTTCCTTTAATTTCACGTCCAAATTTTTTTTTTTTGTGGTGAATATCTATGGGAATTTGAAAATACTCAGAATACTGAATTCCCTGGTCTGATAAAGGAATCAAAGCAATATTTTATATTGAACATTATTATGCAGTTACCTGACAGATTTTTGAAATTTTTTGAGGGGAGGGATTATGCAATATTATCCCTTTCAGCAATGGCCTATGTAGGTACACCTAATAAATTAGAGATAACTATTTAAGTTCACACATACATTCACATCTACACATACACTTATACATGTATATACAAAAAAAGATTTCTGTAAATGGAAACTCAAAACTCTTTAATTTTATATTTTTCTCTATTGCAGTGATTCCGAAATTACAGTATAATTCAACCATGATTTTCTTTAAAAAGCTATGTTATCTGGGGGGTAAATGCAATTAATTTGTAAAATTTGTTTTACATATGACTTTCCAATTACAAATGCATAAGGAAGCAAAACTTTTCTGTGGCCTTTTATCTCTGTTCTTTTCACAATGAGAGCTCTGAGGTTTTATTATTAGGGACTATGTTCTCTTGATTATATTCATTATTTCTATGCCTCCTATGGCTAATAATCTCTTTTCTACTCATTTCATAAATTGAGAGAACTAATATAGAGCTACAAGTGGCCTAAGAAGTCATATTGTCCAACCTTCTCCTTTTACAAATGAGGAAATTAAGAGCCAAGTTATTGAAATAATTTGCCTACCATCATATAATTACTTAGAACTTTTTCTTTCCAAAATTTGAGATCTCAGATTTGCTTTTCTGACTATAGTTTCCTTAATTTCTACTTTGTTCTGTTTCTAAACCTTCCCTTCCCTCTCATTCAGACCTTCACTCAACTCTTCTCTATTCTCCAGGTTGTCATCTTTTTCTAGATTCATCTAGTTCTCCTCCATGATTTGGACACCCTGTATCAGATATTTCAGTGATGCTTTTGCTAGAATCCTAAAATGCCATATTGACTTGACCTCCTGATGTTCCCACTAGATTAATCTTTATCCCTGGATAAACCCAGTCATCTGGTTTCTCTAATTTCTTGTACTACACTGTGAATATTACTGGGAAAAGCCATGAAACAATTAGATTCATACCAACTTGATACAACCTGACCTCTACACAGTCTTACATTATGATAACATGGAGGTAGCCCCAAGTTCTTGGAGCCTATGGCAACAGAGCATGAAATTTGGAAAGTTCTGTTATGCTAGAAAGTCTTCAACTATAGTTATGACAGGAGATTATATCTATTTCCTAAGCCCAACTGAAATAAGTATGTAGAGTTTCACCACTAGAAAGATAGTGACATGGTGATTAATTATATGGCAATGGATTTGATAAAAGAAAATGCAAAATCATCCTCTGCCTGTGTGTCTCCTTTCCTTTTCTGAAAAAAAATGTGATTTTTAGACCATTTGTAAACATTAATTTAGTTTATGGAAGTATAAATGTAAGCTCCTTCTCCAGTGACTAATGAGCCAGTCTATTATTAGAAGAAATGAATCATATCAATTGTGATAGTCTTACAAAAATACAAATGCTTTATTAACTTCTGGTGTACATCATTCATTTCCCCCAGATTTTGAGTTACAATTATTTCCTATTTTCCCCTACCCACCACCCCAGAATAGCAGTCCCACTAGATATCCCCTCATCCAATCTGCTCTCTCCCATATCTTCTCCCATACCCCCTCGGACTTTGCCATTATAGCAGCTCTCTTCGTGGTTGCAAAGAATTGGAAATTAAAGGGGTGCCCATCAGTTGAGAATGGCTAAACAAGTTGTGGTATATACATGTAATGGAATATTATTGTGCTATAAGAAACGAGGAAGAGGCAGTTTTCATATTTACCTGGAGAAGCTTATACAAACTGATGCTGAGTGAGAAGAGTAGAACCAGGAGAAATTTATACAATCACAGACACAACATATGTGTGATGACCAACTATGACAGACTGAACTCTTTTCAGCAATGCATTGATATAAGTCAATCTCGAAAGACTCATGAAGGAGAGTGATATGACATCCAGAGAAATAACTAGAAAGAACTGAGCTTGAATCCCGATGGAAGCCAACTAATTGATGTTTTTCTTTTCATTGTTTGGTTTTATTTTTTCTTTACCATTTTTCATCCCACCAAGTACAATACCTTTTTAACTTGACTAATGTCTAAATGACTGTATTTGCAGATCCTATACAGGACTATATGCTGTCGTGGGGGATGGGGGTAGGGAGGGAAAGAGAATTTGAAAATCAAGGAACTATAGAATTGAATCTTGTAAACTAAAAATAAACAAATAAATTTAAAAAAAGAATCCTTGTTCAAAGATTTTAAATTACAAGCAAGTTTTCAATCTGCTCTGGTAATTTCAATTTCCTTATCTGGGAATTTTCTACATTTGTAAAATTACAGATTGTATTCCTAACCCAATGTGATGATTTTTTTTTTTTTTTTATGTCGAGGGTTTTTTTTTTTAATCTACTTCCTCATTACTCTTCTCAGTAGACATATTTTTCTATATATTCCTTAAAAACACAGCCTTATTCAATGGGTACTTCAATGTGACAGTGATATTGAGTTACAATGTCTATATCATTAACAAACTTTAACATATTAATACCTATTATGTTAAAATGATTAATTTTTAAGCTATTTAACAAAACTAACCAGGAGATCTGAATACAGATATTTTTATGTCTTCTATAATATTAATATCTTTTAAAATTTCAGGCTAGCAGTTTACTTGCACACCTCGGCAAATCTCTGTATTGGACCAAGTAGAAATAATTGTGAATATAGATATTTGCGGAAGGAAAAATTTTAGACTCTTTTGTAAATGACAGAAATACACATAGTATCCTAACTTAAATAAGTGTTTCAGAGAGTTAGGAACCTCAGTTTTTCAGAAAGCATTAAGGTTATTGCTAAATCTAATTGAAAGGGGAATTGGAATGTTATGAATTAAATATAAATGAAAATTCAGTTATACCCATGTGTCGATATCATCTCATATTTTAAACTCATTTATATGGAAACTGTAAAATGTAAAAAAAAAAAAAGGAACACGTAAGGAGAACTGAGGCTCTTTAGCAAATGAATAAATAGACAGATGCTATTAATAAGTCCTCTTTGATTGCCTATGCCATATATATTATATACACATATATGTAGTATATGTGTGTTTATATGTATACACACGTATATGTACATACGTGCATGTACATATACAGACATACATATGTGTGTGCACTACTACATGAAATGTATTTAGATATAGATATAGATAAGCTAATTTTATTTTAGAATGATTTAAAAATTCAGTCAGCGATTGGTTAACATATTTCAGTAACTGGGACAAAATGGTCAGTATAAATAGAAGGGCAAAAACTAGGTCTCTATCCTCAAAAAGATCTGTTTCAATTTGGATGCAATATGCAAATAACTATGTACAAAGGAGATACATACAGTTTAAATTGAAAGTAATCCCAGAGAGAAGGCCTTAGTGGTCAGATGTTTGGCTAGGGTGGGGAGACTAAACAGAGCTTCTCTGCCACTCTCATTCCCTCTCTCCCACCTTCACCCCTGCTTATGCAACAGAGAATTGCAATAGATGATCAGGTGATAAGCTGAATTCTATAAAGGGAGAAATAAATATTATCTCAAGGTATGTTACTCCTATGTAGCCATAGCCTAATGTTAACCATGGTGACTCCAGCCAAGCAAACTTTCCTGGTAAATCTTTCAAGAGAAAGGAATAATTGAGGCCCAGAGTATGATATATCGGTTTGGTTCCATATTGAGGGGAAAATAATATGGGAAAGTCTATCATCTGAAATTTGTTGAGAATTCCCAGCCAAACTCATTTTTGTCAGTTCAAGGGAACTAAAGCAAAAAAAGTCATTCCTTGGGGAATATTAATTGTACACACTGTCTCTCAGAGAATAGAGAATCATTTCCCATAAAGTGTTTCATGTCACCAATCCAACACTCATGGTTCAATGACATAAATATAGGGTTCAATACTAGTTATATAATGATCGTGCAAATAGAAATAATATAACACCAAGTTATTTGAATTTAATAGAATGAAATTATATATAAGATATTAAAATATCAACAAATAAAAGTTTTTGCTACCACATTGGCAAAAGGATTTTTTATTCACCTTCATTGAGTTTGGTGCTATCATGAATGCAGATAAGCTTTCAGGTATAACTTAGAGTCCTAAAGATCTGTATTAATTATTTCTGGACATTAAATAACAATGAAGTAAACTACCATATAATCTCATGAATAGAGCTGGAGTAGCAAAGAAAAGTATTTAATACATTTACTGAAGGATTTACTAAATTTCCTAAAACGGACTTATTCATGAACCTATATCAAATTAATTAGTTAAATGTTTTCTTTTACTGTGCAGTCAATGACTTATAAGTATATATGTATACATATATGATATGTATACATGTGTATCTGTATATCTATATATACAGACACATGCATATGTGTGTGTGTATGCATGTGTATACATACACCAAGTCAGGATAATAAATTGTGCCATTCAAAAATAATTTATTATTCATTCTCATTTTGTTTTTTACACATTAGTATTATACTAAATTTTAGGTTTAGCAATGAAAGTATTATCTTCCCATATTTTATCAGAAGTGGATCTATTTACTAGAACAAATCAGACCAAGATGTCCAATAATGTCACATCACTTGCTGAAAATATTGGCACAGTTCAGATGTTTTGATTGGCAATTACTTTGAAATAAATCAACCTGTCACTATCCAAGCTTCTCATATTGTGGAAGCTTCTACAGAAACACATCATTTCTACTGTCAGAAAAATAATTTCAAACCTCTCACAGTCATTTAATGAGGAACACTAAAGAAAGTGGCATTAACCTTATCTAACCACAATAGTGAAATACTCTAGTTTGTCACTATTCTTTCAATCCATGAGCTATCTTATCCATATGAATACTCTTTTCTATGGTACAGGCAACAACTCACACATGTCTTCTTGTATGGTTTTCATCTATGTCCTCAAGTTCTTCACAGAAAAAACACATAAAATGTTATGGACCTTATTCTATATCTTAGATTTAGATACCATTAAGGAATTGTCTGTCAATCAATCATTTCACCCACATTCTCACTTTGTAAATTTCACCTCCCCAATCCTTTTCAGGGATGTTGTCCCTTCTACAAATCTTTTGTTCACAATTTATTATATGTAATATATTAAATACTATGAAGTATTCCATTTTTTCTTCAGCTGGTGTGAAAACTTTGATTGTTTGAAGAAAGTAACATACCATGATTTTAAAACTAGAAAACATCTTCAGAATTTGTTTGTTTGTTTTTTTTAAGATGGGCCTTTGTTTCAAAGAATGGCTTATGGGTTCATCTAAAATATTAAATTATTTCCTCCCATTTAATTTAGGCACAATTTATTGTGAATAGCCACAATTTCCATTATATAAATTTTGATTTTTTTTTCAATCTTTTAGTCATGTCCAACTCTTTGTGAAAATTTGTTATCCCAATATATTTTTATTTCATTAAATATTTCTCAATTACATGTAAAAGAAAGTATTATTAACATTCTTTTTTTTTAAATTGAGTTCTAAGTTCTCTCCCTTCCTTAATACAGTCCCCCCCTTCTCTGAGACAGAAAGAAATCTAATATAGATTCTACACATAAAGTCAGGCAAAACATATTTTTATATTAACCATGTTTCAAAAATGAAACAAGAAAAATAAAGTTAAAAAATATACTTAAATGTGTAGTCAGACTCAATCAATTATTTCCCTGGAGGTGGATAGCATTTTTTTTATAATTCCTTTAGAGAGGTCTTAGAAAATTAAAATTGATCAAAGAGTTAAGTTATTCTCATTTTTTTTTCATTGCACAACATTATTTTTATTATGAAAAATGTTCCTTTGGTTCTTCTTACTTTACTTTATATCAATCCATGCAAGTCTTTCATGGTTTTCCTAAAGCATCCTCATTACCTCTTGTAACAGAATAGTATTCCATCAGAAACATATACCATAGTTTGGCCAACCATTCCACAATTTATAGTTAACAATACAATTTCCAATTCTTTGTTACTGCAAAAAAAACTAATAGTTTTATACAAATATGCACTTCTCCTTTTCCTTTGATCTCTTTGGGAGAAAGGCCTAATAATGATATTGCTAAGCAGAAGGTTAAGAAAACATTTAGAAACCAAAATGCTTGGGTAATTGGGTAGCCATATGGATTCTCAGTATTGAATATTGCAACCATGTAAGAAAATTGATATTCAAGTAAACGACTTGGTAAAATGGGATCTTTGAATAGAAGTCATGGAGGGGAAAAGTGAGATGATATAAAAAGTAAAGTCAAATGTTCTGATGGACTCTGGCTTACTGGTGATTATAGATGCTTAGCATATCACATTTACTTTGGCCTTATTAAAGCTAACAAACATGCAGTTAAGAGTGGGCTTTTGAGATCTGTTTGGTGGGTTTATTGATATGCTTCTTCCAGTCCTGCTTTTTGATGCGTCTCTGGAGGCAGTACTGTACATGAGGCCAGATTTTTGAAAAGGAAAGCTCTTCTGAGATGTTCATGATCAATGAACCCTGAGCCTCTAACAGATACTTAGGGATCAGCGAGATAGAAAGATTTTTCTTTTTTATCTCCCCAGATGCAGAAAGCAGGTACATTTGAAACCCTGATATGAAAAGCTGATCCTCCTCTGGGCTGAAGAGACTTGCTCAGCTCAATGGTGGCTGAAATTCCTCCTTCCATTCAGAGCTCTGCACAATGCAATAAGCAAAAATTCTTCTATTCTAAGGACCTTTCGTAAAATGAATGATAAGGATTCAAAAATACTTTTTTTTTAATTGTAGGGCCCTGTCTGACCTTTTTGTGATCCAGTGGTCCATATTTTCAAAGGGGTTTTCTTACCAAAGATATTAGAGTAATTTGTCATTTCTTTCTTCAGTGGATTAAGGGAAATAGAAGTTAAGTGGCATGCCTGGCTAGTAAGTGTCATGCAGCTGGTAAGTGTGTTAGGCTGAATTTGAACTCAGGTCAGTCCTAACTCCAGGCCCAGTACTCTGTGCCATGAGCCACCTACCTGCCTCCTCAAAATTGTGGCTAGTTAGAGCAGTTTTAAACTATTTTTGTGTCATTGCTCCTTTGGAAACCTGGTAAAACTCATGGGGACCCTCTCTCAGAATATTTTTTTTTGCTTTTTGGAGGGCAATTGGGGATAAGTAACTTACCCAAGGTCACACGGCTAGGTTCTTTTGTTTGTGTGTGATAAGTGTCTGAGGCTGGATCCGAACTCAGGTCCTTCTGACTCCAGGGCCGGCGCTCTACTCACTGTGCCACCTAGCCACCCCCTAGAATAACTTTTTTAAACATATAGTTGAATATAAAGGATTGCAAAGAAAAAAAAAAGCATTTCTATGGAAGCAATTTCATGGGCCCCAGGTTATAAACTACTGAGTTACAGGGGAAGAAAGCCTCTTATATTCCACCATGAACCTCATTCTTATAAAACTAATTATAACATGTCTAACAAACATTTCTATTTTTGAACTTTAGGCAATCACTAGTTTTCTGGCTGTCTCTCATTATCAATGGTTTTGAATGATGTCAATAAAGCAGTGTTGGTGAGTACATCCCTGACTTTTTTTATTCAAGCCTATGATTTAACTGTTGCCAGGATCTACTAGTGTTAAGAGTTCCAGCTGGCTGCTGTTGCTATGCCCTGTCCCCTTGCAGCTGAGCTCTCTCTGCTTTCTTCCCTCAGAGCTGAGGTCACACTGCTTTCACTTGGACCTGAGATCTCTGCCTTGTGTATGTCAGCTCTGTGGGTGCAGATCCCAGGCCAGGGCCTTACTTCCTGTAAATCCCTGTTGGCCAGCCTCTTGCCCTGGGATCCTTCTCCCTCCCCTGCTCAGTCTACAGAAGACCAAGCTGGTAACCTGGAGCCAAAAGGAATGGACCCTGGGAGCTGCAGACTCCCAACCCAGGTACCACAAGTTGTGAAGGCATTCCCCTATTAATGGCATCTCCTCAATGTCCAATTTTTTGGCACTACAAAAAGAGTTATTATAGGGCGGAGCCAAGATGGCGGAGTAGAAACAGAACTTCCAAGGTGCTCTGCCCCACACAACTTCCAAACAATGGTGAGAGGTTAGTGCCCTATGGACTTTGGGACCAGTATTTGGGGAACTCATTGGTTTCCTCCCCTGGGGGCAAAAAGCTGGTGAAGAAACAGTGGCACAGAAGCCATTTTGCAGCATCAGTGGCGGCTCTAGCTCCTGGTCTGCGAACTGTAGAGAGATCCAGCAATCAGGCGGGGGGGTGAATTGCTCTTGCTTTAAACTGCCTGGATCTGGATTGTGGTCTGGGCGGGGGGGAGGTTTGGGGTGGGTATCCAATTTGCCAGAGTGGGTGGAGGCTTTACAGAGGCCGCCCAACTGGCGGAAGTTGTGAAGACCCCACGTTTCCGATGGAAGCTCTCCTGTCTGGTTACAGAGTCCTACTGTGGCAACAAGCATAAAAATCAAGTAATTAAGTGGCAACATGCCTAGGTGAAAGAAACAAAATAAACAGAAAAATTCAACATTGGACTCCTATTTTAGGGGCAAAGAGGATCAAAGCATGGAGGAGGACTGTGAGGTCAGAACTCCTGCACCAAAAGCCCCAAATGAATATACAAGCTGGCTACAGGCCATAGAGGACCTTCAGAAGCAGATAAGAGAAGTGGGGGAAATTTGGGAAGAGAAATGAGAAAGATGCAAGAAAAGTATGAAATGACAGTCAGCAGCCTGACTGAGGAAAATAACACCTTAAAAAATAGACTAACTCAAATGGCAAAAGAGGCTCAGAAAGGCAATGAGGAGAAGAATGCCTTAAAAAGCTAAATTTGCCAGATGGAAAAGAATCTCAAAAGCTCACTGAGGAGATTCATTCCTTCAGAGTTAGACTGGAGCAAATGGAAGCTAGTGACTTTATGAGAAATCCAGATGCTGTTAAACAGATCCAAACAGATGAAAGAACAGAAGGCAATGTGAAATATTTCATGGGAAAAACCATTGACCTGGACAATAGATCCAGGAGAGATAATTTAAAAATTATTGGACTACCTGAAAGCCATGATCAAAGAAAGAACCTAGAAATCATCCTTAAAGAAATTCTCAAGGAAAATTTCCCTGATGTTTTAGACCCAGAGGGCAAAATAGAGGTTGAAAGAATCCACAGATTGCCTCCTGAAAAATATCCAAAAAAGAAAACTCCTAGGAATATTATAGCCAGGTTCGAGAACTCCCAGATCAAGGAGAAAATACTACAAGCAGCCAGGAAGAAACAATTTTAATATTGTGGAAACACAATCAGAATAGCACAGGACATGGTAGCTTCTACCCTGAGGGATAGAAGGGCAAGGAATATGATATTCCAGAGGGCAAAAAAGCTGGGAATGAAGCCAAGGGTAACCTACCCAGCAAAACTGAGTATCTTGTTTCAGGGGAAAATATGGTCATTCAGTAGAATAGAGGACTTTCAAGCACCTTTGAGGAAAAAACCAGAGTTGAATAGAAAATTTGACATCCAGATGCAAGAAGCAAGAGATGCTTGAGAAGGGAAAAGAAATCAAAAGGAACTTATCAAAGTTGAACTATTTACATTCCTACATGGAAAAACAATAACTATACAATAACTATGTCTGATGAGAACTTTCTCATTATGAAAATAATTGAAGAAGGGTATATGGACATATGTTTACAGGTATACATGGATAGAGGGTACAGGTTGAATTTGATGTGAAGAAATGATTCTTAAGAGGTGAATTTAAGAGGTGAGAGAGGAAAGTGGCAAGAGGAGATGGGGAGAGACAGGGTAGGGCAAACTATCTCATGTAGAAGAAGCAAGGCGAAGTACTTGCAGGGAAGGGGAAGGCAGGAAGGCAAAAAGGCAAAACCATATTCTCACTGAAGTTCGCTCAAGGAGAGAATCACATACATACTAAATGGGACATCTCACCCTGCAAGAGAGTAGGGGAAAGGGGGATGAGAGGGAGCATGGTGGAGGGGAGGACATTCTGGGGTGAGGGGAAGTTGGAAGTACCCACTATCAAAGAGGGACAGGATCAAAGTAGGGAATGGACCAGGTGGGAGGTGAGATGGGTGGGAGGGAAATATAAGCAGTCTTTTACAATATATCTACTATGGTAATGTTTTGCATAGCTATACATGTACAACACATACTGAATTGCTTATCTTCTCAGAGGGAGTGGGTGAGAAGGGAGGAAGGGAATGGTTCTGAAAATAGAAGTTTTAAAATTAAATGTTTCATAAGATATCCAGGCATTGGGGCTCAGAGATTCACCTTGCCCTAATGGCAAAGTTGAAAGGGGTATGGGAGAAGATATGGGAGAGAGCAGATTGGATGAGGGGATATCTAGTGGGACTTCTATTCTGGGGTGGTGGGTAGGGAAAAATGGGGGGAAATTGTAACTCAAAATCTAGTGGAAATGAATGATGTAAACCAGAAGTTAATAAAGCATTTGTTTAATAAAAAAGAGTTCTAGGCACCACTGTACATCTTTAATTTATTTGTAACATTTCTTAGAGAGTTACCTGGGAGATGAAGAAGTAAATGACTATATATTTTCACATGGCTAGTCCATATCAATGGCAGTACTCAGACTGTGGTTTTACTACCTTAAGGTTACCCCTCTTTCCATGATAGCACACTGCTATACTGATCCTCAAGTAAGCCATGGAATTTTATGTCCTTTCACAGCTATAGTCAGTGCTTTGAATCTGTAGAGCTTATCTTGAAAATATATGCCATACAACTGTGCAGAAGGGTAGAATTGATTGAAAATAAATGCATTACTGGTACTATTCAGAATTAGAGTGAGGGGGGAAGGGAGATGGAGAATGAGAAAACTGATGTTAGCTTACAAAATTTCTATTCTAGCCCTCAGAATATTTACCCCCCTATATATCGTTTTGGCTGCACTGTTTGATAACATCTTAAATGGGTGAGTGATTTAGGAGGCTAGCACCTATGGCCCCCTGGAATGAGAGTTCTTGCCCATGACTTCATTGAAAGCCAGAGACAGGTTAAAAGAAATATATATGATAGAATATAGTGAGTGAGATTAGGGAAATGCTAAACTGTTTCTAAGGCCCACAGTCCTTTTTCCCTCTATTTTACATTGGTAAGGCTGTGATAGTATCATAGCTTATATGCATAATAGAGTTGGGGGGAACTACTTAGAATCTGATTGGGATAAAGTCACAGACAGAGGACAAAATGATGAGAATAAAGAAGCAGGGTCATGACAATGTACAACAAAAGTATAGTGGAATGTTTGGGCTGATTCTACACATTAACATATGGGCAGAGGGCCTGAAAAGTAACTTCAGATCTTATTTCAGAGTGCCAGTTGATGATTCACAGTGGAGATTTTTGTCATGAATGAAAAGCCGTGGGGAAAGAACTTTGTCAGTTTCCTGAAGCGAATGTAGAGAAAAGTCAGCTGGGCTTTTGGTCTGCTTACTACTGGCAGGGGGTTAGGGGAAAGGAGAGAGGGTAGCCATCCTTATCAATGCAGAGACTGAAGGAACAAGGCAGGTTAGGGTTCTGGGTGCTGTGCATTACGAAGTTACACTTTCTCCTACACTGTGATGCAGTCAGAGTAGATCCTGCCTTCTCCCTTTTTCAAAAATTCCATTCCAAGCTCATTTCTCATCATTTCTTTTCTGCCCATGCCTGCATCTGGAATATATTCTTTCCTTACTTGTTTCTCATGAAAATTCCCCATTTTACCCCTCACCCACCCAACACCAGCTGCTCAAGGTGGAGGGGGCAGGGGAGCGTGATGCTCTGCAGACACTTTACACACAACCTGAGAAAACAAAAACAAATTAAAAAAAAATCCCCATTTCATTCAAGTGCCACCTTCTCCATGAATCATTCCTTTTTTGCTTTTCCCAATTTGCTAATACCCTTCCTCCCAGACAACCTTGCCTTGCATTTAACTACTTTCAATTTGTTTGTTATCTATTCTCTTTACATTGAGTATTTGTGTATATTCTGTATATTCAATTACAGAGTATCTTGAAAGTCTCACTTGTTTAGTACTCTCATATATACATTGTCTCCCCTTCTTAGAGATTTTCTAACTTTTTAAATTTATTAGTTTATTTTCAGTTAACAAGATTCAATTCCATAGTTCCTTGATTTTCAAATTTCCTTTTCTTCCCTCCCTCCACCCCCCACCACAGCATATAGTCCAGTATAGAATCTGCAAATACATTCATATTAGAGATCATTCCAATTCCAAAGGGGTATTGTACTAGGTGGGATGAAAGATGGTAAAGAAGAAATAAAACCAAACAATGAAAAGAAAAAGATCATTTAGTTTGCTTCCATCAGGATTCAGACTCACTTCTTTCTAGTTATATCTCTGGATGGCGCATTTCTCTCGTTCATGAGTCTTTCGGGATTGACTTATATCACTGCATTGCTGAAAAGAAACCAGTCTGTCATAGTTGGTCATCACACATATGATTGTCTGTGATTGTGTAGTGGGGGACCACAATCTCTCCTTTTCTGAACTTGATAAATATAACCTCAAAATAAACAAGAAAGAAGTTAAGGAGGTGAATAGAATCTTAGAGAGACTAGATATGATGGATCTCTGGAGAAAACTGAATGGGGATAAAAAGGAATTTAATTTCTTTTCAGCAGTACATGGTACATACTCAAAAACAGACCATGTACTAGGGCATAAAAACCTCACAATCCAGTGCAGAAAGGCAGAAATATTAAATGCATCATTCTCAGATCATGATGCAATAAAAATTATATGCAATAAAGGGCCATGGAAAGATAGACTAAAAACTAATTGGAAATTATACAATTTAATCCTAAAAAATTGGTGGGTCAAAGAAGATTATAGAAACAATCAATAATTTCATTCAAGAGAATGATAATAAGGAGACAACATACCAAAATTTGTGGGATGCACTAAAGGCAGTTCTCAGGGGAAGTTTTATATCCCTGAGTGCATACTTAATTAAAGCAGAGAGAAGGGAGGTCAATGAATTGGACATGCAATTGAAAAAAACTAGAAGAAGAACAAATTGAAAATCCCCAATATAGGACTAAATTAGAAATATTGAAAACCAAATGTGAGATTAATAAAATTGAAATTAAGAAAACTATTGAATTAATAAAACTAAGAGCTGGTTTTATGAAAAAAATCAACGAAATTGATAGACCCTTAGTCAATATGATAAAAAAGAGAAAGAAGAAAACCAAATTATGAGTATCAAAAATAAAAAGGGTGAACCTACCTCCAATGAAGAGGAAATCAAAAAAATAATGAGGAATTATTTTTCCCAATTGTATGCACATAAATATGACAATCTTAATGAAATGGATGAATATTTAAGAAATCACAAGTTGCCCAGATTAACTGAAGAGGAAGTGAATTACCTAAATAACCCCATCTCAGAAAAAGAAATCAAACAAGGCATGAATGAACTCCAAAGGAAAAAGTCTCCAGGGCCAGATGGGTTTACTAGTGAATTCTATCAAACATTTAAAGAACAATTGATTCCAATACTCTACAAACTATTTGGGAAAATTAGTGAAGGAGTCCTACCAAACTCTTTATATGACACAAATATGGTACTTATCCTAAATCAGGAAGAGATAAAACAGAGAAAGAAAAATATAGACCAATTTTCCTCATGAATTTAGACGCAAAAATTCTAAATAAAATATCAGCCAAAAGACTCCAACAACTTATCACAAAAATAATATACTCTGATCAGGTAGGATTCATTCCAGGAATGCAAGGATGGTTTAATATTAGGAAAACCATCAGTACAATTGAGCATATCAACAATAAAACTAGCAAAAACCACATGATCATCTCAATAGATGCAGAAAAGGCTTCTGACAAAGTACAACATCCATTCCTATTAAAAACACTAGAAAGTATAGGAATAAACAGAGCCTTCCTTAAAATAGTTGATAGCATCTATTTAAAACCATCAGCAAGTATTATATGCAATTGGGATAAACTAGAAGCCTTTCCAATAAGATCAGAAGTGAAACAAGGGTGTCCACTATCACCCCTCTTTTCAATATGGTACTAGAAACACTAGCAGTAGCAATTAGAGAAGAAAAAGAAATCAAAGGAATCAAATTAGGCAAACAAGTGACCAAGCTATCACTCTTCGAAGATGATATGATGATATACTTAGAGAATCCTAGAGAATCAAGTAAAAAACTACTTGAGACAATAAATAAATTTGGCAAAGTTTCAGGATATAAAATAAACCCACATAAATCCTCAGCATTCCTGTACATCTCTAATGAAACTCAACAGCAAGAGATAGAAAGAGAAATCCCATTTAAAGTCACTGTAGACATTATAAAATATTTGGGAATCTACTTGCCAAAACAAACCCAGAATCTATATGATCACAACTACAAAACACTTCTCACACAAATAAAATCAGATCTAAATAGTTGGAGATTGTCTAACTTTTATAGTTGAATTCCTAATGCATAGTACAGTGTTTAGCAAAATAATTAGGAGAGGATTTTAAATGTTTTTATTCATTTACTCATTTATTCACTCATGATTCTGGGACTCTTTCAAAATGTTCATATGAGGATAAATATGAAATCAGAAAGATTTTTCATGCAGTTCTGCAAAAGGCTGAAGGCAGTGGTGGATTCTTTAGAAAATAGGTTGACCAGGGTGGCTAGGTGGCATAGTGAATAGAGTACCAGCCCTGGAGTCAGGAGGAACTGAGTTCAAATCTGACCTCAGACCCTTAACATGTAGTAGCCACGTGTCCTTGGGCAAGTCACTTAACCCCAAATTGCTCTGCCTTCCCCCCTCCAAAAAAGAAAAAAAAAATTAGGTTGACAACTTTGAAGGTATTTATGACATGTTAGTATCATACCTTTATGTTATCTCCAACTTTCCAATTAATCTTGAACGAAAATAATATTATCAAATTACTTCATTGAAAAAGTTTGACTAGGGTCAGCTAGGTGTAGAAGTGAGTAGAGTGTTGGCCCTGAAGTCAGAAGGACCTGAGTTCAGATCTGGCCTCAGACACTTAACACACACCAACAAAAACCTAGCCGTGTAACCTTGGGCAAGTAACTTAACCCCGATTGCCCTCCAAAAAGCAAAAGTTTGACTAAATGGATTGTACTTTAATTATAATTGTTTTTATTCATGCATAAGTAGCTCCTAGATTTATAAACAAAATATTAAATGTTATTTCTGAAATTGGAAAGTTTAAAAGTATTTAAATGATATATATTTTTTATTTTAAAATCTTCTATTCTTTTATTTTGCTAAAAATGTCTTCTCAATGAATCTCCATGAAACATTAATACCTTACTTTCAGACTAGGCCTTTTCAAGTACAATGATCACAAGATAAAATAAGTCTTTTGTATTTTTCAGTAAGATTAAGAAATAAATGCTTTCTTAAGCCCTAGGGATGACAAAGAGAAACTGTTTCTTAAACTAAAAAAAATTGTAAAATATAAGATTATAAAACTATATTGCCAGACCATAGGCCATCTTATTGCAGTTTTTAACTGAAAGAAACCCTCTTTGCTGTGAAATAACTACCTTTTGTGAGGGAACAGATAATAAAACACAGAATTCCAAATGTGTGCTAATTATGTGGTAAAAACTCTTATCTTCTTTATGCTATGCATGGTTATATGCAGCTGGGCTTGTAACCAAAATGACCTAGTCTTTGTTTCTTAAATCTCAGTGCTAGTCTAAGAATATTCTTCCAGTGTATTTATGTATAAAAAGATCTAAATCTGTTTCCAGAGGAAATAATTTAGACCAATACTATCTTATGTCAGTAAGCCAAATGAAGTATAACACTTATAACTACCTAAACAGAAATATGCAGTGGACCATTATTTAGGTAAATCATCTAAGTTGTATAAATAGTAGTAAGAATTTTAAAGTTAATTAATGGAAAACATTAAGAATTCATACTTAAGCTATTGATCGAGGTATATATTTTACTCCTACAACCAATTTAAATAGTTCACCTTCCCTCCCCCCTCTAATAAGTAATAAGAAATGGTACCTGGGGAAAAATGGGAGGAACATCTTAACTCAACCAAATATATTTTTTAAAAATAGAGTAATTCAAAATGTTTGTTGGCATTGAGGAATCATTTCTCAATATATATCTGAGGGGGAAAGTGGGGAAAGGTCAAGAAAACTGTCAGATCTTATTCTTATCAAAGACATTGATCAACAAAATATCATTACCTGGAGAAGCATATGCCTGTTGTCCATCTTTACAAAGTTATAACAATTATTAACATAATTTATTCCAACATTAAGGACATTATTAACAAAATGAGAGAAAAGAAAAATTAGAGATTCGAAAATTGTATTCTTTAAAGTTGTCTTACCATCTCTCAATTAAGTACCCAAGTACAGAGAATGGAAGATATATTTGACATTTATTGATATTAAAAAGTATTGATTTGGGAGAATAAAATAACATGTTAAGGGTTCCCTTCCAGCATCTCTTTTTTAAGGAAGTTCTTTTCTCACTTTGGTTCTCAAGCATTTCTTTTTATAATTCTTCTCCTTTTTTTAATGTAGATAGTTTTTATTTTTTTTCCCCAATTGAACATCAAGAAAAAAAAATTTTGAGTGATATCTATTTATTATGCTCTTATAAAGCAGGTATTGAGTTTTGATGGAATTATGCAAATTAATGCTAACAATCCACAGTTAGTGTTTAAGTAGACCAGTTAACCCATTCCAGCAAAGCATAATTTCCTCATATGCCATTTGAATACGAAAGTACAGTTGGGGGGCGGCTAGGTGGCGCAGTGAATAGAGCGCCGGCCCTGGAGTCAGAAGGACCTGAGTTCAGAGCCGGCCTCAGACACTTAATCCACACAAACAAAAACCTAGCCCTGTAACCTTGGGCAAGTTACTTAACCCCAATTGCTTTAAAAAAAAAAAAAAAGAAAGTACAGTTGGATTAAAAAAATCAAACAAACAAAATAAGACTGCTCAAAGCACAAGCCATGTTTGGAGTCAGTATCATCTTCCTATTTGAAAAGTAGCACCAAACTATATGTAGATTACAAGAGCAAATATTTTCGAAAAGTCAACATTTAATATTAATTACATCCATGTGCCAAACTTTTATCATAAATGTACTAAATTTGTTGACTGGAAAAAAAAGATCAAGGGGAAAGAGATAGACTTTTCCTGACAACTTCCTTGTAGAATAGAATTTTCTATCTGAATTAAGATGATGGGTACAAAAGCACTCTAGGGGTGGCTATGTGGCACAGTGAACAACAGAGCACTGGCCCTGGAGCCAGGAGGAACCTGAATCTGAATCCGGCCTCAGACACCCAACACCCACCAGCCATGTGACTTTGGGCAAGTCAGTCAACCCCTATTGCCCCTCCAAAGAGCAATAAATAAATAAATAAAAACACTCCAGAAACTTTCAAGTGCTATATAAATAGCAATTTTTCTGATATTGAGAGTTTAGTCTAACCCCTACTTGTATAGATAAGGAAAGTGAGACCCCCAAGGAGCCCAAAGTCAGACAGTGAGACAATGGCAGAGCCAAGCCTAGATAGAAGTGAGATCCAGATATAAATGCCATATTACAAAAGTGTGCTGTTCAAGCTTAGAGGTAGGTTGGTTATCTGCCTTTTACATATAGGCTTTACCCAATAAAGAACTGGCAACATTCGCTGTTCTGGCAATTACACAGTTTTCCTGGGAAGACTAGGAGTAGGAAAAGACCTGCTCCTGAGAAGCAGGAATAAAAAGGGATAGCTGAAAGGGTTAAATTTTTTAAACTACTAATATCGAGAATATTTTACAAGTCCTAGTCTGCTAGAAAGGCTTCAGAAGAGAAACTGCCTTAAATCAAGTATAAAATGTTGGTGTTTTATTTTACTCTTTTTTTTTTGGTTTTTGTTTTTTGGAGGACAACTGGGGTCAAGTGACCTGCCCAAGGTCCCACAGCCAGTTTTTGTGTTAAGTGTCTGAGGTCGGACCTGAACCCAGGTCCTCCTGACTCCAAGGCCAGCACTCCACTCACTGTGACACGAAGCAGCCCCTTATTTTAGTTTTTAAGACAACAAAAGTATATATTGTGAGTAGCATGTCATAATAAAGGCCTTAATAGGTCCCTGTGGATTTACTATATTTCTTTCTAAGAAATAAAATGTAGCCATAGACCAAATCATAGAGGGAGCACCACATATTCCTTGACAATCTGTGTAGCACTTTCACATGAATGGTCAGAGAAAGTTTTATTCATGCAAATTTATTTCTTAGGCTTTATTTATGCCTGCATGATAACACATATCTTCCACTAGAGTCTACAATGCCTATACAGTGTCACAGAAGCTGTTTCTGGGTTGCTGAAAATAATTCCACCAGTCTATGATCTGATATATCTTACCAAGCTGGAAAGGCTTTGCCTTTAGTCATGTACATGTGTCATTCACAGACCACCCACGTTAAGTTCAAAGAAGCTTAACATCAAGAGGCTGGACTCCTGCTGATAAATTTTTCTGTCACAACAAAAGGAAACAAAAACCCTAATGAAGAATCCAAGGCAGGAAGAGTTTGCCATCTTATTTGGAAGGAGTGCTCACACTGACGAAATTATGAATCATTTGAAGTCTAGTATCATGTTCAATTCTATTCTAGCTGAAACCATTAAAAAAAAGAAACCTAAGAAGTTAATTTAACATTTAAAAATATTACTCCTAATGCTATTTCCCTATATACAAACAGTAATTTAAGAATTCTAGTGGCCTGAGAGTACATTTACTCTTCTCACCTGGCATCAATCAGCAGATAATTACTACCATCATCATCATCAACATCATTATTTTACCTAGCACTTTCTGAGTTTCTAAACAAAACCCTAGCTCTTCAATTTCAGAATCAAACTTCTATGCAAAAAAAAAAATGAGCACAATGTTGGGCAATAGTCAGTTATATCTACTTTATGCTGAAATCCCAAGCAATTCCCATAGATAAATAGATATGTTGGTCAGGGTAAAGTGAAGGGTAGTTTAACATGCTGAACCTTACTTCAACAGAAAACTACACAGTCTTCCTGATGAACCAATCCCACCTGCAATAGTTCATTTCTTATATGCAAATTTTCACACAAATAATGACCAAAGAACATTTTGTTTGCTCTTTAAGTAGATTATAAAAATTATGCTATGTTGATTCTTGAGATTTTTTACCTCCTCTTGCTAATCTATCAGCTTCTTCATTGCCTATATAGTCTATAGTCTAGGCACCCCTTTGTAATTTTTCTCCTTCTCTTCGTCATTAAAATTAATTTAATTATGTTTTACTTTTTAACAGTAATAATATTCAGATACCACTATGACTTCCTCTGTGTAAGATGTTTTTTTTAATGGAAATTCCCTTAGTCTCCACAGATTGGTAACTCCTCTGGAGGAGGAAATATTAAGTATTTAAAGCACACTTATTATATGAATGAATCAATGAAAAAAATACAATTAAATATAAAAATACAGTTAAAATTGTACTAGGTTCTGGTGATATAAATTATCATTTAAAACAGTTCCTTCTTTTTTTTTTAAGGGTTCAGATTTTAACCATTAAGATGGATGGAGGCACAAGAATGAAGCTTTGGAAAGGGGTCACAAGGATACTGAGTAGAGACATAGAACAGTCAAATATCACAGCCTTTCCTGATTACTTTTCCTATAGCAAGAGGTAAGGGGTATATCTGGAAATAAGATGGCAGGGGAGATAGCAAAACAAAATGCCTTGTTAGGCCTGGATTGTTGATGGATAGGATGTCAAGCATGGTTGGAGGCAGATTTATGCTCATCCACCAATCAGGACAACATTTATCTTTGTTGTTATGATGCTGGTCCTAATAAGTAATTTGATAGGAAATTGAATATGGATGCCTACTCTGCTGGGCATTTTAGCATTAAAATACATTTACTTAAAATATGACTCAAGCTTCTACTGGTAGTAAAGAATAAGTGACTGACTAATTTAAACACATTTCTTCATACTATCTGTGAAATAATTATCACTGAAATCTGGCCAAATTTATGTCTTATAGTTTATAATTTTGGGGTAAGATTTTGTAGGGGTAGGGGGCTATCACACTTTATTTGCTTGCATTAATATCATGCAATATTCAACCTAAAAAAATCCCATTAAGTTAAATGCCTTGCTAGACCTTCCAAATTTTCCAGTGTCCTCGGAGATACTTCCAGTAACACCAAGCTTTTAGTATACTCACCACAGTTATCGGTGGTTTGCCCCTTGACAAAATTGTGAATTAAGTAGAATTTTACATAGAAGTCTCTGTTTTCATAACCCTTCCACCTCTCATGAAAGCTTTCCCCTTTGTCTTCTAGGCACCCAATGACTATGTTGCTTCCCGTATTCTTGCTGCCTTTTTCCCTTAAGACTGAATTAATTACAAGTATGCCATACACAAAATCCATAGTATTTTTCAAGTTTTTTTTTGTTTTTTAAACAGATAAACAAAACAAAGGCCTCAATAGATTAAATAGCATGTCAAAAGTCACAAAGTAGAGATGCAGATCTAGGATATGCAGCCAAGTCTCTGACTTTAAATCCCGTGATCTTTCCATTAAATATGAATGCCACAAAAGCATGAAAATCAGTAAAGGTATTTTATAGCTCTTTGATGAGTCTCAGAAACTCCCACCTTCACTCCCAGGCTTCTTTCCTTGTTTATCTGCACATTCACTATGCAAATAATATATTGCTCCTACCTGTGATTAGTTCAGACTCTGACAGTCATGATTTGGGAGAAAAAGGAAGAAATGAAAAACAGAAAATGAGCAGAGGAGATATAGATATACACTATCATAGGGATACATACACACACGTGTAGTGTGTGTGTGTGTGTGTGTGTGTGTGTGTGTAATAAAAATAAGTTTATTTAATTGTACATAAATAGATATGGAATAAATTCTTTCCTTAAGATTATGTATATGTGTGTATATTCATAGACACATATACAAAAACACAGTCCTAAAGAACACACCATAAGAAATATTAGTAAGAAGGGGGTGGAGCCAAGATGGCGGAGTAGAAACAGCGTGTCCAAGACACTTTTACCCCAGATCACCTCCAAAATATGTAAAAGGGGACTCTGAACAACGTCTGGAGCCCCAGCACCCACAGAACAACACAGAGAAGCTAACCTCCCGCTGAGGACAGTCCAGCAGCCTGCAGGAAGGACCAGCGAAGCGATCTGGGAGCCGGCTGTGCACAGCTCGAAGAGCTCGGGGAGCCGAGCACAAGTCCTCCTGAGTTGTGGTTTTAGCCCCAGTGCAGCTGGGTCAGCAGCCGGCTGGAGGGACCCCAGAACACCAGCAGCTGTGGCGATCCCAGAATTATCAACATAGACATGCCTAGGACAAAGTGAGAGGTTAATGCCCTATGGACTTTGGGACCAGTATTTGGGGAATGCGTTGGCTTCCTCCCCTGGGGGCTAGAAGCTGATGAGGAGACACGACATTCTGTAGTTTTCAGAGGCAGCTCCAGCTCCTGGCCTGAGAACTGTAGGGAGATACAGAGATCAGTCTTGGGGGGGTAATCACTCTTGCTTTAACCTCCATGGATCTGGATTGTGATCTGGGGTGGAGGTTGTGGGTGGGTTTCCAGCTTGCCAGAAACGGAAGTTGCCCCCCCACACACACATGTTTGGGGCGAAAGTTCCTGTCTGGCACCAGGCCATACTGTGGCAACAAGCCCAAAAGTCAAGTAATTAAGTAACAGCATGCCAAGGCAAAGGAAACAAATTATAAACAGAAAAATGCAACCTTAGACTCCTACTTTGGGGGCAAAAATGATGGAAGCATAGAGAGAGAGGAGGACTGTGAGGCCAGAAGTCCTGCTCCAAAAGCCCCAGGGGAAAACATGAGCGGGTTGCAGGCCATAGAGGACCTTAAGAAGGACTTTAAAAATCAAATAAGAGAAGTGGAGGAAAATTGGAAAAAGAAATGAGAAGGATGCAGGAAAGTATGAAATGAGGGTCAACAGCCTGACTGAGGAAAACAACACCTTACAAAATAGGCTAACTCAAATGGCAAATGAGGCCCAAAAGAGCAATGAGGAGAAGAATGCCTTAAAAAGTCGAATTTTCCAGATGGAAAAAGAATCTCAAAAGTTCACTGAGTTGATTCATTCCTTCAGAGTTAGACTGGAGCAAATGGAAGCTAATGACTTTATGAGAAATCAAGATACTGTTAAGCAGATCCAAACAAATGAGAGATTAGAAGGCAATGTGAAATATCTCATGGGAAAAACCACTGACCTGTCAAATAGATCCAGGAGAGAGAATTTAAAAATTGTTGGACTACTGAAAGCCATGATCAAAAAAAGAACCTAGAAATCATCCTTAAAGAAATTCTCAAGGAAAACTGCCCTGATGTTTTAGATCCAGAGGGCAAAATAGAGGTTGAAAGAATCCACAGATCACCTCCTGAAAAAGATCCCCCCCCCAAAAAAAAAAAAACTCCCAGGAATATTATAGCCAGGTTCCAGAACCCCCAGATCAGGGAGAAAATACTACAAGCAGCCAGGAAGAAACAATTTCAATATTGTGGAAACCCAATCAGAATAGCACAGGACCTGGCAGCTTCTACACTGAGGGACCGAAGGGCATGGAATGTGATATTCCAGAGGGCAAAAGAGCTGGGAATGAACCCAAGGGTCACCTATCCAGCAAAACTGAGTATTTTGTTTCAGGGGAATATATGGTCATTCAGTGGAATAGAGGACTTTCAAGCATTCTTAAGGAAAAAAAAACAGAGTTGAATAGAAAATTTGACATCCAGACACAAGAAGGAAGAGATGCCTGAGAAGGTAATCAGGGAAAAGAAATCAAAAGGAACTTATCAAAGTTGAACTATTTACATCCCTATATGGAAAAACAATAACTGTGACTGATGTAATCTTTCTCAGTATAAAAATAATGGAAGAAGGGTGTATGGTCATATGAATACATATGTGAATGTGTGTATATATGTTTACAGTTATACATGGATAGAGGGCACAGGTTGAATTTGTTGGGAAGGGATGATACTTAAGGGATGAAATTATGAGGTGAGAGAGGAAAGTGGCAAGAGGAGATGGGGAGAGATAGGGTAGGGTAAACTATCTCATGTAGAAGAAGCAAGGGGAAGTGGTTGTAAGGGAGGGGAAGAATAGGAAGGCAAAAAGGCAAAACCACATTCTCATTGAATTTGGTTCTGGGAGAGAATGACATACATACTAAATGGGATATCTCAACCTGCAGCAGAATAGGGGGAAGGGGGATGAGAGGAGGGATGATGGAGGGGAGGGCATCCTTGGGGGGAAGGGAGGTTGGAAGTACCCACTATAGAAGAGGGACAGGATCAAGTAGGGAATGGACCAGGTGGGGGGTGGGATGAGTGGGAGGGAATTATAAGCTGCCTTGTACAATATATCTACTGTGGTAATGTTTAGCATAGCTAGACATGTACAACATATACTGAATTACTTATCTTCCCAGAGGGAATGGGTGACAAGAGAGGAAGGAAATGGATCTGAAATTCGAGGTTTTAAGACTAAATGTTTCAAATATATATAAATACTATTATTAATACTCTTTTGCTTGTAATTGGGAGATAAGATGTGCAGGCATTGGGACACAGAGATTCACCTTCCTCTAATGGAAAAATTGAAGGGGGTATGGGAGAAGATAGGGGAGAGAGCAGATTGGAGGGAGTGATATCTTGTGGGACTGCTATTCTGGGAGGGTGGGTAGGGGAAAAACAGGGGGGAAAATAATTGTAACTCAAAATCTGGCGGAAATGAATGATGTAAAACAGAAGTTAATTAAGCATTTGTTTAATAAAAAAAAGAAATATTAGTAAGGAAAATTATAATTAAGAACTAGTATACCTCCCAGCTTGTGTAAATTTAAATCCACCTAGATTTCATAAATTAAAATGTTTTCCTGCACATATTTATAAATTCATTTTCTTCATGCAGTGGGAACATTTTATAGTGATTGCATTATTAGGCTAATAGCCAGGGAAATCTATATTCAAAATGTGCCTATAGATACTTATTATATGACCTTCTTTCATGAAGTGATACTTTTTACTCTGGGAATTCCCAACTGTGATGAAATTTCAGAAAATATATATCCATATATTTTCATGTTAATGTAGAAACATTCCATTTGCTTAAAATCACTAAATGGCTCCTTAATTAACCAGACATCCAAGGCTTTAATTGTTTTAATTTCAACTTATCTTTACTCAGACTACTTCACTTCATATATACTCTGTTTTACTAAAACTGAATTTCTTACTGTTCTATTTTGTCTGTTACCTCAATTACCTGTTACCTGTTACCTTAGAGGTCACTTGAAGTTCAGCTCAAACACTGTTACCCCCAATTAAATATCACAATTCTTCAAAATTACAAATTATCTTTTATGCTTCAAACTTTCAATTAATTCTGTTTATATTTTTGTCATGGACTTACTAGAGTTCAATTGTCATAGTTTTGAATCCGTCATAAATTACAACTAGATTTTAAGCTCCCCAAGGGCAAGGGTGTCTTATTTATCCTTGGATCTCATGTTATGCCTATCATTTTACTTTTTCTTTATTAATAACTTTATACTTGTATAGTTTCCTTATTCCATTAAATAAATTCTAAGCATTATATCTCAGTAACTCTAAATCAATTTAGAAACAATATCATTATAACAATAATTAGATAAACCAGTATAGCAATAAAAGTAAGCCAACTCAATGACAAATTAACCATATCATTTAAAACTCATCTGGTAAATGAAAGTCATGGTGATGAATACATTTTAAGGTCCTCACAAAAACGAAATTCTTCTTTGATTCCTTTAGGCAGTCATGAATTATAATCTCCGCAAGAAGTTTGTTCTAAGCATAATTCTCAATGATATATTAGCCAAGGCCATAATTTGTGATCTCAGGTAGTAATTCTGAGTTGCAGCTTCCAATTTTTCTTCTAAAATGTTATTATTTTTGTGACAAATTATTCAACTTTTTCTCTGACCTGAGTAAATTAAGACTGGTGAGTAATAACAAGGTTGTAAATGATCTAAAGTCTTGAGTTTTTTGTTGGGCGTCTGACACATATAAGATTATCCTTCCGATTAACCAAATTTAGTGAATCTTAGAATTTTTTTAGCAAATCAGGAATTGATTTCTTTCTTGTGCTTGTCTATATGATTCTCTTAGTGTTGTGCCTTGGGCTTTCAAGTCCTTTATGTCCTTAGTCAATTTCATTTCTCTGCTGATTATTGTCTTTGTAAGAATGAAGCACCAGATTCATGTGATGGAAGGATGCTTCAGTTAGATCCAGGAAGATGAGGCCCAATCTTGCCTTTGACACTTAATAGGTGTGTGACCATAGGCAAGTCACTCAGTTTCATGAACCTCAGCTTCCTTATCTTTGAATGGGAATAATAAGACTAACAACACCTGCTTGCAGGGAATTAAGGTTCAAATAAAACAGCGTTAAATAAAGAGCAGTCTCTAAATCATTATGTAAATGTCAGTTCTTTCATGAAATCAGATAATTTAGAGTCTTAGAGAAATGTCACATGAATCCATGGATAAAAGATCAACCTTACAATCAAGCAGACCTTGATTCTGATGCATCCTAATTAGTTGTTTGATGATGAACATGTCTTTTAAAACTTTTAGTCCCTCACTTAAATCTCTAAAAATTAAAGGTGTATATGACTTGATAAGCTGCCTCATGTGGAGAGAGTTTCCACCTTACTCTCCCACTCTAGGAGTTCCCAACACAGTTGAAATTACAAGTCCAAATGAGCAAGGGAGGAAGGGAAGAAGTTTGAAATAGAGACAGCAACAATAAATGTTCCCATTTATTGCGGCTAGGTGGCGCAGTGAGTAAGAGCGCCGGCCTCGGAGTTGGGATGACCCGAGATCAGATCCGGCCTCAGAAAATGAGCACCCACGAATAAATAATGACTAGCCCTGTAACCTTGAGCAAGTTACTTAACCCCAATTGCTTTAAACAAACAAACAAACAAACAAACAAACAAACAATAAATGTTCCCTGAGCCTAAGGGAGTTTAAATAACTTGTCCCTTTTTATACAATAAGAAAATGTCAAAGGCAGGATTTGAACTTTAGTCTTCCTGATCAGAGTCAAGCACTCTGTCCGCTATGCCATGTTACCTACAAGATAACACTTATTTTTACTGTTTTTAATGGTAAAGCATGTTTGCAACTTTTGAATTATTATAATTAACCATAACTCCTTTCCATAAATGGAAATTGACCAAATCACTTTAGGTCAAAATCAAAAGTACAAAAAATTAAAATTATAAAGGAAATAAGTTCTTTATTCTGACTGTTTTCTTTGTGAGGAATGTATACTGTGTGAAACTTTTTGAAACATGTTGATTATCCCTATACAAAGTGTTTTCTTTTGGTATTTATGCCATAATACCCAACCTTTTCTAAAAAAAAATCTGATACAAGTGCCAGTCTTTTAATTTCTCTTAAATAACTGATCTTGGTGTTCCACAGATCTTAATTTATGCTTGTCCTTCTTCCAATTCAAATAATACTTCTTTAGTCTCAGGTGGGAATTCTCCTTCTGTCTTCTTTGGGATTTTCCTGATGGCTTTGACATGTATAGAATGTCAAGGGTTCTATTTTTAACCCCTTTCAATTTAATCCTATCAATGACTTGTATGAAATCACAGCTTGTTTATAAATTTATGGAATACCTGGATTACTTGTAATTAATTCAGGGGTGAGGGGAAAGTGGTAGCATAAAATCTGATACAAGTGCCAGTCTTTTAATTTCTCTTAAATAACTGATCTTGGTGTTCCACAGATCTTAATTTATGCTTGTCCTTCTTCCAATTCAAATAATACTTCTTTAGTCTCAGGTGGGAATTCTCCTTCTGTCTTCTTTGGGTTTTAAGTCATTGGGTGCTTAGAAGACAATGGGGAGGAGCTTTCATGAGAGATGTAGAGCTTATAAAAACAGATGTTTCTATGGGTATAAAAAAGCTCAGTGTTAGTTGCAGCATCTTAGAAGACATTGGGGAGTTGTATACTTTCTATGTTATTTTTGAGTAAACCTGATTTTACAAATGGTGAATTACCTAGAAAGTGCTGTATTTTGTTACAGTATTAAACCTAAACTATCAGAGAACTGGCCTGAGTCAGGCTTAGCCCACAATGCCTAATTGCATGTTTTTTGAAAATACCATACATAGTAAAATATAGGAGTGGGTCAAAAGGCAGTAGAGAAGAGCTAAAAAAATGGGGATGGAGTCATGATCGTATTGATGGAAATGCCAACTATAGCTGGCATAAAGAAAAATATTAACACCAAAAGAAAGGGATAGAATATAGGGGTTGCTCCAGAAACTTATGAGAGGCACAGGGAGCCTGGTAGTTAACCCAGAGTGCCCTCTGGTGATGATTGGCATTTATGACAGGTGGGGCTGAGCACTTATTTGATAGCAGATGATCCAGTTGGGAACCAATATATAAAGCAGTCACTAGTTACAGTACTCTTCCTTCCTTCCCTTCCTCCATGTAATATACAATAATATATAAGGACCTTTGTGCAAAATAGTGGATTCATAGCTTAGAAAGCATGAGTATTTTGATTGAAGGTATCCTGTCCCAGATGTGACCTGGACCTTATTATGTTACAGAGCCACCTGTATAGTCTTGAACAAAGTAGATTTAGCATAGGTCACTTGGTTCCATAATATCATGACTGGTTTTTCTATCTCATTTTGATATTCCTATGTGCTTCAAATCACAGCCATGATTACAGAAGTTAAGGTGGGAATAGGTCTAACAGATGTTGTACAAAAATACTTTAGTGTAGTCCCAGTCTCCCTTGTAGTCAACAGTTTGGGGCTTGAGGGGAGGAAGGGAAAAGACAAGACAACAACACAGAGAGAAATAACAGCTCCCCGGGTGATTTTCTTCAGATGCCTTGCAGCCGGACTAGTACTTGCTCTTGTTCTTCATTTTGCATTGCCTTCACATGCAGGCTCTGCTGGTCCTTCTTTCTGGTTATGATTTTTCCTAGTTGTATGATTCTCCATCTGCTCCTTTTGGAGAATAGCAATGTGTCCTTATTTACTTCTGATCTCATGCTATGTTACGTATTTTGCTACATTGATACTTTAGCTATGCGTCTCAAACATATAAGCTAGTAGATTAATACAAAGAAAAAATCCTATGACACCATAGAACTCTGGGTGAAAAGGGTAATTTTCATCATGAAAAAAAGGTCCCAGAAGACTGATCTGTGTATCTTGATATATCCCTGTAACAGAGATGTTCATTTCTAAGCTCCACTTGTATTCTTAATGCTCTATGTCAAGCATGGATTAGAGTAGTGCTTTGTAAACTATAAAATGCTGTATACTTGTGAGATATTTATTGTTTAAATAATCAAAATACTATAGCAGAACACTCAGACTTCAAAAAGACATGTGATAGGAGTCCTCACAAGAATTTGGGACATGAAAACAGCCTTTATTTGAAAATAATATCTTTCTGCAATGATCTAAAATAATTCCAAAGGACTCATGATGGAAAATGCTATCCACATCCAGAGAAAGAACTATGGAGTCTGAATGAAGATCAGAGAATATTATTTTTTCCTTTTTTTGTTCTTTTTTCCTCCTGGTTTTTCCCTTTGTTTTTAATTCTTCTTTACATCATGACTAATGTGATAGTATGTTTAATATGATTGTACATGTATGTCCTATATCAGATTGCACACCATTTTGGGAAGGGGGGAGCAGAAGGAGGGGGAGAAAATTTAAAACAAAATCTTTTAAAGGTGAATGTTGAAAACTAAAAATAAATATTTTTTAAAAATTAAATAACTCCTTTTTCTCAGGGTACATAGATTGACTTTTAGACTAATACTGAAAGAATATATAAGAAATAAAGTGCATCTAATGTCCTGAATTGATAATATTCATATAATAACATTTTAAACTTGGAAAATGTAAATAACATATCTGCGCATGAGAGAATAGTAATCTTCAGAAATCATCACTGCACTTAACATTGCAATAGCAATAGATCCCCATTATATAGCCCTTTCATGATTTACAAACAATTTCTTCTTAACAACCTTCTGAGACAGAAGATAGAACAAATATCATTATCCCCATTCTATAAATAAGTGGTGAAAAGAAGTGCCTCCTCTGTCTTCGTCCTTTTATTACTAGGCAAGTCCAAGGAGGCTTCACCACCACATATGCAAATTACCTACTCATTGCATGTCTGGCAAAGTAGAAAGAGTAACAGAAAGTACAAAGCAGCAAATCATTGTTTATTCTCTCCCCCTCCTTATTTCCTACATTATCACCCATCTCTCCTTAAGTTTCCTTAATTTAACAGGTCATGGACCTTTTCCTGAGCCATGTTTGTATCCAGGGTTAGATCAGAATTTGTTAACTATTACATTGAATATTAGATTTCTTGTATATCTTATATCTTTCTACTAGACTTAAATCTCTGTGATGGGAAAGATAGTACCTTCTTTAAGATGTGTGTCCACCCTAGCATATAAGACACCTAATAAACCTGTCTGTGTGCTTATTCATATTTGTTGAGTTAGACCAAAACTTTTAAAAGCATTGCACAGAGCTGGAACTGAAAGCCACATGTTCTGATCAACAATCCAGTAGTCTTCCCCCTCTATCTACTAGGCTGATAATGGTCTTATTAATACTGAAATATGCCTACTAAATATGTGACCTCAGAATTATAGGATCAGGACTGAGATTGAAAGGGATGTGTTCGAAGATTTCCATATGTTGGGAGAGGGATACACCATCTCTTAGACAACCCATTCTTTCCAATTTTAGATAGATTTGGTTGTTAAGAAATGTTTCACCTCTTTATTTTCAACCCATTCCTCCTGGACCTGCCCTTTGGAGAAAAAAGAACACATCTACTATAAGGTTCAGATACTTGCAAGAAGTTATCATGCTCCCTTCCATGCCAATAGTTCTTATTTCCAAGCCAACCATAATTAATTATTTTGATTGATCCTATTGCTGCTGCTTTCTCTCTTGAGTCACTCCTAGATCATTGGTGCTTTTTTTTTGTTCTATTGTTTAATGATTATGCTGTGTTTACTCATGTAGTCCCCCCACCCCATATACTATCTGTTTCATCTCTCTTCTAAAAGAAGAAATCCATTCTTACATATCTATATTTTCCTCTTAGAAGATTGGCATTTACTACCTATACCAGTGATAATGTAAATTCTTGACAGGAGTAGTTGGAGGACTGTCAATTTGTTTCTAGGACAATCACAGAATCTTAGAGGCATAGGAGAACTCAGAGAGCAAAAATTTCAACCTTTTCCTGGGGCAAGATTCCCTCTACAACATACCAAACATGTGGTTATCTAGACTTCACTTAGAAATCTTCATTGTTGGGGAATTTATTACCACTTGAGGTAGACCATTGTAACACTGAAAGGACTCTTTTTTTTGTAGAGCATAATATATACTTAACTGAAATCTGTCTTTTGGAAGTTAGCTTCTACCCATTGGTTCTACTTTTTTTTCCTTTGGAGACCAAGAATAACGATATGTTCCTTCACACCCTTCAGATAAATAAAATCAACTATAATGACTCTCGTAATATTATATTAGCTTAACTATGTTATCGAACTATACATCCTCGGTTTTTTTTTTCAACTGATGCTCTTATGATATTGTTTTCAGTCTCTTGATGGCTGCCTTTTGGGATGTACTTGAGAGCACCAATTTCTTTCCTACAATATAGCACCCAAAGCTGACCATCATATTCTAAAAATGTTTCAACTAGGAAATTCTGTATCTCTACCCCCCAAACATAATGTTATCTAACCCTGTCTCTTTTCCTCCTTCCTTCTATTTTTTGCTAAAAATAAATTCAGTATTTTACATTCATCTCACTGTTTCTTCTTTGTAGGATTATAGCATTATAGATTTAGACTGAGACAGATCTTTAGAGATAATTGAGTTCAAACATTCATTTTACAGATGAGGGAACAGAGGGCAGGGGAAGTGAACTGATTTGCTCAAGTTAACCTTATATTAAACATATTCCACTTAATTATTATTCTGCCATTGTTGTTATTGTTGCTGATATCATTGTTTAGTCATTGCTGATATGTTTATTTCATGTCTGCATCTGGTTGTCTTGGTTAACTCCCTTTCCCAGCCTAATAATATACAAATATCAACATGATGTGATGGCTAGGACATTAGAATTGGAGGCAGGAAAACCTAGCTCTAAATCCTGCCTCTGATATTGCCTCACTTTGTCACTATGGGAAAATCACTGAATCTCTCCGAGTCTCATCTTCCTCAGATATAAAGGGAAAAAAATAGAGTGTAAGTAGGACCTACCTCATAGTGCTGCTATGAAGACCAAATCAGATATTGTATGTAGTTATTTACAAACTTTTAAACACTATCTAAAATTAAGCCATTATTATTATGTATGCTTTCTTCCAGGTATTGGAAAAATGTATTCAATAGACAGAATCAACAATAGTTATTGGTGACACTGCATTAGAAACCCCCCCCCCCCCAGGTTATCACTGAACTATGAAGTCATACTCTTTTGGTCTGATTGTTCAGTGGCTGTGAATCACCTAAGTGTACCACCCTATATCTCTCCACTCCATCTTGTCCTCAAGGATATCATGAGAAACTGTTTGCTGAAAGGAAAACCATGGAAGAGTGCTTAACCACTATTTACAACTCTTCAATTACTCTTCTGAATGCTTCAAAGGCATCACTATGATAAGAGAGTGTTACTTCTGGTGCTTCTTAACAGCCACAAAATCCATGTGGGTAAAAATGTCCTTTGAACTTCAATGTCTTTCAGTTGTCATTTCTTTTTTGCCAATATCAATAGTAGTTTTTAGTAAATACAGTGCATTTGAATGGTTTAAGAGGATTAACTTTGCTAGTACGTTATTTATTCCCTAACACATGGTGTGTGTGTGTGTGTGTGTGTGTGTGTGTGTGTGTGTGTGCGCGCGCGCATGTGTGTGAGAGAGACAGTGACAGAGAGACAGACAGAGAGACAGAGACAGAGAGAATCGGAAAAAAAAAGAGACAGAAAGAGAGACGGAGAAAGACATATACCCGGAGAAATGGAGGCAGGAAGACAGACAGATACAAAGACAAAGAGGAAGACAGTGATGGAAGGAGAGAGAAAAATTTACCCATAGAAATACTGAGGGAAGAAACCTTAAATTCCTTGCCCCCAAAGAAGTGAATAAAGGAAGGGTTTTAGATAACCTGGAAAGAAAGAGAAAAAGAATGAGTCAAAAATAGAAAGAGAGGTGAGATGTTTATTTCCTTCTTATGAAAAAAAGAGGAAGAATATCTTAAATAACAAATAAATCAAATGGTCACTCAACATTATGAGGCATTAGTTACCCTTCCACTGTACTCAGAAATCTATGCCAATGATAGTAGGGTACTGAGTTCTCATTCTTTCCAGATCTAGGGGCTGCTTCCCTGGAGCCACAGAGGATGGGAATCTGGTACAATGCTATATATTCCTGAGGGATTTTAAAATTAATGAAAATATTATTTGTGACAAAAAATGACTAGTTCTTGCATTTGTAATGGGCTGTGCCTGCAGCAGCAGCTGTGCCCAAATCAAGAAGGTGCCATACTGAGAAATGGAAGGTTGATTTCTGCTGGTTTTTTTTATCCCCCCTTACATTTGTTGTTTATCATTTTGAAAGCAATTGGAGTCATTTTTAATTTTTTTTTTGTTTTACTACACTACAGGCAAGAATAATGACTTGCCTGAAAATGAGCCTATACTCAACACACAGCTAGTAACATGTAGACATTTATTTTAATAGTACTGGGTTTGATCAAATAATGCTACTAACTGCCAAAGATAAATCAATGTTAACTATTTCTTCCCCAGGAAATTGGTGCATCACCGATTCTCTGTGACAGTCAATCAGTGGGGCAACCTGGAATTGCAAGGCTGGATTTAGTCCTAGCTCTTCCACTTTTTAGCTAAATGACTATGAGCAAGTCACTTAACTATTTAATCTTAATTTTTCATCTATAAAAGAAGAAAAAATAACTTTTACTCATATCAGGATTTTGTCAGTTTCTAATATGAGGTTGTATGTATAATTGTTTTTAAAACCTCTTAACTAGAAAAAAGCAAAATGCCTTTAATCAATGCATGCACCACACTTCTAAGGGAGTAAATTCTTTAGTTGTTCTTGGGGAAATTGACCTAGCTTACCTTTAATTTTAGCTAATTCTTTACCTGTTGCAGGTAGTTGGAATAGACACTTGAAATAATGTACTTTAAAACTCCCACCTAAGTCAGTGATTTTTTTCTATAAAATTAATAATCATCCAGGTATAGCCTGAACACTTCTATTCACAGCGGAGTCCTTACCTTATAGGAAGCATTTCTCATTGCTGGGAAGTTTTAGTTTTTTGTTTGTTTGTTTTGTGTTTGGGGCGGGGGTTTGGAGGGAAATTGGGGTTAAGTGATCTGCCCAAAGTCACATGGCTAGTAAGTGTGTCAAGTGTCTAAGGCCGAATTTGAACTCGAGTCCTCCTGACTCCAGGGCTAGTGCTCTATTCACTGCGCCACCTAGATAGCTTTAGAGTCCATACATACATAGATACACACATGAATACATACATACATTACATGTATGTGTGTGTATATATATATATATACATACATGTATATATGTGTGTATAAAATTCCCATTGATAAAACACAATCTGCTGATAGCAGCATGGAATGACCAGCATAGAATGAAACCCATACCAATACATTTTAAATGAATGAGTGGAATGTGGAGAGACTATTCAGTCTATCCATTCCCTTACAAACAACTCTCCTTAAGTCATGCATTTCTTGACAGGGGGAGTTTATTTGGGGGCTTCATGACTTCACTAACCTTCCAAATGTTTTGGATCATCATTTTGAATGGACACAAGAGGGCTTTTTTGCACTGCATTCTTCTCAGTAAAATGTAAGCCTAGGAAAAATTACTCTTTTCATTTCTGTTGTTATATCCCTAGTGCCTATCACAGTGTCTGTAACATAGCATGTGCTCATTAAATGCTTTTGGAATTATATTGAATAGGGAAATGCTTCATAAAGAAGCTCCCTTTTAAAAAAGAAATTAAAATCCTTAGATTAAGAAAGATGCCAAGTGAATAGAGCACAGGCCCTGGAGTCAGGAAGACCTGAGGTCAAATCCAGCCTCAACCAATTAACACAAAACCTAGCCGTGTGACCTTGGGCAAGTCACTTAACCCCAATTGTCCCTCAAAAAAATTAAGATGCCAAAAAGAACTTTCAGTTTCTTAGTGTGTCACTCAAATGAAACAGACACAGAACACCTACAAGTACATCTCTTGATTACAAATATCCCTGACATTCCTTTTACAAATATTCACGCCATTAATTCAGAAATCACTCAAACATAAATTATATATATGCATATATACATGCATACACAATAAATACACACATATGTGTATATGTATGTATATATATGTGTGTGTGTGTGTGTGTGTGTGTGTGTGTGTAATAATAGACAGAAAACCTTATTCCTGTGTTAAATGAGGGGAGAAGCTTCATAAGCAATTTTGGCTTCTTTAATGTGCATCATGGAGAATATTCATAATTCTAACTCGAGTCATAAGAACCTAAAGTAAGATACAAGAGATAGCAATATTGTCACAAAACCTATTGTTCCTTCTAACTTCCTTTCTGAAGAAGAAGAAGATGAGGAAGGGGAGGAGGAAATGGAAGGAAAGAAGGAAGGAAGGAAAGAAGGCAGGAAGGAAGGAAAATAAAAGAAAAGAAGAGAAAGAAAATTATGAATAAGCATAAGAACCATTGGCATAGGTCAATTTCAGATTATGTTTCTCATTTGTGGATGTCTACTGTTTCCTTTTATATTTTCTGATTTATATATGGTGATAAAGACTGACCTAGAGTGGACAACAGCCAGATCAAAATTAGTGAGTTAAAGCATTCCAACATAAACATTTCCTCAGAATTGTAAGTAATTCTCATAGACTCTAAAAGTAATCTTTTGGTACCTATACCAAATAGAGTTGTTATCCATATTATTTTGTTCACTGATTTTGTTTCCTATAACTTTGAGAGCTCATGTAGTAGAACAGAGAGCTAGTCTTGGACTCAGATGACAAAGATTTATCTTAACCTAAGATACATACTACCTACATGACCCTGGGCAAGTACATTAAAATCTAAGTGTCCTAGATAACTCACTAAGATTGTAATTTACAGAATAAATGTTGGTCTGCATTGGTAGCAGAAGTTTCTTCATTGGAAATTCATTATACAAATAAACTCACATATCCCAACAGTGTCATATGTGTTGGTAAACTTGCAGTTCAGCTAATTTATTGGGACATTGAGAGGCATTGTAGCACAATGGATAGAGTCAGGTTTGCAGTCTGGAGATTTTGGATTCTGACACAAGCTGTGTGATCTTGGTTAAGTTGCATTAATTTTTTTGGGTGCCAAACAACTAACTATAGTTATAAGCAGAAAGATATTTAAATATCTGAACTGGGAGAGGTAGTTTCCTCTACTGAGATCACCTGGTACTTAGGAAACCACAAAAATGGACAAGAAAAAACAAAATTGTTAGGGCATCACAAGAGCCGAGATCATAAATATAAGGGACAGGGTAATTTTACTTGATGTAAAATTTCACCAGACCAGGAAGTAAGGAGACTTTGGGAGTATAAAGGAAAATGCACTGGATGGACTTGGAGTGAGATCATCTGAGTTCAAAATGTAACTCTGTTGTTGATTATCTGGGTGATACTGGTTAAGTGACAACGTCTCATTATTAGTTTCCACAAATGGAAAATGAAAGGGATTTACCTTTCTACCTCTCTAGTCTTCTTATACTTTATTTCTTCTTACTCTAGGATCCAGCTATACTAACCAGCTTACTTCATGGTATTTCAACTCTTGTGTCTTTTTTTTTCATTTTTCCTCCATGCCTAGAATTGTCTCCTTCCTCACTTTGAACCCCCAGATTCCTTGTCTTTTTCAAGGACTCAACTCAAATTCTACCTTCTGCTGGGTGCCATCTGACTTACCTGGACAATTTCCTAACTGCATTCTCTTTCTGTTTCCTCTTAATAAAAAATAATTATTTTTATTTTGTCTCCCACATTAAAATGTCAGCTCCTTAAAAGCAGGACCTGTGCCTTTTGTCTTTTTTATTTTCCTAGCACTTAGTACTGTGCCTGTACATGGTTGGTGCTTAATAAATGCATGTCGATTGATGGATTTACTGACTTGGTAGAGTTATCCAATTGGTTGCTTTATGGATTTACTCAATCTGAAATATTTATACAATACTTTTTTAATGTTTCAGTATGTGAATATATATGTTGTCACGCATTTCCTATAGAATATAGAATCATCATCTCATAAATATCATAAAATGGAAGCTATAGAACTTGAAGAAAATTGTCAGATGGTTAGTTCAGCCTTTTCATTTCATTAAAGAGAAAACCTGCAATATAAAAGTTAAGTGAATTACCCAGGGTCACACAGGTAATCACAATGCAACTGAGAATTCATATCCTCTGACTCCAAGTTCAACACTTTTCCCACTGTACCACAGCATTTTCTATTGAATAATTTTCAATGATTACACTGAGCAAATAGCATTAAGATACCATTACTTAGAGTGCCTTTCTGCAACACGTTTACCATTCTGTCAATGCAAATTCTATGAAAATTATCATTTAGTTCTGTACCGTATGTCAAAAGTCAGATATTGACCACCTTTTTAGTGCCTATTCTTGACTAATGGAAATTATTGTAAAAATTGAAGGGTTACTTGGAATAACAAAAGAAAGTATAATATCAGATCATAAGATGATGATCTGATTTTTTTTATGTTGTTGTTGTTCAAGGAGACTACTGTGCCTGAGGGATGACTAGGCTTCCAAAGGACTTCTACAGTTACACACCATGACTTTCACTATCACAGTTTCATTATATTTCAGGTTGGCATAAGAATTTACATGGAATTTTGGGGGAGTATTGCAGAAGCCACAAACAACATGTGAAGGCCAGCAAACACAGAAAATATTTAGAAACTCAAAAATGCATAAATACATATGTAGTATTATAAAACATAAGCCCAAATTTTACGACACCAAGAAAACACCAAGTAAACACCAAGAAAAAAAAAAACACCAGACTTCTCTGGTATGAAGGGAGAGCCAATTTTCAGTCTAGAAGACTATCTTAGGGTAGTATAGAAATTTAGTGTCATATATGTTTTTCTTCACAATTAAATTTATTATATTGCATATGCTTGCATTTCATTATGAGATGATAAAATGTAACATACTCTAAATATCTATGGGTTGCAGTATCTAATATACATTTAGACTGTATTACAGACAATTGAAAAACAATAAGAAAATTAAGCATTTTTATGTTATCAGAGGCCTTCAGGGTGTTATGAAGGTGAAGGAGGCATTCTCTATTCAGTATTTTTCAGAATCTCAAAGCAGGTGGCTAATAGTACTTTGTAGTAGGTTGCTTCTTACTTTATTTTTTTTAAGTCCTAATTTACCAGAAAGAGGAGTATTTATTCATTACACTGTCTATTAAGCACTGAAGAGTCTAACATAGCCTCTACCCTGGGATGAGTCATTGGTGTGGGAATAGCAGTTGACAACAGCAATAACAGTTCATTATGGAGTCATGAAAAGACAATGATTTGGGATCCAGAATAGCATAACATTTCTGAATTTCAGTTTTCTTATCCAGAAAATAGGGATATTGATACTTATAGATTCCAAAGGACTCTTACTAAATAAAAATATTTCAAACCAAAATCACAATAGAAATATGATTTATTTGCATTGGTTTATAATTAGAATATAACCACAGAATTACAGCTGAAAGGGAGGTCATCTAGTCCAACCTATTCATTTTAAAGATGAGGAAACTGAGGCATAAAAACATTAAATGCCTTGCTCAAGAACACAAACAAAAAAGGGACAGAGCAATGATCTTCCCTCAGTTCCTCTGACTCTAAATCCAAAGCTTTTTTGACTGCTTTGTCCCTCTGTAGGTTTGGTTCCTTTGCAAATACATTCTATGGCATATAATGTGTTAGCCACTCATCCTAGCTTTGTGTCTTCTGCAAATCTGACAAGCATGGCATTAATGGCTTTATCCAAGTTCTTTTTTTTTGTGCCACATTTTAAAAAATTAATTTATTAGTTTAGTTTCAGTTAACAAGATTCAATAGTTCCTTGATTTTCAAATTTCCTTTATTTCCCTCCCCCCTCCCCACATGACAGCATATAGTCCAGTATAGGATCTGCAAATGCATTCATATTAGACATTATTCCAATTACAAAGGCATATTGTACTAGGTGGGATGAAAGATGGTAAGGAAGAAATAAAACCAAACAATGAAAAGAACAAGATCATTTAGTTTCCTTCCATCAGGATTCAGGCTCAGTTCTTTCTAGTTATATCTCTGGATGGCGCATGTCTCACTTTCTTGAGTCTTTCGGGATTAACTTATATCACTGCATTGCTGAAAAGAGTCCAGTCTGTCATAGTTGGTCATGACAGATATGGTATGTCTGTGATTGAATAGAAATTGCTTCTTCTGATTCTGCTCTTCTCACTCAGCATCAGTTTGTATAAGTCTCTCCAGGTAATTATGAAATCCGTCACTTCCTCGTTTCTTATAGCACAATAATATCCCATTACATTCATATACCACATCTTGTTTAGACATTCCCCAATTGATGGGCACCCCTTTAGTTTCCAATTCTTTGCAACCACAAAAAGGGCTGCTAAAAATATTTTTATACATATGGGTCTTCCTCCCACTTCTATGATCTCTTTCGGATATAACCCTAGAAGTGGTATTGTTGGGTCAAAGGGTATGAAATTATTTGTAATCCTTTGGGCATAATTCCAGATTGCCCTCCAGAATGGTTAGATAAGTTCACAACTCCAGCAGCAATGTATTACTGTTCCAATTTGTCCACATCCTCTCCAGCATTTGTCACTTTCTTGTTTTGTCACCTTAGCCAATCTGACTGGAGGGATGAGGTACCTCAGAGTTGTTTTGATTTGCATTTCTCTAATTAATAGTGATTTAGAGAATTTCTTCATATGCTTATAGATATCTTTAATTTCTTTCTCTGGAGATTTCCCCCAAACTATGTAAAAGGGGACTCTGAACAACTTCTAGAGCCCCAGCACTCACAGAACGACACAGAGAAGCTAATCTCCCACTGAGGACAGCCAAGCAGCCCTGCAGGAAGGACCAGCACAGAGGTCTGGGAGCCGGCAGCGCGCAGCACGCAGAGCTCAGGGAGCTGAGCCTAGCTGAGCTGAGCCCAGGTCCTCCTGAGCCGAGGCTTTAGCACCAGGGCAGCAGGGGCAGCAGCCGGCTGGAGAGACCCCAGAACACCAGCAGCTGTGGCGACTCCAGAATCATCAACATAGGCATGCCTAGGACAAAGTAAGAGGTTAGTGTCCTAAGGACTTTGGGACCAGTATTTGGGGAATGCGTCGGCTCCCTCCCCTGGGGCCTAGAAGTACCTGAGGAGACATACCATTTTGTACTTTTCAGAGGTAGCTCCAGCTCCTGGCCTGCAAACTGCAGGGAGATCCAGCGATCAGTCTTGGGGGGGGGGGGGTAATGGCTCTTGCTTTAACCTCCCTGGATCTGCATTGTGATCTAGGGTGGAAGTCGTGGGTGAATTTCCAGCTTGCCAGAAACGGAAGATGCCCCATACACGTTCAGGATGAAAATTCCTCTATATGGCCTTAAAGCCATAGTGTGGCAACAAGACCAAAAGTCAAGTAATTAAGCAGCAACATGCCAAGGCAAAGGAAACAGAAAAATGCAACCCTAGACTCCTATTTTGGGGGTGTAGAGCAGGAAAAGGACTGTGAGGTCAGAAGTCCTGCTCCAAAAGCCCCAGAGGAAAACATGAGCGGATTGCAGGCCATAGAGGACCTTAAGAAGGACTTTAAAAATCAAATAAGAGAAGTGGAGGAAAAATTGGAAAGAGAAATGAGAAGGATGCAGGAAAAGTATGAAATGAGGGTCAACAGCCTGACTGAGGAAAACAACACCTTAAAAAATAGACTAACTCAAATGGCAAAGGAAGCCCAAAAGGTCAATGAGGAGAAGAATGCCTTAAAAAGTCGAATTTCCCAGATGGAAAAAGAATCTCAAAAGTTCACTGAGGAGATTCAATCCTTCAGAGTTAGACTGGAGCAAATGGAAGCTAATGGCTATGAGAAATCAAGATGCTGTTAAGCAGATCCAAACAAATGAAAGATTAGAAGGCAATGTGAAATATCTCATGGGAAAAACCACTGACCTGGAAAATAGATCCAGAAGATACAATTTAAAAATGATTGGACTACCTGAAAGCCATGATCAAAGAAAGAACCTAGAAATCACCCTTCAAGAAATTCTCAAGGAAAATTGCCCTGATGTTTTAGATCCAGAGGGCAAAATAGAGGTTGAAAGAATCCACAGATCACCTCCTGAAAAAAGATCCCAAAAAGAAAACTCCTAGGAATATTATAGCCAGGCTCCAGAACTCCCAGATCAAGGAGAAAATACTCCAAGCAGCCAGGAAGAAACAATTTCAATATTGTGGAAACACAATCAGAATAGCACAGGACCTGGCAGCTTCTACACTGAGCGATTGAAGGGCATGGAATATGATATTCCAGAGGGTAAAAGAACTGGGAATGAACCCAAGGGTCACCTACCCAGCAAAACTGAGTATTTTTTTCAGGGGAAAATATGGTGATTCAGTGGAATAGAGGACTTTCAAGCATTCTTGAGGAAAAAACCAGAATTGAATAGAAAATTTGACATCCAGACACAAGAAGCAAGAGATGCCTGAGAAGGTAATCAGGGAAAAGAAATCAAAAGGAACTTATCAAAGTTGAACTATTTACATTCCTATATGGAAAAGCAATAACTGTGAATGATGGTATCTTTCTCACTATGAAAATAATGGAAGAAGGGTGTGTGGCCATATGAATACATATGTGAATATGTGTGTATATGGTTACAGTTATATATGGATAGAGGGCATAGGTTGAATTTGTTGGGAAGGGAGAATACTCAAGGGATGAAATTATGAGGTGAGAGGAAAGTGGCAAGAGGAGATGGGGAGAGACAGGGTAGGTTAAACTATCTCATGTAGAAGAAGCAAGGGGAAGTGGTTGCAAGGGAGGGGGAGAATAGGAAGGCAAAAAAGGCAAAACCACATTCTCATTGAATTTGCTTCAGGGAGAGAATGGCATACATACTAAATGGGATATCTCAACCTGCATCATCCCTCCTGAGAGGAGGGATGATGGATGGGAGGGCATCCCTGTGGGGAGGGGAGGTTGGAAGTACCCACTATAGAAGAGGGACAGGATCATGTAGGGAATGGACCAGGTTGGGGGGTGGGATGACTGGGAGGGAATTATAAGCAGCCTTGTACAATATATCTACTATGATAATGTTTTGCATTGCTAGACATGTACAACATATACTGAATTACTTCTCTCCCCAGAGGGAATGGGTGACAGGGGAGGAAGGAAATGGATCTGAAATTCGAGGTCTTAATATTAAATGTTTCAAATATATATATAAATACTATTATTAATACTCTTTTGTTTGTAATTGGGAGATAAGAGGTGCAGGCATTGGGACACAGAGATTCACCTTCCTCTAATGGAAAATTCGAAGGTGGTATGGGAGAAGGTATGGGAGAGAGCAGATTGGAGGAAGCAATATCTTGTGGGGTTTCTATTCTGGGAGGTTGGGTAGGGGAATAACGGGGGGAAAATGATTGTAACTCAAAATCTGGTGGAAATAAATGTTGTAAAACAGAAGTTAATAAAGCATTTTTTTTAAAAAAAATTTCTTTCTCTGAAAACTTACTGTCCATATCCTTTGACCATTTATCAATTGGGGAATTACTTGTATTCATATAGATTTGGCACAATTCTCTATAAATTTTAGAAATGAGACCTTTATCAGAGACACAAGTTGTAAAAATTCTTTCCCAATTTCCCACCTCCCTCTTGAACTTGGTTGCATTGGCTTTGTTTGTACAGAAGCTTTTCAATTTAATGTAATCAAAATTATCCATTTTGCATTTTATAACGCTCTCTAATTCTTGTTTGGTCCTAAAGTCTTCCCCTCTCCACAGATCTGTCAGGTAAACTATTCCTTGCTTTCCCAAATTGCTTACAGTATCATCCTTTACACCTAGATCATGCACCCATTTGGACCTGATTTTGGTATATGGTGTTAGATAATGGTCTATGCCCAGTTTCTGCCATACTGTATTCCAGTTTTCCCAGCAGTTTTTGTCAAATAGTTCATTCTTATCCCAAAAACTGGGGTCTTTGGGTTTATCGAACAATAGATTGCTATGTTCATTAACTGCTGTGTCTCCTGCACCTAATCTATTCCAGTGATCCACTACTCTACACCTCTGCCAGTACGAAGCAGTTTTGATGACTGCTGCTGTATAGTATAGATTAAGATCTGGTATAGCTAGTCCACCTTCCCTAGCACTTCTTTTCATTAATTCCCTTGATATTCTAGACGGTTTGTTTTTCCAAATAAATTTTGTTATTATTTTGTCTAGCTCTAGAAAGTAGTTTTTTGGTAAATTGATTGGTATGGCACTAAATATATAGTTTAGTTTGGGTAAAATTGTCATTTTTATTATATTAGCTCAACCCAGCCACGAGCAATTGATATTTTTCCAACTATTTAGATCTGCTTTTATTTGTGTGAGAAGTGTTTGGTAGTTGTGATCATATAGATTCTGGGTTTGTTTTGGCAAGTAGATTCCCAAATATTTTATAATGTCTACAGTGACTTTAAAGGGGATTTCTCTTTCTATCTCATGCTGTTAAGTTTCATTAGAAATGTACAGGAATGCTGAGGATTTATGTAGATTTATTTTATATCCTGCAACTTTCCCAAATTTATTTATTGTCTCTAGTAGTTTTTTACTTGATTCTCTAGGAGTCTCTAAGTATATCATCATATCATCTGCAAAGAGTGATTGCTTGGTCTCTTCTTTGCCTGATTTGATTCCTTTAATTTCATTTTCTTCTCTAATTTCAACTGCTAGTGTTTCTAGTACCAGATTGAATAAGAGGGGTGATAGTGGACACCCTTGTTTCACTTATTGGATCTTATTGGAAAGGCTTCTAGTTTATCCCCATTGCATATAATACTTGCTGATGGTTTTAAATAGATGCTATCAAGTATTTTAAGGAAGGCTCCATTTATTCCTATACTTTCTAGTGTTTTTAATAGGAATGTATGTTGTACTTTGTCAAAAGCCTTTTCTGCATCTATTGAGATGATCATGTGGTTTCTGCTAGTTTTATTGTTGATGTGCTCAATTATACTGATGGTTTTCCTAATATTAAACCATCCTTGAATTCCTGGAATGAATCCTACCTGATCAGAGTATATTATTTTTGTGATAAGTTGTTGGAGTCTTTTGGCTGATATTTTATTTAGAATTTTTGCGTCTAAATTCATGAGGGAAATTGGTCTATAATTTTCTTTCTCTGTTTTATCTCTTCCTGATTTAGGAATCAGTACCATATTTGTGTCATAGAAAGAGTTTGGTAGGACTCCTTCTTCACTAATATTCCCAAATATTTTGTAGAGTATTGGAATCAATTGTTCTTTAAGTGTTTGATAGAATTCACCAGTAAACCCATCTGGCCCTGGAGATTTTTTCCTAGGGAGTTCATTGATGGCTTGTTTGATTTCTTTTTCTGAGATGGGGTTATTTAGGTAATTCACTTCCTCTTCAGTTAATCTAGGCAACTTGTGATTTTGTAAATATTCATCCATTTCACTAAGATTGTCATATTTATGTGCATACAATTGGGAAAATAATTTCTCATCATTTTTTTGATTTCCTCTTCATTGGAGGTAGATTCACCCTTTTTATTTTTGATACTCATAATTTGGTTTTCTTCTCTCTTTTTTTTTAATATTGACTAAGGGTCTATCAATTTTGTTGATTTTTTCATAAAACCAGCTCTATGTGTCTACTCACATCAGAATCTTAAACTTCACTGATTAAGTTGATATGTCTTTGAACCAGAACCAGTGAGAATATTGTTTGAAGGATGTTCCTCTCCCTCTTTCTTTCCCCTCTTCTATAGTGTGTTTTAATGCCTCTTCAGATGGCATATTTTACCTTTTCCTATCTCATCCTTTCCTTTTTCCCATTCCAGTCCCTTTGATCCCCGTAGTAGTTTTTTTTTTTAGTCTTCAGGTTAGTGCATTACTACCCACACCCTCTATCTAAGTATAACCCTTTTGAAGGTTATGATAATCATAAAGATTTTGAATATTGACAGTTATCAGCTCCATATATAGGGATGTGAACATTTTGCTCTTGTTGCATCCCAAGTAATGAGCATGTGTTTGTGGGTGTGGGTGTGTGCACTTATGCATGTGTGAGTCTGTGTTTCTATTGTTTACCTTTTCATGTCTTTCTTGAGTCTTGTAATTGGAGATCAGATTTTCCATTGAGCTCTGGCTTTTTCATCAGGAACATCTGGAAGTCCCTTATTTCATTAAATGACCATCTCCTTGCCTGGAAGATTATGCTCAGTTTTGCCGGGTAGTTAATCCTTGGTTGTAGTCCTAGCTCTCTTGCCTTACGAAATATCAAATTCCAGTCCCTCTGCTCTTTCAGTGTAGATGCTGCTAGGTCCTGTGTGATCCTAACTGTAGTTCCTCGATATTTGAATTGTTTCTTTTTGGCTGCTTGTAAATTTTTTTCTTTAATTTTGTAATTCTGGAATTTGGCTACTATATTTCTTGGAGTTTTCAGTTTGGAATCTCTCTCAGGAGGAGTCCGGTGAATTCTGTCGATAGCCATTTTATCTTCTGATTCTAGGACCTCAGGACAGTTTTCTTTGACAATCTCTTGGAGGATGTTGTCTAGGCTGCTTTTTTCATCATGGCTTTCTGGTAGACCAATAATTCTTAGGTTGTTTCTCCTGGATCTGTTCTCTAGGTCAGTTATTTTTCCAGTGAGATATTTTACATTTTCTTGCAATTTTTTGATCGTCTTCTTTTGTTTGATTGACTCTTGCTGCATCATAGATTTCTGAGCTTCAATTTGATTGTTTCTATTTTTTATTGATTTACAGTCTTCAGTTATCTTTTGAAGTTCCTTTTTTAGGCAAAGCAAAAATGTGTTATGTGAAGTACTTGAATGTCTTCCTGAGTCCCTAGTCAGTTCAACACCATGATACCGAACTGATAAATAAAGACAGATATACATGCATATATTTGCATATCTACACACATGTATACAACATGCATATATATATGTGTTCACATATGTACATGTATGTATATATGATGTATATATACATTTATGAGAACTGATATATAGAAACAACAGTGATAAGTATAGCTTTATTGATAAAAATAGGTTTAGATATGTACACATATACACAAACATGCACATGTATATATAAAAATATACATACGTGCATACAATGCATTCACATATACATAAGCTTACACATATTTAAATATGTGTGTATGTATATGAGTGTATATGGTTATATATATATATATATGTGTGTGTGTGTGTGTGTGTGTGTGTGTGTGTGTGTGTATGTATGTATACTCATGAAGATAGCACAGTAGATATAGCATTAAGTCTGGAGTTAACTTGAAATCTAGCCTCAGAACTTTAGTAGCTTTATGACTGGGCAAGTCACTAAATCCATATCTGCTACGTTTCCTTAACAGGACCATGAAGATAATAATAACACCTGCCTCCTATGATTATTTTGAAAAACAAATAATACAATATTTGTAAAGTGATTACTTAGCACAGTGCATGAAATATAATAAGTGCTTAATAAGTTTCTGTTTCCTTTCCCCTTCCTCCTTTGTCACAAAGAAGAATTTTACTTAGGTGAATCATTAAAAAAATATCAGGCATGTTTATATTTATAGAAGAACATCAATAAAATCTTATTTTTATTCAGTATTTCGATTTTTTTGTAACTACATGCAAAATTAATATTTAATTTTAAAATTTGGAGTTCCAAATTCTCCCCCTCCTTTCCTAACCCCTTATTATGAAGCCAGGCAATTCAATATAGGTTATACATGCATAGTTACACAAAACACATTTACATGTTAGTCATATTGTGAAAGAAAACAGACCAAAAAAGGACCCCCATAAAAGAAAAAAAAGAAGAAGCATGCTTAGATGTATATTCAGACTCCATAAGTTCTTTCTCTGTGGAGGAATAACATATTTCATCATAAGGTCCTAAGAGTTGTCTTAGATTTTTGTGTCATTATAATGGCAAGCAAAGAAGTACTTAACACCTTACTTCAGCTATTTAAGTATTTAGCCCCTTGTTCCAGTTCAAGTATGTTTAAGCCTTTTCCATGATTATATCATCTTTGTTAAGAAAAAGAACATGTGAACCCCACAAGTTGTGAACCCTTGTTGCAGATGCAACAGGAGGGGGCAGAGCAGGGAGGAGCTAATGATCATATATAAGGAGAAGCACAAGCTGGGAGAGAGCAAAACTGAGAAGAGAACACTTGTGGTAGCAGAGTTAAGAAAGAGAAAATGTGTGCTTTGTCTTCCCAGAAACAGAAACTGTGAAGGACTTGTGGTGGACTAAACACCATGAGCTACAGTATGGAATGGGAAATGTACAAGGAACTGGGTGAGGAACTGTTATGATTAGCTGGTTGAGGAGATGAGAGCTGCCTGCCTTTGAATCCAGGTGCCAAATGGGTAGATTCAGGCAGGAGCTGGACCATGGAAGAGGAACCATGGAATCTGAGAGCCAGTCTCTAGTCAAGAAGAACAGATCTCTTCTTTGGTACTTAATGATGACTGAGATCATGAGGTACCATGACCTAGGGGTAGAAAACTTCATTCACAGTTGATCATCTTATAATATGGCTGTTATTGTGCAGACTGTTTTCCTGGTTCCACTCATTTAACTTTATGTCAGTTAATGTAAATCTTTCTGGGTTTTTTCTGAAAACAACCAGCTCATCATTCTTTATAGCACAATAGTATTCTGTCACAATTATATGCCACAGCTTGTTCAATTTTTCCACAATTGCTGTATGTCTCCTCAATTTCCAATTCTTTGCCACTAGAAAAGAGCTGCTATATATAATCTGGCTTGCAGAAAGTTGGGGGAGGGCTAAGTGGAAATGTTCAAGGTTGGAGAAATAGTAGGAATAAAAGGTTTATCTAAGAACAGGCAATATATATATATATATATATATATATATATATATATATATATATATATATATATATATATATATATAAATAATTGGAACAATGAATCAGCTTGCCAGGTTGAACAAAGAGAATTCTATACTAGTACTTCAGTGTTCCTACAAATTTTCAAGGTTTACTATAGTTTATGAAAAATTCATTGTGTCTTGCTTGTCTCATCAGAATAAGGAAGTTTTAGTCTTTTGTTAATTCATAGAATTAAATGTGTAGAAAACCCATTTGTCCTGTATATAAAAACTTTAGGAGAAAGTCTAATAGATAGCTTTGAAAGTAAAAATGAAAACTTTCACAATTTATCTGTTTAATATATGATTTGAATCAAATAATGGGATTTTATGGTTTATAATCCTAAGGCATTATTGTAAATTATACTATTTTGCTCTGACAGTTATAATGATAATGGATTTGTAAGTATAAACAGATGATTAAGAATATAGATTCAGGTTTTCTTTAATTTGGCCTATTCTAATTAGTTAGTAGATTTTAAATCATTTTAAGGAATAAAAATAAATCAATTATTAATTAGTGAAGTCATATGCAATAAATTTCTTACTTTACATTTTATTTATTTTTTCATGGGTGCTCTTTAAATTTTTACTGAGTTTGCTGAATATAAAGCTGAGAATGCTAGAATGATTGCTTGAACATCTGGGGAATAACTGGCTTTATAAAGATCTGAAAAACAATCCCATATAACAAGTAAGAATATTCTTAATTAATTAAGAATAAGTAATAGAGGCGGAGCCAAGATGGCGGAGTAGAAACAACTCGTCCAAGCCTCTCTGCCCCCAGATTCCCCCAAACTATGTAAAAGGGGACTCTGAACAACTTCTGGAGCCCCAGCACCCACAGAACGACACAGAGAAGCTAACCTCCCACTGAGGAAAGCCCAGCAGCCCTGCAGGAAGGACCAGCACAGAGGTCTGGGACATGGCAGCGCGCAGAGCGCAGATCGCAGGAGCCGAGCCAAGCCCAGGTCGGCGTGAGCCGAGGTTTTAGCCCCAGGGTGGCAGGGCCAGCAGCTGGCTGGAGAGACGCCAGAACACCAGCAGCTGTGGCAACTCCAGAATAATCAACATAGGCATGCCTAGGACAAAGTAAGAGGTTAGTGTCCTATGTACTTTGGGACCAGTATTTGGGGAATGCGTCAGCTCCCTCCCCTGGGGCCTAGAAGTACCTGAGGAGACATACCATTTTGTACTTTTCAGAGGTAGCTCCAGCTCCTGGCCTGCAAACTGCAGGGAGATCCAGCGATCAGTCTTGGGGGGGCGGGGATAATTGCTCTTACTTTAACCTCCCTGGATCTGGATTGTGATCTAGGGTGGAAGTTGTGGGTGGGTTTACAGCTTGCCAGAAACGGAAGTTGCCCCCCACACGTTCGGGACGAAAATTCCTCTATCTGGCCTTAAAGCCATAGTGTGGCAACAAGCCCAAAAGTCAAGCAATTAAGTGGCAACATGCCAAGGCAAAGGAAACAGAAAACTGCAACCCTAGACTCCTATTTTGGGGGCATAGAGCGGGAAAAGGACTGTGAGGTCAGAAGTCCTGCTCCAAAAGCCCCAGGGGAAAACATGAGTGGGTTGCAGGCCATAGAGGACCTTAAGAAGGACTTTAAAAATCAAATAAGAGAAGTGGAGGAAAAATTGGAAAGAGAAATGAGAAAGATGCAGGAAAAGTATGAAATGAGGGTCAACAGCCTGACTGAGGAAAACAACACCTTAAAAAATAGACTGACTCAAATGGCAAAGGAGGCCCAAAAGGGCAATGAGGAGAAGAATGCCTTAAAAAGTCGAATTTGCCAGATGGAAAAAGAATCTCAAAAGTTCACTGAGGAGATTCATTCCTTCAGTTAGACTGGAGCAAATGGAAGCTAATGACTTTATGAGAAATCAAGATGCTGTTAAGCAGATCCAAACAAACGAAAGATTAGAAGGCAATGTGAAATATCTCATGGGAAAAACCACTGACCTGGAGAATAGATCCAGGAGAGACAATTTAAAAATTATTGGACTACCTGAAAGCCATGATCAAGGAAAGAACCTAGAAATCACCCTTCAAGAAATTCTCAAGGAAAACTGCCCTGATGTTTTAGATCCAGAGGGCAAAATAGAGGTTGAAATAATCCACCGATCACCTCCTGAAAAAGATCCCAAAAAGAAAACTCCCAGGAATATTATAGCCAGGTTCCAGAATCCCCAGATCAAGGAGAAAATACTACAAGCAGCCAGGAAGAAACAATTTCAATATTGTGGAAACACAATCAGAATAGCACAGGACCTGGCAGCTTCTTCACTGAAGGATCAAATGGTATGGAATATGATATTCCAGAGGGCAAAAGAACTGGGAATGAACCCAAGGGTCACCTACCCAGCAAAACTGAGTATTTTGTTTCAGGGGAAAATATGGTCATTCAGTGGAATAGAGGACTTTCAAGCATTCTTGAGGAAAAAACCAGAATTGAATAGAAAATTTGACATCCAGACACAAGAGGGAAGAGATGCCTGAGAAGGTAATCAGGGAAGAGAAATCAAAAGGAACTTATCAAAGCTGAACTATTTACATTCCTATATGGAAAAGCAATAACGGTTAACTGATGATATCTTTCTCACTATGAAAATAATGGAAGAAGGGGGTGTGGTCATATGAATACATATGTGAATATGTGTGTATATGGTTACAGTTATATATGGATAGAGGGCATAGGTTGAATTTGTTGGGAAGGGAGAATACTCAAGGGATGAAATTATGAGGTGAGAGAGGAACGTGGCAAGAGGAGATGGGGAGAGACATGGTAGGGTAAACTATCTCATGTAGGGGAAGTGGGTGCAAAGGAAGGGGAGAATAAGGAAGGCTAAAAAGGCAAAACCACATTCACATTGAATTTGGTTCAGGGAGAAAATGACATACATACTAAATGGGATATCTCAGCCTGCAGCAGGATAGGGGGAAGGGGGATGAGAGGAGGGATGATGGATGGGAGGGCATCCTTGGGGGAGGGGAGGTTGGAAGTACCCACTATAGAAGAGGGACAGGATCATGTAGGGAATGGACCAGGTGGGGGGTGGGATGAGTGGGAGGGAATTATAAGCAGCCTTGTACAATATATCTACTATGATAATGTTTTGCATAGCTAGACATTTAAAACATATACTGAATTACTTATCTCCCAAGAGGGAATGGGTGACAAGGGAGGAAGGAAATGGATCTGAAATTTGAGGTCTTAACATTAAATGTTTCAAATATATATATAAATACTATTATTAATACTCTTTTGCTTGTAATAGGGAGATAAGATGTGCAGGCATTGGGACACAAAGATTCACCTTCCTCTAATGGAAAAGTCGATGGGGGTATAGGAGAGAGCAGATTGGAGGAAGCGATATCTTGTGGGACTACTATTCTGGGAGGTTGGGTAGGGGAATAATGGGGGGAAAATGATTGTAACTCAAAATCTGGCAGAAATCAATGATGTAAAACAGAAGTTAATAAAGCATTTGTTTAAAAAAAAAGAATAAGTAATAGAGAGGATGGAAGGTGAAAATTTGAGAAGGCATGTTTTCAGAGCTTCAGTGCAGATCAGTGACCATAAAAAGTCCAGTTAAACATTCCAATTAACTTACACATTTGTACAATATAAAAAAATGATTTAAAAATAAATGAGACCTGATTTAAATTTATATTTTTTAATTTGATTACCACAGTCAAGAAATAAGATCCAACAACTGGACAAGGGATATATCTGAAAATGGGGATTTAAAACACTTCAAAGGGTTACTGTCAAGGAAACCATTTATAGATTTAAATAAATTACTATCCTCTAATTCCTTGTGTGAATATGGATCTGTCAAATTCTAGTATTTTAAAAACTTACACTTTTGAATTATGTTAGTGTTAAACTTTCCTCTCTCTTCATAGAAAGCTAAGTAGTCTTTGGAATGATTAGTGGTTATCTTAGTTGTTTGCCACTGTTATAATTATCTTTATCACTCTGATCCTACCATATAAGAATATTGTCTTGTATGTCTGTAATGTGAGAATATCCTGAATCTCATAACCCCTGTATTATATTCTTCTTAGAAATTTAGTTACCTTTAATTAACCTCCCCTGTTAGATTATAAACTCCTTGAGGTCAGGGACTGGTGACTTATTTATCTTCATATTGTCCAAAATGCCTACTGCAGTGCATTGTATTGTCATCAAAAAATGGTCATTGACTTGAATTATCCTCAGATATTTATTAAGCATTTACTATGCCCTTTTAAGTCTGTGGGGTGGAGGGAATTCTTCCTCTAAGGGGTCTTATCACTGAAATTAAGAAATGAATGGAAAGGCATGTGTATTTCTGAATGCCAGCAGGATTTTAGATATGGGCTATTCTATTTCATATTCAAAGCACAAAGGTATAATATCTGATCTAGCATATTGAAATCAGGCTACTTAGTGGAGGCTTTGTGCTTAGCTATAAAATCTTAAGAGAATGAGTTATGAAATTTCACCTTTAAAAGGAGGCTTTTGCTGAACCCTAAGTAATTCGTAATTTTCCAAGTATCCTTTAGTGCCTACAACCTATGTCTTAGTTTCCTGGTCACATTTATATCTATAAGCCCTCAAGGATTCCAAATCCATTACCCATGCCCATTCCACCAATGGGTTATCATATTAATAAAGAATCCTTTAGAAAGCATTGGTCCCATAGCATTGTGCATGTCATTTACAAAATGAATAGTTGTCATAGGTTCAAATCAAATGGGTTATGTCAAAACATATCTGTTTTATCTATTCTCCTTGATATCAGTAATATTCCTTGTCACTGCCCCATGCTATTTGGGAAAAAAATGAGGACCATATTTCAATGACTTCTCAGGAAAAGCTATTATTTTTGCCACAGGTCAGTCTGGTACTAAATAGGGGCTATACAGGTTATATTGAAGAGAGACCCACTGAGTAGCTTTCTTGTCATTTCTCCAAAGCTTAAGGCAGAAGGAGTTTGGGAGCACTGCTCCAAACAGTCCTGGAACAAAAGGGTATCACTCTAAAATGCTGAAGCTGATGACTTCCTGATTTCAACTGCATTTTTAGAGGGCCAGCAAGATGACCTGTGGCCTTTCAGTATCCAGGCCCAGTGAGATGGGAAATAGTAATTATGGTGTAATAAAGCATATGAAGAATACTTTTAAATGGCATAATTTGCATTTAAATGGAAGTTTCAAAATGAAAACATGTAAAAACTTGATAGGTGTGATATTTAGTATACAGTGCATGCTGGCAATCAGAAGTACACTTAATCAGACATTAGTAGAGTAATGCATGTGTATATGTACTATATATGTATGTGTGTGTAGTAGGTATTTAAATGTTAAATTAAGCTGGGGAGAGGTGTCAGGGAAGCAAGGGGCAATGGGATTATTAGTTCAAGGGCTTGACATATTTAAAAGAATTTAAATAATATTCAAATTTTGGTTATCAAACATAGTAGTATCTAAGAATTTTGAACAATATAACATGATCTATAGATCATAAAACAACGAACTGGGCAACAATTAGGGAATATAATGGAATTTGTGTTTTGAAGTGGCCTCAGTCCTTGCACATTAACCAAAATACTTATTTACATTTTAGATTCACAAAGTAGACATGAATAAGGGGGTATCTGTTTTAATAGTGGGAGCTATTTCATGCAATAGATGAATACTGTGATACGACATTCTCTCTACAACACACTCACCTCAATGTGAACAAAGAGGCATCATCTAGATCACTATGAAGGAGGGAGATGATGCTTTAGCAGTATGTACTATGTAACAAGATGAGGGAAAGTTGTATTTTCAAAAGGTTATTTGACAATCATATGAAGGAGTGCTCATTCTTTGTTTGGTTTTTGATGCTGTTGAAAAATTATGATAAAGCATTCCTTTTAAAACAAATTAAAAACATTCCATTTAAAATATTTCCTATTTAAGTCTCAGGAAATATTTTAAGAATTACACCAATAAGATTTGATCAACCAATTTCCCCAAATCATTCATTTCATTAAAATGTGCTTGTTTTTCTTTTTTTTTAGAGAGTATCAAATCAAATTGTAAAGACCTGTCCCCATTTTGCAGAGGATATTATTACAACTATCACCTCCAACCATTGGATTTTGCACATCAAAAGGCAAATACATCTACTTTTCATGAAAAGAAAAGAATTACTTTGTCAATATGAGACTTCAAGCTCTTCTCTGATTTTCTTCTCCACTTTGTCTCCTCACTTTACTCCGCAATTAATATTAACTCACATGCAGGTTGCAAGGGTAGACCTTGCCAACAACCCAAATCCTCAGCTATTTCTAAAAATTTTGAATTATTGGAAACTAAAACAAAAAAGATTGTTCAAAAAAGCAGCTACCCACCTAGGCTGTGATAGATATCTTCCCTGTATGCAAGCTACAATAGAGGAAGAGATACTGAGTTAATCAGGCAGTGGATTTACTAGTGTTTTTGGTGAGGTTAAAAAGAGGGTAGGAAATTTTTAGGAACATCACAGGTATCATGTGGAAATATAGTTGTGGATACTGAGGCACACTTGTTAGAGATTGTAGTCACAAGCAAAGAAGCACTTAGCACCTTTTTCAGCTATTTAATTATTTAGCACCTTGTTTCAGTTCAAGTTTCTTCTGAGACCTGCCCTTGATTATATCAAGGCTTTGTTAAGAAACAGAACTTGTGAAACCCACAGTAAGAGGAACTTGCTGATGCAACAGGAAGGGGTGGAACAGGGAGGAGTTAATGACGATATATAAGGGGAAGCTCAACCTGGGAAACAGGAGAACTGAGAAGGGAACTCTTGTGGTGACAGAATTAAGAAGGAGAAAACTTGTGGTATGCCAGCACTACATTTGTCTGTTCTGTTTGTGTTGATTTGTTTTATAATACTTTATACATAAACTCTGGGACCTTACTAGAAGCCCTGGAAGAGGATTTTGTTGTTTGTTTACAGAAGTCCTAGAGGAGGGTTTCAGAGGTCCTGGGACTATACTGACAATTTGTGTTGAGTTCTCAGACTTTGTGGGTCCGTGTTGATTTCACAGATAGAAAGTGAATTGAGGATGGTGTGAGCAATGTGTATCAGTATCATTTTGGTGCTGTTAAGCTTTGTCTTCACAGAAACAGAAACTGTGAGAGACTTGAGGTAGACTGGACACTGTGAACTTCAGAGTGTAATGGGGACTGGGCAAGGACCTGGATGAGGATCTGAATGAATTCAGATGAAAGGTAAATTCAGGCACAATTTTTGACCGTGGAAGAAGAACAACAGAATCTGAGAGTCAGCCTCAAGTCAAGATCAAAAGACCTCTCCTTACTAATGCTACCTGAGAAGATCATGATTTACTGTTGCCTAGGGGTGGGAGAACTTTGTATTCTTTCCCTTGTACAGAGAATGATTGAGTTAAGGATGATTGAAAACTAATCTCCAATCACTGAGAAAGAAGACTTTTTGACTGAGAGATTAAGACAATGTGACCTAGGGGTGGAGAACTTTGACCTTTTAGGGGTGGAGAATTTGACCTTTATATTTTGTGTCCCTTAAGGAGGATTTCTCTTACGGATGATTGAGTTAAAGACTTACTGAATGATATCTTTTGTTGACAACTATGTGGGCATTTTGGTGAAAACTATGTGGCCACTTTAGTGATAACTTGTTATGTTATAGCATTGTGAATACTGTACTTTGGTTTCTGTGAATGTTTTGCTTTAGTTTACTGCTGAATAAGTAGAGAGTTCACTATACAGTGTGATCAGAATCTTAAAGCTGTTCATAGCAGCAGTCCTCTGGAAAGCAGCTCATGTTTGGCTTTACAGGGATGAACAGAATGCCCCACAGGATGAATAAAGAAGATCTTGTACATCTTTGGCTCCCCATTCTTGACAATACTGTGAGAGACTGTAAGATTATGACTCGGTGGAATCAAGATGGTAGAGTAGAAACAGCACTTCCACAGCACTCCAGCCCACTCCACTTCAAAATTTTGTAAAAGGGGACTCTGAACAACCTCTGGAGCTCCAGAACCCACAGAAAAATACAGAGAAGCTAACTTCCTTCTGAGGACAGCCAGGCAGCCCAGCAAGGAGCAGCCAGAGCAGCGCTCAAGGAGCAGAGCCCAAGCCTGCTTGAGTCAGAGGTTTTAGCCCCAGGGTGGCCGAACCAACAGCCAGCTGGAGGGACCCCAGAATATCAGCAGCTGTGGCTCCAGAATTACCAACACATAGATGCCTAGGACAAAGTGAGAGGTTAGTGGCCTATGGACTTCGGACCAGTATTTGGGAGCATGTCAGCTTCTTCCCCTGGGAGCTAGAAGCCACTGAGGAGCCATGGCACAGCCGACATTGTGCAGGTTCAGTTGCAGCGTCAGCTCCTGGCCTGCAGAAAGTAGGGGGATCTGGCAATCAGTCTATGGGATAATCACTCTTGCTTTAACCTTCTTGGATCTGGATTGCAGTCTGTGGTGGAGGTCTTAGGGGTGTGTGTCCAGCTTGCCAGAGTATATGGGGGCTTGAGGGAGGGGACCCAACTAATAACTTCAGCAGTGGAAAAAACCCAAACATATGAGACAGAAACTCCCCTGTCTGGTGTTAGAATCCTATTGTGGCAACAAGCCCCAAAATCAAGTAATTAAGTGGCACTATGCTTAGACAAAGGAAACAAAATAGAGAGAAAAATTCAGCATTAGACTCTTATTTTGGGGGCAAAGAGCATCAAAACATAGAACAGGAGGAAGACTAGGAGGTCAGAACTCCTGCACAAAAAGCTCCAAATGAAAATACAAGCAGCTTACAGGCCATACAGGACTTTAAGAAGGATTTTAAAAACCAAATAAGAGAAGTGGAGGAAAAATTGGGAAGAGAATAGAGAAAGATGCAGGAAAAGTATGAAATTAGAGTCAACAGCCTGACTGAGGAAAATAACACCTTAAAATTGGCAAAAGAGCCACAAAAAGGCAATAAGGAGAAGATTACCTTAAATAGCCTAATTTGTCAGATGGAAAAAGAATCTCAAAAGCTCACTGAGGAAGTTCATTCCTTCAGAATTAGACTGGAGAAAATGAAAGCTACAGACTTTATGAGAAATCAAGATGCTGTTAAACAGATCCAAGCAATTGAAAGAATAACAACCACTGAACTGGAAAATAGATCCAGGAGAGATAATTTAAAAATTATTGGACTACCTGAAAGCCATGATCAAAGAAAGAACCTAGAAATCATCCTTAAAGTAATTCTCAAGGAAATTTTCCCTGATGTTTTAGACCCAGAGGGTGAAATAGAGGTTGAAAGAATCCATCGATCATCTCCCGAAAAAGATCCCAAAAAGAAAACTCCTAAGAATATTATAGCCAGGTTCCAGAACTCCCAGATCAAGGAGAAAATACTACAAGCAGCCAGGAAGAAACAATTCCAATACTGTGGAAACACAATCAGAATAGCCCAGGACCTGGCAGCTGCTACACTGAGGGATAGAAGGGCATGGAATATGATATTCAGGAGGGTAAAGGAGCTGGGATTAAAGCCAAGAATCACCTACCCAGCGAAACTGAGAATCTTGTTTCAGGGGAAAATATGGTCATTCAGTGGAATAGAGGACTTTCAAGCATTATTGAGGAAAAAACCAGAATTGAATAGAAAATCTGACGTCCAGACACAAGAAACAAGATATGTTTGAGGAGGTAAACGGAAAAGAAATCAGAAGGAACTTTTCAAAGTTGAACTATTTACATTCCTACATGGAAAAACAATAATTGTAACTGATGAAACTTTTTTTCCATATGAAAATAGTTGAAGAAGGGTATATGGGCATATGAATACATATGTGAATGTGTGTATATATGTTTACAGGTATAAATGGATAGAGGGCACAGGTCGAATTTGGTGGGAAGGGATGGTACTTAAGTGGTGAAGTTAAGAGGTGAGAGAGGAATGTAGTGAAAGGAGATAGGGAGAGATAGGGGGAGGTAAACTATCTCATGTAGAAGAGGCAAGGGGATGTAGTTGCAGGGGAGGGGAAGAACAGGAAAGCAAAAAGGCAAAACCATATTCTCATTGAATTTGGCTCAGGGAGAGAATGACATACATACTAAATGGGATATCTCACCCTGCAGGAGAGTAGGGGAGAAGGGGATGAAAGAGGGGACAATGGAAAGGAGGGCAAGGTGGTGGGGGGGGTGGTTGGAAGCAACCACTTTTGAAAAGGGACAGGATCAAAGTGGGGAGTGGACAAGGTGGGAGGTGTTATAGGAGGGAGGGAAATATAGCCAGTCTTTTACAATATATCCATTATGGTAATTTTTTGCATAGCTATACATGTACAACATATACTGAATTGCTTATGTTCCCAGTAGGAGTGGGTGACAAAGGAGGAAGGGAATGGATCTGGAATTCCAAGTTTTAAAATTAAATGTTTCAAATATATTCAAATACTATTATCAATACTGTTTTGCATGAAATTGGGAGATAAGATGTGCAGGTTTTGGGGCACAGAGATTCACCTTGCCCTAATGGAAAAGTCGAAGGGGTTATGGGTGAAGATATGGGAGAGAGCAGATGGGATGAGGGGATATCCTTTGGGATTGCTATTCTGGGGTGGTGGGTAGGGGAAAAATGGGGAAATATTGTAACTCAAAATCTGGTGGAAATGAATGATGTAAACCAGAAATTAATAAAGCATTTAGATATAGAAAAAATAAAAATAAAAGTGCTCTATAACTACTTTTACACATAAAAAAGATTATGACTCTACCTGTATGTAATCTGCGATATCCAAGAACCTGATTCCTCTTATATTTCCATCCCTAGAACTCTCTCTTTCCTCACTATTGTGTACTGGTTTCCCTGGCTTCCTTCAATTTTCAACAGAAGTCTCTACTTTTGCAAGAAGCCCTTCTGAATCTCCCTTAATCTTAGTAGTTCCCTCTGATATAACCACCTATTAACTCTCCATGTATTTTATACATGTTGAGATGTTCACCTTTTGTTTCTCCATTTAGTCAATGAGATTCTTAAAAGAAAGGGCTGTTTTTGTTTTTTGTTTTGTTTTGATTTCCCTTCTTTGTATTCCTAGTGCTTAGTGTATTACCTGACACTTAGCAGTTACTTAAATGCTATTTTACTGAGTAGCTATATAGATAGGTAAATAGATATTTTATTATTCAGTTGTTTTTCAGTCAGTTCCAACTCTGTGTTACACCATTTGAGATCATCTTGGCAAAGATACTGTAGTGTTTTGCCACTTCCTTCTCCAGCTCATTTTACAGATAAGGAACTGAGGCACACATTTAAGTGACTTACCTATGGTCACAAAGCTAGTAAGAACACAACTAACCTTATGATGTCAGATTTGAACTCATGAAGATGAGTCTTCCTGACTTCAGACCTGGTACTCTATCCACCATGCCATCTACATGCATGCATCATGATAATTCCATGGACATTTGAGTTATTCCTCTTTATGCCTCTTGAAAATGGCCCTGAAATTTTCATCCTTCAGAATATTAAGTAAACAGATAGAGAGAACTGAATATTCTGTATCTAATTCTGGTCAAAAAAAGAACCATTTGACAAAGCAATATTGGAAAACATGGGAAGACAATACTAATCTGTCAATGAAATCAAGTGAGATAAACAGGGTGAGTGCCAAACATAGCTGAATGCATACCCTAGACTTTGGAAAAAGGTCTTCAAATAAAGGAGTATTATTCAATGAGCAAAAGACAGTAATAACAGGAGGCACTCCCACACAAAATTATTATGACACAAACAAAAATCATTCTAATAAAGAAGGAAAGTTATTGTCCATCTTTTTTATGAAGAAAGACATATATAGAGAATAGAAGTAAGGTATGTGACCCTCATGTTGATGAATGCATAAGATTGGCATGGTGCTATATGCTAAAACCCAGAATATATGGAGATTTCAGATGTTGGGAAAAATGGAAAGTGTTCTTTAGGTATCATGGGAAAAGGGAATATCATCTAAGGACTAATGGGAACACTGCTTGCCCTGGTGAGAGTATGATAATGATTAAAAGAAAACAGAATGACATAACTTTTCATTTTCTTTCAAATAAAATGGTTTTCATTGAGAAGCTTGGGACAGAAATATTTATCTTGTACAGAGGTGAGCCAGGCATATTAGACTGAGACTACAGGAATAACTAAGGTGTGCCTTCCTTGTCCTTTACTTTTCCTTAGAGGTAGGCCCCAAAATATTTTTGGGGGGTTGCCTCATCAACATAGAAAATAGTGCTTCAATTCTATCCATGCCTTCAGTTTCCTGAGGAGCAGTGTTTTTGTACTATTTTAGATAGTCTTCTCCCTGGGATGAGGTGGGAGAATTTAAAAGGGGAAAGAGTATTAAAAGTTAAAAACATGGGGGTGGCTGGGTGGCAAAGTGAATAGAGCACCAGCCCTGGAGTCAGGAGGACCTGAGTTCAAATCTGACCTTAGACATTTAACACAAAAACTAGTCATGTAACCTTGGGAAAGTCACTTAACCCCAATTTCCCTCCAAAAAGAAAAAATAAAAAGTTAAGAACATGAGTTAGTTAAGGAATAGGGAATATTTTCCAGTATAGAAAGGAATTCCGAGAAATTTTGAATCATAGAAAAACATCAAATGAAATGGTTATATATGTCTGGATATTTGCAATAGTGCTGTTCATTAACTAATTTTTTCCCCCATTCTCACCTAATATAGTCGTATAAATAACAAGTGAACTATTTTTTATGGTTTCTCTCTCTGTGCGTCATTCTATTCCTCTCCAATGTAGCTTCCATAAATATTTATTTCTATAACCTAAACTCCACTGTTCAGGTTTGTAGGACACCAATTGCCTTTTTTAGATTTCAAAAAATCTAGGGGAAAACAACATGAGCAAAGTGCAATTTAGTCCCAGAAAAAGTCTTTCCTCAAAGGCCTTGTGTCCATGGGCTGGTTGGGTAGGAATAAATCAGTTCTCCCTCTGGCAGTTTGGAGTTCAGAGAGTTGTCCTTTTCAGAGAGACTAGAAGGAAAGAGAGATAAAAAAGCTAGAATTTCCCCTTTAGTATATCTCCAAAGTTCCACCTCAGCAGCCAGTAATCAACTTGTCATGGCCAACATGAAGGACCTCTTCATCATTTATCCTCCCAGGAGTGATATACTTAATAGGGAAACAAAATATATATGTAAGAACATATTAAAATAGTTTTAGTTGCTTTCAATGAGTGAAAATCATCATGCCCAGACAAACTGTGTCCCAACTTAGCAAGAAAAGGTTCAGATATATATGAATCACTATCTTTATAAATGTAGAGAATAAAAGAAGTACGAGAAAACTAAAGACACACGTGTGATAATCTTTTTTGTTTGTTTGTTTGTTTTTTGTTTTTCTCCTATGGGACAAAAGTAAATTCTTCAGACTACTGGTCAATGAATTTGACTTCAATTAAATGGAGTTCTAGGATGTGATATAATTTAATGAATTGAGAAAACCTATAAAAGAAAGTAGGGGTACTTATGGGAGAGTATGAGTTCAGTAAGACAAGTCATTCCATTCTATCCTCATTTCTTTATCTGATGTAGTTACTATATTGTCTAGTCAAGGGACTGAAAAAGACAAAGTATATGTTCATTTTGACTAACCATTTGCCAAACTATCTCATCATATATCTGTAGACAAAATAAAGAAAAAGAAACTGAATGATCAGGGGTGGAGCCAAGATGGCAGAAGAGAAGCAGCAACTTTTCTAAGCTCCACCAAGATGGCAGAAGAGAAGCAGCAACTTTAATAAGCTCCTCCATGAATCCTGTCACTAAACTTTAAAAAGTGAATCTGAATGGATTTTAGAGTGACAGAATCCAATGGGAGATGGAGCATGATAGAATCCAGTCCAGGAAAGTGCCCAGGTGGGTGTGGGAAGGGGGAGTGAGGAACACACTGGGGCTGCACCAGCACAGACCAGAGAGCAGACTACAGGAGAGTGAGAAGCAGACCCAGCCAGAAGACTTACCCACCCCAAAAGTGATTCACAGCCATCTCACCACAGGACAGGAGGATCAATCAGAGCTGGTTAAGAGAAAGTTCAGGACCTGCAGCAGAACAGCAGTTTCTCCTTGGGCTATCAGGCCACAGTATGGAAGTTTAAAAACCACCTACCTGAATTTCCAGAAGCCAAGATGGCAAAGTAAACCCTGAGTGCTCTGATTCCTCCTCCCTGACCCAGAAAATGCAGAGATAAATGTCCCACCAAGAGTAAAATCCTGAAATAGTGGGAATAGTCTCAGGCTTAGGAGTCACTGAGAAAGTGTTTAACTGAGGCAGTAAGAAGTCTGAAGTGAAGGGTGGCAGGGTCCCAACAAGCCTTATCTCAGGTGACCAGCAGGAGCTTCCAAAGCCCAGGGTGGTGGAGCCAGCAAGCACTAACAACACAAGCTCAGGAGGACCTTATCACCACCAGAGAAATCTGCAGGCACCAGTTCTGCTGGCTGCCAGCTACCTGAGCTGTAGCCTAGGGGCATAGAGGTGGAAGGCTGAAGCAGCCAGACCATCCAACCCCACATATTACCCTGTGAGCCTCAGGGTAACTCATGGGAAACACTGAAAATCCTGACATTGGCCTGAGCCAGAGGCCACAGCAAACTAAATCAACAACCAGTTCTTTAGTTCCCAGCCTGAGAAATTGGGAAATAGGAAATCACAATGAAAAAGAAGAAAGCTGAGAAGGGAAAAGCAAGAAAATTGATCGGAGCTTATTATAGCAAGCAAGAAAAACCAAATACAGAGGACAACATGTACTCTATACTCACACTTGAGACCACAGAAGGAAATATGAACTGGTCTCAAACCAAAAAAGCATTCTTGGAGGAGCCCAAGAAAGATTTTAAAAGCCAAATTAGAGAGGTAGTAGAATTTAAATCTACAGTCACCATATTGGGAAAAAAAATTACTGAAGAAAACAAAACCTTAAAAAGTAAAATTTGTGAACTGGGACAGGAGGTTCCAAATCTAACTGGAGAAAATACCTCCCTATAAAAGGAGTTTCAAGGAGGTGGAGCCAAGATGGTGAGTAGAAACAGGGCTTCCTCAGGACTCCAACTTCTACCTCCTCCAATGCATGTAAAAGGTGACTGTGAACAAAATTTGGAGTTACCAAACCCACAAAATGACACAGCGAAGCTAATCACCCACTGAGTACAGCCCAGCAGGCTGGCAGTGGCCAGCACAGAGCTCTGGCAGCCAAGGCCAGACCCATGCCACCCCGAGGTTTTAGACTCAAGGAAGGTCTGGGCAGACACTGGCTAGACAGACTTCAGAACCTCAGTATCTGTGGTGGTTTCCAGAATTATAAACACATAGATGCTAAAGAAAAATTGAGAGGTCAGCACAGTGTGGATTTTGGGGTCCAGTAGTTTGGGAGTTCAGTCCAGCCTTTATGCCCTGGAGGGAGAAGAGGCAGAGGCAGAGTGGCTGTGCAGCTGCCACCAAATGGCAGCTTCAGCTCCTGGCCTGCAGATTGTAGTAGGACCATGTGCCCAATCTGAGGGTTGATAAATCTTGCTTTAACCTGCTTGGATCTGGATTGCAGTCTCGGGTGGAGGTCCTGGGGTGTGCGACTAGTTCTCCAGAGCATGTGGAGGTTTCAATAAAGGGACCTAACTAATACCTTTGGCAGCTGGGAGAACCCCAGCAGTTGGGACAAAGCTACCCTGTCTGGTAGCAGAGTCCTACTATGACAAAAAGCTCAAAAGTCAAGAAATTGAGTGGCAACACGAACAAGCAAAGGAAGCAAAGCAAGCAGAGCATCCCAACTTTACATTCTTTCTCTGGGGACAAAAAGGATCAAAGCATGAAACAAGAGGAAGAGAGCAAATTCAGAACTCCTGAAACAAAAGGTTCCAAGAAAAATATGAGCTGCTTAGGGCCATAGAATACCTTAAGAAGGATTTTGAAAAACAAATAAGAGAACTGGAGGAAAAATTGGGAAGAGAAATGAGAATGATGCAAGAAAATTATGAAATGAGAGTCAACAACCTGACTGAAGAAAATAACCCCTGAAAAAATAAACTAATTCAAATGGGAAAAGAGGCTCAAAAAGGCAATGAGGAGAAGAATGCCTTAAAAAGCAAAATTTACCAGATGGAAAAATGAATCTCAAAAGCTCTTTGAAGAGAACCATTGCTTTAGAATTAGATTGTAACAAATGGAAGCTAGTTACTTTATGAGACATCAAGATTCTATTAAACTGATCAAAACAAATGAAAAATTAGAAGGCAGTGTGAAATATCTCATTGGAAAAACCATAGACCTGGAAAATAAATCTAGGAGAGAGAATTTTAAAATTATTAGACTAACTGAAAGCCATGATCACACAAAGGACCTAGAAATCAGAACTGAAGAAATTCTCAAGGAAAATTGTCCTGATGTTTTAGAACCAGAGGGCAAAGTAGAGGTGGAAAGAATCCACCAATAACCTCCTGAAAAAGATCCTAAAAAGAAAATGCCCAGGAATATTATTGCCAGGACCCAGAATTCCCAGATAAAGGAGAAAATATTACAAGCAGACAGGAGGAAAAAAATTGAAAAATCAGGATAACACAGGATGTAGCAACTTCTGCAGTGAGTAATCAAAGGAATTAGAATATGATAATGCGAGCTGCTTACAGGCCATGGAGGACCTTAAGAAGCAGATAAGAGAAGTGGGGGGGTTGGGCAGAGAAATGAGAAAGATGCAAGAAAAGTATGGAATGAGAGTCAAAAGCCTGACTGAGGAAAATAACACCTTAAAAATAGACTAATTCAAATGGCAAAAGAGATTCAAAAAGGCAATGAGGAGAAGAATGCCTTAAAAAGCTTAATTTGCCAGAGGGAAAAAAATCTCAAAAGCTCACTGAGGAGAATCATTCCTTCAGAATTAGACTGAAGCAAATGAAAGCTAGTGACTTTATGAGAAATCAAGATGCAGTTAAGCAGATCCAAACAAATGAAAGAATAGAAGTCAATGTGAAATATCTCATGGGAAAAACCACTGACCTTGAAAATAGATCCAGGAGAGACAATCTAAAAATTATTGGACTACCTGAAAACCATGATCAAAGAAAGAATCTAGAAACCATCCTTCAAGATATTCTCAAGGAAAAATGCCCTGTTGTTTTAGAACTAGAGGGCAAAATAGAGGTTGAAAGAATCCACAGATCACCTCCCAAAAAGAAAACTCCTAGGAATATTGTAGCCAGGTTACAGAATTCCCAGATCAAGCAGAGAATATTAAAAGCAGCCAGGAAGAAACAATTTGAATATTATGGAAACACAATTAGGATAGGGCAGGATCTGGCAGATTTTACATTGAGGGAGAGAAGGGCATGGGATATGATGTTCCAGAGGGCAAAGGAGCTGGGATTAAAACCAAGAATCACCTACCCAGCAAAACTGAGTATCATGTTTCAGGGGAAAATATGGTCATTCAGTGGAATAGAGGACTCTCAAGCATTCTTGAGGAAAAAAACAAAGTTGCATAGAAAATTTGACATCCAGACATAAGAAGCAAGAGATGCCTGAGAAGGTTAACAGGGAAAAGAAATCATTATGAACTTATCAAAGCTGAACTATTTACATTCCTACAGGGAAAAACAATATCTGTAACTGATGAAATTTTTCTCATTATGAAAAATAGTTGAAGAAGGGTATATTGGCATATGAATACGTATGTGAATATGTATATATATATATATATATTTTTTTTTTTTTATATATATATATATATTTCAGGTATACATAGAGAGAGGATACAGGTCAAATTTAATAGTAAAGGATGATACTTAAATGGTGAAATTAAAAGGTAAGAAAAGAATATAATGAGAAGAAATGGGGAGAGACCGAATGGGGTGAATTATCTCATTCAGAAGAAGCAAGTGAAAATGGTTACAGGAGAGGGGAAGAACAGGAAGGCAAAAAGGCAAAACCTTGTTCTCATTGAATTTGGATCAGGCACAGAATGACATACATACTAAATAGGGTTACTCACCCTACAGGAGAGTAGGGGAGAAGGGGATGAAAGAGGGGACAATGGAAAGGAGGGCAAGGTGGTGGGGGGGGAGGTTGGAAGCAACCACTTTTGAAAATGGACAGGATCAAAGTGGGGAGTGGACAAGGTGGGAGGTGTTATAGGAGCTAGGGAAATATAGCCAGTCTTTTACAGTATATGTACTATGGTAATGTTTTGCATAGCTACACATGTACAGTATATACTGAGTTGCTTATCTTCCTTTTAAAATAAAATTAAAAAAATGTATATAAATACTATGATTAATACTATTGTGCATATAATTGGGAGATAAGATGTGCAGGCATTGGGGCACGAGGATTCACCTGACCCTACTGGAAAAATCGAATTGGGTATGGGTAAAGAGATGGAAGTTAGCAGATTGGATGAGGGAATATCCTGTGAGACTGCTATTCTGGGGTGGTGGGTAGGGGAAACATGGAGAAAAAAATTTAACTCAAAATCTGATGGAAATGGATGATGTAAATCAGAAGTTAATAAAGAATTTGAAAAAAATAGCAGAAACCACATGATTATCTCAATAGAAGCAGAAAACGCTTTTGATAAAAAACGCTTTTTTGATAAAAAAAACCTCCATTCTTATTAAAAACACTAGAATGTATAGGAATAAATGGGGTCTTTCTTAAAATAAGAGGTAGCATCTTTTTAAGCCACCAGCAAGCATTATATGTAATGGGGATAAGCTAAAAACATTTCCAATAAGACCAGGGGTGAAACAAGTATGTTCACGATTATCCCTCTTATGCAGTCTGGTACTAAAAATGTTAGCAGTAGCAATTAGAGAAGAAAAAGAAATCAAATGAATCACTTTAGACATAGAATAGACCAAGCTATCACTCTTTGCGGATGATATGATAATATACTTAGAGAATCCTAGAGAAACAAGTAAAAAAAAAAAACTACTTGTGAAAATAAATAAATTTGGCAAAGTTGCAGGGTATAAAATAAACCCACATAAATCATTGGCATTCCTTAACATGTCTAAGGAAATCCAACACAAAAGATAGAAAGAGAAATCCCATTTAAAGATACTGCAGACATTATAAAATATTTAGGAGTCTACCTGCCAACACAAACCCAGGACCTATATGAGCACAACTACAAAACACTTTTCATACAAATAAAGTCATCTAAATAACTGCAGAAACATCAATTGTCCGTATCTGGGTTGAGCTAATATAATGAAAATGACAATTTTACCTAAATTTAATTACATATTTAGTGCCATACCAATCAGTATACCAAAAAAATTACTTTATAGAGCTAGAAAAAATAGTGACAAAAATTTATTTGGAAGAACAAAAGGTGAAGAATATCAAGGGAAAAATGAAAAGAAATGCTAGGGAAGGTGGCCGACATACCAAATTTTAATCTGTATTATAAAGCAGCAGTCATCAAAACTACTTGGTACTGGCTGAGGAAGAGTAGTGAATAAATGGAATAGATTGTGTACATGAGAGTTAGCAGCCAATGAGTATAGTAATCAACTGTTTGATAAACCCAAAGACCCCAGTTTTTCGGATTAGAACTCTCTATTTGACAAAAAACTGCTGGGAAAACTGGAATATAGTATGGCAGAAAATGGGCATAGATAATTATCTAACACCACATACCAAAATCAAGTCTAAATGGGCCATGATCTAGGTATAAAGGCTGATGCTATAACCAATCTGGGAAAGCAAGGAATAGATGACCTGTCAGATTTATGGAGAAGGGAATACTTTATGACTAAACAAGAATTAGAGAGCATTATAAAATGCAAAATAGATAATTTTGATTATATTAAATTGAAAAGCTTCTGTACAAAGTCAATATAACCAAGATTAAGAGGGAAGTGGGAAATTGAGAAAGAACTTTTACAAACAATGTCTCTAATAAAGGACTCATTTCTAAAATATAAAGAGAATTGAGTCAAATCTATAAGAGTAGAAGTCATTTTCCAATTGATAAATGGTGAAAGGATATGAATAGGCAGTTTTCAGAGGAAGAAATTAAAGATAAGTATAAGTATATGAAAAATGCTCTGAATCACTATTGATTAGAGAAATGCAAATCAAAACAGCGATTACCGGGCGGCTAGGTGGCGCAGTGAATAGAGCGCCGGCCCTGGAGTCAGAAGGATCTGAGTTCGGAGCTGCCCTCCGACACTTAGTCCACACAAACAAAAACCTAGCCATGTAACCTTGGGCAAGTTACTTAACCCCAATTGCCCTAAAGGGGCGGCTAGGTGGTGCAGTGAATAAGAGCGCCGGCCTCGGAGTTGGGATGACCTGAGATCAGATCTGGCCTCAGAAAATGAGTACCCACACATAAATAATGACTAGCTGTGTACTTGAGCAAGTTACTTAACCCCAATTGCTTAAAACAAACAAAGAAACAAAAAAACAGCGATTACCTCCCCAGACTGATCACCAGGTCCCCATACATTTCGAAGGCCGGATGCTGAAGCTGCAATGTGGTGGGCTGTGCTGGGCAGCTAATCAGAGGCTTCTTGCCCCCAGGGAAAGAGGCTAATGTACTCCAAAATACTGGTCTCAAAGACCATACTGCACTGACCTCTCACTTTTTCCATGGCATCTATGTGTTGATAATTCTGGAAATGCCCCAGCTGCTGGTGTTCTGGAGTCCCTCCAGCCAGCTCCTGGTCTGGCTGGAGGTAACACATCTCACCAGTTAGCTTGGCTAATTGTAATGGGAATGTAAATTTTTAAGATCTTCCCTGCCCCTAGGTTAAGTGTACCTGGAGGCTGTTCTGGGAGACTTGTTTCTCAGGAGATACTTTGTGATTGGGCAATGGGTCAAGAGGGTTGTTATATTCTCTAAGCCTGGAGAAGGCTATATAAACCTTGGTGTGAGAAACTGTTTTGGGCCTCACTTTGAGAAGTGTCATGTGATGCGACCAGATGATACTCTGGGCAGCCATTGAGAGCCTTTTGAAAACCCAGATGTTGATGCTTCCCTCTCTGGTAACTGTGATTAGGAATGGATGTATGAAATGCTTGGACAGTTTGAAAGCCTGTCTGCTGAAATGTTTTTTTTTGTCTTATAACTTCTGCTTTTAACCTCTGTATATGCTGAAGTTCAGGGTACTGACCTTTTTCCCCTGAACTAGGTAAAGAATATATGTTTGATTGATTAAAGCAAGATTGTTAACCCATTTTGAGTTGCTTTCCTTTAGAAAAGTAGATCTAAGAACCTGTGTTGGCAGCCACCCTGGGGAAGTTGGGGTGCTTGCCACTACACTAAGATGAGAAAAGAGGAAAATGATAAATGCTGGATATCATGTGGAAAAATTGGAAGGTTAATTCTTTGTTGGTGGAGTTGTGAACTGATTCAACCATTTTGCAATCTGGAGCAATCTGGAACTGTACCCAAAGGGCTATAAATAATTTCATACCCTTTTATCAAGCAATACCACTTCTAGGGTTGTACCCCAAAGAGATCATATATGTTGGAGGAAGACCCATATGTACAAAAATATTTATAAGAGCTCTTATTTTGGTGGCAAAGAATTGGAAATTAAGGGGATGCCCATCAATTGGGGAATTACTAAACAAGCTGTGGTATATGAATGTATTGGAATACTATTGGGCTATACGAAATGAAGAGCAGGAGGGCAGAGCCAAGATGGCAGAGTAGAAAGAGCACTTCCTCAGTGCTCTGGCCCACACCACTTCCAATGCATGTCAAAGGGGACTCTGAACAAACTGGAGCTACAGATCCGACAAAATGACACAGAGAAGCTAACCTTCCACTGAGGGCAGTCCAACAGCCCTGCAGGGAGTGGCCATCACAGTGCTCTGGGAGCAGAGTCCAGAATCACCTGAGTTAGAGGTTTTAGCCCCAGGGCAGCCAGACCTGCAGCTGGCTGGAGGGACTCCAGAAGACCAGCAGCTGTGGCATTTCCAGAATTATCAACACATAGATGCCATGGAAAAAGTGAGAGGTCAGTGCAGTATGGACTTTGAGACCAGTATTTTGGAGCACATTAGCCTCTTTCCATGGGGGCAAGAAGCCTCTGATTAGCTGCCCAGCACAGCTCGCCAAACTACAGCTTCAGCTCCTGGCCTGCAGACTGTAGGGGGACCTGATGATCACTCTGGGGGAGGGGGGATGATCATTTTTGCTTTAACCTTCTTGGATATGGATTGTGGTCTGGGGTGGAGGTCTTAGGGTGTGTGACCAGCTTGCCAGAGTGTGTGGGGGTTTCAGAGAGGGCACCCAACTAATACCTCCAGTAGCTGAGAAAACCCCAGCGTTTGGGACTGAAGCTCCCCTGGCTGGTAGCAGAGTCCTACTGTGACAAAAATCCCAAAGGTCAAGTAATTGAGTGTCAAAATGCCTAGGCAAAGGAAAGAAAATAAATAGAAAAATTCAACATTAGCCTCCTATTTTGGGAGGAAAGAGGATCGAAGCATGGAACAGAAGGAGGACTGGGAAGTTAGAACTCTGACAGAAAAAGCCCCAAATGAAAATACAACCTGGTTACAGGCCATAGAGGACCTTAAGAAGGATTTTAAAAATCAAATAAGAGAAGGGGAAGAAAAATTGAGAAGAGAAATGAGTAAGATGCAAGAAAAGTATGAAATGAGAGTCAACAGCCTGACTTAGGAAAATAACACCTTAAAAATAGACTAACTCAGTTGGCAAAAGAGTCTCAAAAAGGCAATTAGAAGAATGCCTTAGGAGAATCATTCCTTCAGAATTAGACTGGAGCAAATGGAACATAGTGACTTTGTGAGAAATCAAGATGCTGTTAAGCAGATCCAGACAAATGAAAGAATAGAAGGCAATGTGAAATATCTCATGGGAAAAACTACTGACCTGGAAAATAGATCCAGGAGAGATAATTTAAATTTTATTGGACTACCTGAATGCCATGATCAAAGAAAGAACCTAGAAATCACCCTTCAAGAAATTCTCAAGGAAAATTGCCCTGATGTTTTAGACCCAGAGGGAGGAATAGAGGTTGAAAGAATCTACTGATCACCTCCTGAAAAAGATCCCAAAAAGAAAACCCCCTAAGACTATTATAGCCAGGTTCCAGAATTTCAAGATCAAGGAGAAAGTACTACAAGCAGCCAGGAATAAACAATTTCAATACTGTGGAAATGAAATCAGGATAGCGCAGGATTTGGCAACTTCTACCCTGAGTCATTGAATGGCTTGGAATATGATATTCTGGAGGGCAAAGGAGCTGGGATTAAAACCAAGAATTGCCTACCCAGAAAAACTGAGTATCATGTTTCAATGTAAAATATGGACATTCAGTGGAGTAGAAGACTTTCAAGCATTCTTTATGAAAAAAAAAAACAGAGTTGAATAGAAAATTTGACATTAAGCTACAAGAAGCAAGAGATACTTCAGAAGGTAAACAGGGAAAATAAATCATAAGGAACTTAGCAAAGTTGAACTATTTACATTTCTACATGGAAAAACGATAACTGGAACTGAAGAAACTTTTCTAAGTATGAAAACAGTTGAAGAAGGGCTTATGGGTATATGAATCCATATGTGAATGTGTGTATATATGTTTACAGTTATAGATAGATGGAGAGCACAGATTGAATTTAATAGTAAGGGATGATACTTAAAAGGTGAAATTAAGAGGTGAGAGAGGAATATAACGAGAGGAGATGGGGAAAAACAGAATGGAGTAAGCTATCTCATATAGAAGAGGCAAGGGAAAATTGTTACAAGGGAGGGGAAGAACAGGAAGGCAAAAGGGCAAAACCTTATTCTCATTGAATTTGGATCAGGGAGAGAATGACATTCATATTAAATAAGATATCTCACCCTTCAGGAGAGTAGGGCAGAAGGGTATGAGAGGGGTATAATGGAAGGGAGGGCGGGAAGGAAGCAGGGGAGGGAAGTTGCAAGCACCTACTTTTGAAAAGTGACAGGATCTTTTCCTCCTCCTCCTTCCCCAGAGCCTGGAGAAGGCCAAGGAAGAAACAGACAAGTCAGAAGCTGCAAGCAAGCTCTCCGACACCCTCCTAGGACCCCGCACACAGGTGAATGCCCCTGTCCAGAGGCCACCTTCCCATCCTCCAAGAATGCTCAATCCTCCAAGACAATAGGCTCATTGGTACTGGCAGGGTGTGGAGGTAGAGGTGGGGGAACCAGGGCCCTGACAGATGGCAGTGGAAGCTTCACCTTCAAAGGTAAATTGGGCCGCCTTGCAGCCCGACGCATCTCCAGGTGAGTCAAGGCCTTCCATAATGCCCTGGTGTCTTTCGTGGCCACAAATACCACAGGGTTGGGGGCATCACCCGGATTTAACTTCTGCCGTTTGGCTGCCGGCTGTGTGCTTGATCGATTCCCTGAGGTGAGGGGCCTTCCGTTGGCTGAAAATGGAACCACACTCTCATAGGCACACTTTACCACGATGCCCCCCAGGCTGAGGTTCTGGGTCATTTGGTTCCTATTGATGGGTGTCTTTGTGCCTTGTGGGGTTTTTGGTTTCAGAGGATCCTGGGCTGCAAGGTCTTTGACGATGGTTGCCAGGGGCAGTCGCACCAGGGGGTGAATCTTGAGGGGTGTCTTGGCTGCTTTGGGGAGCCGGATGGAGCACTCAGCCTTGATGGCACTGGCATTGATGGGGGCATAGGGCCGGTGGGCAGCCCTCCTTGGCTGTAGCAGGTCCCTGCACATGTGCCAGGCAAGACGGGTCAGCTTAGTTGTCTGCAGTAGAAAGGTCTGCCTGTTCTTGGCTAGCAGCTTGGCCCAATTTGCACTGGTTATGTAAGGAGAAAGGCTCTGGGCTTCAGATCGAGACAAGTGGCCCCAGGAGTGTGGTTTGGTGCTACCCCGTGCTGCCCCCTCCAGCTGTGTTGTAGTCTTCAGCCCCCCATACTTCTTCCAGTAGATCCAACAGGAGGCACAAAGATGGCACTGTGTGTTGGGGGGCCCCCAGGCATACCACTGTGCTGACTGGTGGTGTGGCAGCTCTCACAGGTCAGCCCCTTCTGGAATCCCGCTCGGGATAGCCTGTTTTGGGGGTACAGATTGCTTGGTCCTGGGGCAGGTTTTGGGGGGGTGTTTAACATTTTTTAATTCCTCCCCTTGTTGGGGAGTGTGGGAGGGCAAAGTGAGGTGCCACTGGGTGCCTCCAGGGGTGGGGCATGCTCTGACATGTCTCAAGTCTTGTTTTCTTTTCTGATTTGGGGTTTTATTCCCATCGGACGTTCAGGCTTCATTGGAGTCAGAGGCCTGTGAGCTTGGGCAAGCCCAGCTCCTTGTGCTCACTCTTCCCTTCTCCCACGTCCCTGCCTTTTGTACACCAACTCAGAAATAAAGACCCTTTTTCTGTTTTTTAACCTTGGAATCTATAATCCATTCTTAGATCAACAAAAATAAAAAGCTGTTTTTCTTCAAAAAAAAAAAAAGAAAGAAAAGAAAGGTGACAGGATCAAAGTAGGGAATAGACCAAGTGGGAGGTGGAATAGGAGGGATGGAAATATAGTCAGTCTTTTACAATACATCTACTATGGTAATATCCTGCATAGCTACACACGTAAAACATATACTGAATTGCTTATCTTCCCAGTAAGGATGTGTGGCAAGGGAGGAAGGGAATGAATCTGGAATTCAAAGTTTTAAAATCAAATGTTTAAATATATATAAATACTATTATTAATACTATTTTACATATAATTGGGAAATAAGATATACAGGCATTGGGCACAGAGAGTCACCTCGCCCTACTGAAAAAGTTGGAGGGGGTATGGGAGAACATATGGGAGAGAGCAGATGGGATGAGGGGATATCCTTTGGTATTGCTATTCTGGGGTGCTGGGTAGGGGAAAATGGGGAAAATTGTAACTCAAAATCTGGCGGAAATGAATGATGTAAACCAGAAGTTAATAAAGCATTTTTTTGGGGGGGGGGCGGCTAGGTGGCACAGTGAGTAAAAGCGCCGGCCTTGGAGTTGGGATGACCTGAGATCGAACCCAGCCTCAGAAAATGAGCACCCACACATAAATAATGACTAGCCATGTAACCTTGAGCAAGTTACTTAACCCCAATTGCTTAAAAAAAATAAAAAATAAAGCATTTAGGGGCGGCTAGGTGGTGCAGTGAGTAGAGCGTCCATCGGCCCTGGAGTCAGAAGGACCTGAGTTCGGAGCCGGCCTCCGACACTTAATCCACACAAACAAAAACCTAGCCATGTGACCTTGGGCAAGTTACTTAACCCCAATTGCCCTAAAGGGGTGGCTAGGTGGCGCAGTGAGTAAGAGCGCCGGCCTTGGAGTTGGGATGACCCAAGATCAGATCTGGACTCAGAAAATGAGCACCCACGCATAAATAATGACTAGCCGTGTAACCTTGAGCAAGTTACTTAAACCCAATTGCTTTAAAAAAAAAAAATAAAGCATTTGGGGAAAAAATAAAAGAAATGAGGAGCAGATGGACTTCATATTTATCTTGAGAGGACTATATGAACTGATGCTGAGTGAGAACAGCAGAACCAGGAGAAATTTTTACACAATTACAGACACAACATATGTGTGATAACCAACTGTGATAGACTGGACTCTTCTCAGTAATGCAGTGTTAAACAACAATTCCAAGGACTCATGATGGAGAGAGAAGTCTACATTCAGATAAAGAACTTGAAAGAATAGAGTTTGAATGCAGATTGCAGCAAACTGCCTACTCTCTTTCTTTTTCTTGTTTGCTTTTATTTCCTCTCTCCCATTGCTCATTTCATCCATTATAGTACTTATTTATTTATTTATTTATTTTGCCTTTTGGAGGGCAATTGGGGTTAAGTAACTTGCCCAAGGTCACACAGCTAGGTTTTTTTTTGTTTGTTTGTTTGTTTGTTTGTGTGTGCGTTAAGTGTCTGAGGCCAGATCCGAACTCAGGTCCTTGTGACTCCAGGGCCGATGGACACTCTACTCACTGCACCACCTAGCCGCCCCTAATACTTCTTTATAACCTGACTATTTTCTAATGTGAAATTATTTGCAGTTCCTCTACTTGATTGCATACTGTGGTGGGGCGGGGAGGGGGGCAGTGGAGAAGAGGAAGGAGGAGAAAATTTGAAACTCAGGGGATTGGGGAATTGAATCTTGTAAACTAGTAGTAAACAAATCAATAAAGACAAAAAATAGAGACTGGATGATAGTACTAGTAGATGGATTTTCAGCTGTTTAAAATACTAGACACAAGGAGTAGGCTTGTTGGAAAATGGAGTATACTTTTGAAGGACATTGTCTAGCAGAAGTTATGCTTTTGAATCTGTTCAGATCTACATTGTTGAGTGATTTGATGTTCTTGATGTTCTGAGACATACGTTGGTGCATTTTTTTTTCATGTCCTGACTTATGCTTCTCTCTGCACTAAAGTTAGTTGATAATGAATTTTGCATTGATTTCATTAGGAAAGTATTTTGGGAGTTTTCATAGACTTTCTCTGTTTTCTCATTCTCTGAAACAGAGGTTGCCAGTGAATTTGCAAGTATTTGTTTAGGTTAATTGATGAAAATGCATTAAAAACCACGTGCCAGTCATGAGAAAGATAAAAACACAGTCCCTGCTCTTAGAGAGTTCACTTTTTTTTGTTTTTTTGCTTTTTGGAGGGCAATTGTTGTTAAGTAACTTGCCCAAGGTCATAGGGCTAGGTTTTTGTTTGTGTGTGCGTTAAGTGTTTGAGGCCAGATCTGAACTCAGGTCCTTCTGACTCCAGGCTCTACTCACTGTGCCACCTAGCTGCCCTGAGAGTTCACCTTTTTAAAAAACAAACAAAAAGCTGGATAATTAATTTGAGAGGTAGAAATAGTCTATTGCTAGCACCATATTCAAGACTTTTTTTTTTTTAATCATGGTAGATTTTTCTATCTACCTGCCTAATCTTCAAACACTCATGGTTACATACTTCCTAGTCTCTGTCCCAAAGAGATCATAAAAATGGGAAAAAGACCTAGGTGTACAAAAATATTTATAGCAACTCTCTTTGTGGTGGCAAAGAATTGGTTTTTATTATTATTTTTTTTCTATTAAACAAATGCTTTATTAACTTCTGTTTTACATCATTCATTTCCGCCAGATTTTGAGTTACAATCATTTTCCCCCCGTTATTCCCCTACCCAACCTCCAAGAATAGCAGTCCCACAAGATATCGCTTCCTCCAATCTGCTCTCTCCCATACCTTCTCCCATACCCCCTTCAACTTTTCCATTACAGGAAGGCGAATCTTTGTGACACAATGCCTGCACATCTTATATCCCAATTATAAGCAAAAGAGTATTAATAATAGTATTTATATATATTTGAAACATTTAAATCTTAAGACCTCGACTTTCAGATCCATTTCCTTCTTCCCTTGTCACCCATTCCCTCTGGGGAGATAAGTAATTCAGTATATGTTGTACATGTCTAGCTATGCAAAACATTATCATAGTAGATATATTGTACAAGGCTGCTTACAATTCCCTCCCACTCATCCCACCCCCCACCTGGTCCATTCCCCACATGATCCTGTCCCTCTTCTATAGTGGGTACTTCCAACCACCCCTCCCCCCAAGGATGCCCTCCCATCCATCTTCCCTCCTCTCATCCCCCTTCCCCCTATTCTGCTGCAGGTTGAGATATCCCATTTAGTATGTATGTCATTCTCTCCCAGAACCAAATTCAATGAGAATGTGGTTTTGCCTTTTTGCCTTCCTATTCTTCCCCCCCTTACAACCACTTCCCCTTGCTTCTTCTACATAAGATAATTTATCCTATACCCTACCCTGTCTCTCCCCATCTCCTCTTGCCACTTTCCTCTCTCATCTCATAATTTCATCCCTTGAGTATTCTCCCTTCCCAACAAATTCAACCTATGCCCTCTATCCATATATAACTGTAACCATATACACACACATTCACATATGTACTCATATGACCACACATCCTTCTTCCATTATTTTCATAGTGAGAAAGATATCATCAGTCACCGTTATTGCTTTTCCATATAGGAATGTAAATAGTTCAACTTTGATAAGTTTCTTTTGATTTCTTTTCCCTGATTACCTTCTCAGGCATCTCTTGCTTCTTGTGTCTGGATGTCAAATTTTCTATTCAACTCTGGTTTTTTCCTCAGGAATGCTTGAAAGTCCTCTATTCCACTGAATGACCATATTTTCCCCTGAAACAAAATACTCAGTTTTGCTGGGTAGGTGACCCTTGGGTTCATTCCCAGTTCTTTTGCCCTCTGGAATATCATATTCCATGCCCTTCGATCCCTCAGTGTAGAAGCTGCCAGGTCCTGGGCTATTCTGATTGTGTTTCCACAATATTGAAATTGTTTCTTCCTGGCTGCTTGTAGTATTTTCTCCTTGATCTGGGGATTCTGGAACCTGGCTATCATATTCCTGGGAGTTTTCTGGGATCTTTTTCAGGAGGTGATCGGTGGATTATTTCAACCTCTATTTTGCCCTCTGGATCTAAAACATCAGGGCAATTTTCCTTGAGAATTTCTTGAAGGGTGATTTCTAGGTTCTTTCTTTGATCATGGCTTTCAGGTAGTCCAATAATTTTTAAATTGTCTCTCCTGGATCTATTTTCCAGGTCAGTGGTTTTTCCCATGAGATATTTCACATTGCCTTCTAATCTTTCATTTGTTTGGATCTGCTTAACAGCATCTTGATTTCTCATAAAGTCATTAGCTTCCATTTGCTCCAGTCTAACTCTGAAGGAATGAATCTCCTCAGTGAACTTTTGAGATTCTTTTTCCATCTGGCAAATTTGACTTTTTAAGGCATTCTTCTCCTCATTGCCCTTTTGGGCTTCCTTTGCCATTTGAGTTAGTCTATTTTTTAAGGTGTTGTTTTCCTCAGTCAGGCTGTTGACCCTCATTTCATACTTTCCTGCATCCTTCTCATTTCTTTTTCCAATTTTCCTCCACTTCTCTTATTTGATTTTTAAAGTCCTTCTTAAGGTCCTCTATGGCCTGCAACCCGCTCATGTTTTCCTCTGGGGCTTTTGGAGCAGGACTTCTGTCCTCACAGTCCTTTTCCCACTCTATGCCCCCAAAATAGGAGTCTAGGGTTGCATTTTTCTGGTTCCTTTGCCTTGGCATGTTGCCACTTAATTACTTGACTTTTGGGCTTGTTGCCACACTATGTCTTTAAGGCCATGTAGAGGAATTTTCATCCTGAACGTGTATGGGGCAACTTCCGTTTCTGGCAAGCTGGAAACTCACCCACGACTTCCACCCTAGTACACAATGCAGATCCAGGGAGGTTAAAGCAAGAGCGATTACCCCCCAAGACTGATCACTGTATCTCCCTACAATTAATTGCAGTTCAGGAGCTGGAGCTGCGTCTGAAAACTACAAAATGGAGTGCCTCATCAGCGGCTTCTAGCCCCCAGGGGAGGAAGCTGAGGCATTCCCCAATTACGGGTCCCAAAGTCCATAGGACACTAACCTCTAGTGTCCTAGGCATGTCTATGTTGATAATTCTGGAGTCGCCACAGCTCCTGGTGTTCTGGGGTTCCTCCAGCTGGCTGTTGGCCCTGGTGCCCTGGGGCTAAAACCTCGGGTCACGGGGACCTCAGCTCTGGTTCGGCTTGGCTTCCCGTGCTCTGAGCGCTGCGCACTGCCAGCTCCCAGACCGCTGCGCTGGTCCTTCCTGCAGGGCTGCTGGGCTGTCCTCAGTGGGAGGTTAGCTTCTCTGTGTCATTCTGTGGGTGCTGGGGTTCCAGAAGTTGTTCAGAGTCCCCTTTTACATAGTTTGGGGGGAATCTGGGGGCAGAGTGTCTTGGATGAGCTGTTTCTACTCTGCTATCTTGGCTCCGCCCCTTCATTATTATTATTAATTGAGGGGATATCTATCAATTAGGGAATGGCTGAGCAAGTTGTGGTACATGAATGTAATGGAATTCTATTATGCTCTAAGAAATGATAAATAAGCAGACTTCAGAAAAACCTAGAAAGACTTATATGAGCGGATCCTGAGTTAAATTAACAGAACCAGGATAACATTGTACACTGTAACAACCACATTGTGCAGTGACAGGCTTTGAGAGACTTAGCTCTTCTCAGTGATGCAAGGGCCTAAGACAACTCTAAAAGACTCACAATGGAAAATGTTATCCACACCAAAGAAAGAGCTTTGCAGTCTGAATGTAAATAAAACATATTATTTGCTCTCCTTTTCTTTTCTTTTGATGTTTTGTTTTGTTTCTTCTCTCCCATGGTTTATCTGATAAGTTCTGTTCTTCTTTACTTCATGACTAATATGAAAATATGTTTCATATAAATGCATAAATAGAGTCTGTAACAGATTACGTGCCATCTTGGGATAGGAGAAGGAGGGGATAAATTGAAACTCTAAATCCTATGAAGATGAATCTTAAAAACTAAACATAAATTAATCAATTAAAAATGAATTCATGGTTATAGAAATATTGTATGATAATCAGTTGTGAATGACTTAATTATTCTCAGCAATGCAATGATATAGGACAACTCTGAGGGACGTATAATGAAAAATGTTATCCATTCCAAGAGAAAGAACTTATGGTATTTGAATACAGATGGGAGCATGTTTTTTTTTAACTTTCTAAATTTTGGGAGGTTTTTTTTTTTTCTTTTTGGTCCATGTTTTCTATCACATGCCTATTACATAAGTGTTTTGCATGTTGATACATATATAACCTGTATCATTTCTTGCCTTCTCAATGAGGAGAGGGTGGGGAGGGAGTAAAGGAGAAGATTTGTAACTCAGAGTTTTAAAAATATGTTAAAAATTATTTTTACATGTAACTGGGAAAACATAAAATACTAAATAAAAAAAATAACTCATGGTTACTTCCATGTCATGATGTGTTAATAAGGTAGGGCTGGATGTATACGTATGTATGTTTGCATATATATGTGTAGTTATATATGTACATGCATATGTGTATGTATCTCTATGTGTGTATGTGTCTATAGTATGAGTTGATATTATGTTAGCTGAGAAAGATAACTTATATTCTAACTAACTTAGAGGCTAATTTACTTGGGTAATGGGATGATATAGTACTACTCACTCTCACTAAGCCAACAGCAGAGCTCCGTGGGAATGCTGGAAATCTTAGTTTTCATGGGTGATTCAGAATAGAAAACAAAACAAAACAAAATTCAGTGACACTCAGTTGATCATTACAGCAGGAGGTTCTAAATGCCATTGAGTAACATGAGAAATATGAAATAGGGAATAGGAGTGATGTCCTGAAGCCAGGTCAAAGAATTCTTCGCTATTTTAATTTTTCGGTGGTTATTTCAATTTACTGAAATAAGCATTCCCTCCACAATGGCAATATTAGATCCCACCTACAGCTTATTATTCTATGTATCTTTTTATCCATGTCCTCCCAAAATTTCTCCATAGAGTAGCTACCCAAGTCACTAAAGGCATTCTTCTTATATGTTTTAATATAGTTGTTACTAGAGAAGCCCATGGGCCATCTATCTGTCATCTCTCCCTCTTTCAACATGGTCAGCATACTTCCATCAGAACTGATCATGAATTTCCTCAATGATATTTTTCCTTGACATGACTCCACATTTTATGTGACAAGTGGTATAAGAGAGAGATGCCAAAGAAAATATATTACCTTGCTTGATAATAGCATTGCCTTGAGTATGCACTTAACTACTTATGTGCTGTGTCTTTTGCTATATCACTAAACCTCTTAGCTTCAGTTTCTGCAATTGTGAAAAAGAGAATGAATAAAATAGAGAATCGACAATTTCAGAGTAAAAATTGACTTAATTGGCCATTCAGGCCAATGTATACTTGAAAAAGATTTCCCTCCACAACATCTCTGACGGAATAATTAACTGCCTTTGCTTGGATCTTTCCAGTGATAAGGAATCCATTAAATGAAAACAAACAAACAAAAAAAGCTAACAACAGCAAACATGGATAACAACATAATCACCATTGGTAGTTATACAGTAAGCACTAGTTTTCCAGAGTTGGAGTGGGGGGAAATGGGGGAGATTGAAATGAAAACATCCAAGTTCCATGTGATTTCAAACTTTTAAAAAATGAATTGTAGAACAAAACAGGAAACTTCAGGTAAGAATAGGGGGAGTTAGGAACTTTTCACTTTCATTTTAATGAAGAGATTTAGGAGGCATTTGAATTTTTTTATCATAATCAGAAACTGATGCTTAAACTCAGATAAATGGTGTCATGCTTAGATCATTTTTCTTGGGAGTTAAAGGCAAAAGTAACTTGTAGTTGTGGATTTGGTACTAAGTAACCACATGACTCCTGCAAGGTATTGATTTCTTCATCTTTAAAAGGAGAGGCTTGAACTATTTTTGAACAGATCTTTTCTAAAGCAACATTTCTATGACTCTATAACGATGAGCCAGAATCTAGATCTAGAGATTATGAACACTATAAACAGAAATGACACAAGGAGGAGGGAGACAAACATTAAATACACATTTCCCTGTTTCTGAGAATTTTTATCTCTATCCTTAGACATGTAACAAATACATCTGTTATATGAATTTGGCATTAAGATAATCTGAAACCATATTTGATTCTCATTTTAAATTTAATTTTTCCTTTAATATTTTTTTAAGAATCACTCTGACTCCATCAGAACTCACTGAACTCTGAACCAGGAGCCACAAGACTTAATTCTATTTGATTGGTGTATTGGTTGGTTATTGCCCTTAATGCTCAAAGAGGACCAAAATGACATCTTATGTCAGAATCAAAGTAAAATGTGTCTTATTGGCTAATGAAACCAATATGTGCTTGAAAGGCTCTACCACAGTTTTGGACAAATAGTCTATGTGATCATTTTGGAATGAAGATGTCTCTAAATTGTGTATCTCATATTTCTTTTGAGCTACTACAGTTCTGCCTTGCTCCTGGAGCACAGAGCCTGTAGCCTTTTAGTCAAACATACATTTGTCATTCAAACAACATGGCCAACATGTTAGTACTGTGCTCTCTGAAATAAAGTTGGAGTGGGTGGCTATGTGGCACAGTGAATAGATCACCTACCCTGGAGTCAGGAGCACATGAGTTCAAATCCGGCCTCAGATGCGTGACACACTTACTAGCCATGTGGCTTTGGGCAAGTCACTTAACCCCAATTGCACCCCAGAAAGCAAAATGAAATATAATAAAATAAAGTTGGAGTGCTTGGCAATTCAGATAGAGAATTAGGTACCTTATCTTGCTAGATGGTCTTCAGAATCTTCCTTAGATAATTGAAATAGAAATGATCAGCTTCCTGGCATTCCATTTAGTATTTATTGAATACATTCCATATGTTCTATTTCTCCTTTCCTTCTATATGGCTATGCCACTTACTAGCTGTGTGATCTTAGGCAAATCATTTCTCCCCTTACTCTGAACTCCAGCCTTGCTTTTTTTAATCTTAAATATCCAGTTTTTTAATCTCCCCCCCCCCAAAGAAGAGGGAGTGTTGGACTTGATTTCTAAGTGTATTTCAAAGATGAAAGAGATTAAATGACTAGTCTATTTGTTGTTTGTTTCTGACTCTTTGTGACCCCATTTGTGGTTATCTTGACAAAGACACTTGAGTGTTTGTCCATTCCTTCTCCAACTCATTTTGCAGACAAGGAACCTGATGCACACAAGAATAGATGATTTACCCAGGATCACACAGCTAAGAATTTTCTGAGACCAGATTTAACTCAGGTCCTTCTGAATTTAGGGTCAACACTTAATCCACTCTACCACCTAATTTGCCTATGGATGCACAGTAAGTGTCACAACTAAGAATAAAAAAGAAAATGTTTTCTCCTGAATTCATGTCCATAGTCCTCTCCATTATTACATATTTCCTTTTCTCCACCATTATGTTATTTAATAACAACAAGAGGATAGGGCTGAGGTGAATATGGTACATATAGAATGTCAGAGGATAGTAGACAGTCTTTTTATCAAGCGGCTTTAAAGCTTAGGTTTAACCATTGGCAAAGATTTAATAAAATATTTTAATTAAATTTTATTAAATAATTTAATAAAATAAAAATGTAATAAAATAAATAAAAATACAATAGGGCAGCTGTGTTGCACAGTGAGTAGAGCACCGGCCCTGGAGTCAAGAGGACTTAAATTCAAATCCAGGCTCAGATACTTAATACTTATTGGCCGTGTGACCTTGGGCAGGTCACTTAACCTCAACTGCCCTGCGAAAAGCAAAATATATATATATAAAATAGGACATAATGTCCATACATAGTTTTCTAAGTCAAGATACAGCCCACAAAAGTCCTTCTGTATAGTTTATTTGCCCCATTTCTATTTGAGTTTGATACTACTGCTCTAAATTGTATTATTCTATAGGAATCCGTGTTAAATTATCAAGATAAGTAGTATTAGCTGTAACATTTTTATGTTTTATGTGTTTATGAATTATAAATATATTCATCAACATTCTTTGGAAGAAAAGCATATAGATATAAAAATATATTTGGCTTCTATTGCTTTATACCATGTGTGCTTATAGCATAAATAATGTGACATATCTTTTTTAATAATCTAAGTTGTTTGCTGTTGAAAGTCAACCCCATAAATATTCTAGGTTTTAAATCTTTTTGTAAGAATTTGTTTAATTAATGCAATGTATGTGGAAAAACAGAAGCAATTTGGTTGGTTCTTGAGGCACCAATACATAAACTATTACGCATGAAACCATATTACTCCAGGAGATGTGGATAGGGACTTTGTCAATCACAGTATTTTACTGTCTTTGGTGACAGATACCATAGCCTCTTTTGGACTCCTTCTCAAAAGTCTCATGGAGAATCAGCCAAAAAGGGTAAGAATCACCAGAAAAGGTGAGAAAGTAGAGAAGTCAAAGTCCAGATTAAGGAGAGGGAGGACAGGAACTTTTCAACAGGTTTATGAGTGTATGATTCCTGATATCCTGAAGGGAGAAACAGTGTGTATGCTGGAGGTCTGCGGATATTACCTCTAGAAATTAAGGCCTATAATAATACCTTTCCCTGATTCTTCAGTGTGATCCTTCTCCTTCCTAACACACAGCTGCTAAATAATTGCTTGTTCCCTTTACCCCTATACCAATACTAAATTTAAACTGAAGTCACAATGTAATTGTTTTGCCAGACTATTGGATAACAATAGAGAGAGAAGATTATAGGAATATATAAAGTCCATATGGTAATAAAAACTTAGGCCAAGCTAAATTTGAAATTATAATTTTCCCACTAGAAATTATTGCACAGAATTTAATTATATACTCCTTGAAGACAAAAATTGTGTCTCATTTTGATTTGCATCTGTATTACCTAGAAAAGTGTCTTGCAAGTAATTGACTTTAAATATCTGTGTTAATTTTGTTGTGGTTTGATCTCAAGGTTAAGACCTTTGTAGCAGGATTTTATGCCAGTGCTCTCCTCTGGCTCTCCTCCTATTTTTTACTCTCCTTTGTTAGATCTTCATTCAGTGCATGCCAACTAACTGTGGGTGTCTTCCAAGAATCTGCCCCTTACCTCCTTCTCTTCTAACCTCTATCTTGACTCATAGTGAACTAATCAGCTCACAGGAATTCAATTATCAGATGTATAAAGATGATTCTTAGATCTATTTATATAATCCTAAATTCTTCCCTGGCCTACAGAATCACATCACCAATTTCTTATTGGATATCTTATTGGATATCTGAAATTGTTTTATAGGCATCTCAAATTCCAAATGTAATTTATTCTCACCTTCTACTGAGTATAGAGAACATCATTAATTTCCTGATCACCAAAGCTTTCAACTCCAATGTCATCCCTGAGTCACAAGCATGCTCCATATCTCCCATCTGTTTCAAAATCTTACTTCTATCTCCCAACATCTCTTGTATACATTCTCTTCTCTCCATTTGCATATATCCCAGATGTATCATCCTTATCACTATATGCATGGATTAATCTGATTAACTTTCTAATTAGTCTCCCTCCCTCAAGTCTTTCCCCATTTTAGTCAGTCTCCACCAATTGCCAAAGGGATCTTCCTAAAAGTATAGATCTGATCGCATTGCTCCTTATTCAATAAATTCTTGTTGCCTTCTATTACTTTCAGGATCAAATATAAAATTCTCTTTACCATTCCAGTACTCTTACAAGTTATTCCCCAACAACTATTACAATTCATCAAAACTGACCTTCTTACTGTTCCTCATAAATATCATTGAGTCTTCAAACTGTGTACCATTTCATGATCCATTTCCTGTCTATTATTTTTTTTCTTTTCCTCTACCTCTCTGTGGCTTGACTTCTCAGGTTTCCTTCAAGACTCAATTCACATTTCATCTTTTTATGGAGGAATTTTCTGGTCTCCTTCCCCACCCCATACCTTTTTTTTGAGATTACTTCCTATTTACCATATATATGTCTTGTTTGTGGAAAGCTGCTTGGAGTCTTGCTTCTTGGGTAGACAGATGTTTTACTATTCTTTGTATCTCCATCCTTTATACAAGTGCTTGGCAAGGGGTGAGTATGTAATAAATGCATGTTAAAGATGATGAAGAGAATACCAATGATGATGGTGGTGGTGGTGATGATGATGATGTCATCAATGATGATGATATACTGCTTTTTTTTTTCTAGTATGCCTTTAATTCATTCCACCCATGCTCCAGATTTCTATTTACTGGATTAGAATAGGGATTTTTGTACCCATACTTTAGAAGAATGGAGTCCTAAGGCAGAGGCCTATTCATCTACCTGAGATATCTTGTATTAGTAGAACCACTAACAGACAGGTCATTGATCTATGATATTGTCTAGTATTAACAAACCTGAAGTTTGTACAGAAACAGATGTGACTATAATAGACATGTACTTTCTTTACCAAGGGTAAGAAAAAATATGTTTGAATTAAGAGTTGGTGACACACATTACATTGTTCTATCATATTAATAGAACGATGCTATAGAAGTCATTTAGGGTATAACCATGTAGAACGGTGCAGTGCTTGCATGGAATATGTTTGTTTCTGTTGATGGGATATATATGATTAATTATGTTATGTTCTTGTGTGCATATTGTTTGAATGTTTAGAAACTTAAGATGCTATTAATAATGATAAGGCATCATCATTTTAGGACATTCCAGAATTGTAAAAGAACATAATTTTATTCAAGGTTTAAAGACTTCTGCAAGAATGTAATAATCTAAAATATTGGGCATCATATAAACCCAATCTTGCAAAGGTTTTTCCTTGATGAAATTGAAAGCCCATTGAACTGGGGGTCAGAAGTTCAATGAAGTGAGTTCACTCTTTCATTCCCACATCCACTCACAACTATATTTTTCCTATTGAATCCTTATCCATAATCCAGGATAGATCTCAAGTATTAAGTTCTATATAGAGTATCTTCTGATATTGAACTATGATTTAATAATGTCAATTAGTATTCAAATGGAGCTACTTGGCCATGCCCTAGTGAATTGGCTAGTAATAGGTTCCAGCCCAAGCCTCACTTGGTCATTGATGGGGTTTTCATGGTTCAGAGTGTAAATTTCACTTGTTTTTGTTCTGGTGAGAAACCCTGATGGTCTTCCTTCCCAGTTTGATTTTTTTTGAGTAGGCAAAGGAGGCCATCTCTTGCCTCATTTCTTACTTAGCCTTAAGTCACTGAATAGATATTGCCCCAGACAAACTGAGCCCTGGGAAAGATCAACTTGCAAGTAAATTCATCACCTTCCTGATATCATGGGTTCTCTTTGAGAATGAAGGACAAGAAGCAACAACCTTTTTACAAAATGTAGGTCTATTAATTATCTCTTTCAATGTGTTCTATTTTTTTTAATTTTGGTTTGTCTGAGATAAAGTTTGCCACCCCTTCCCTCTTCACTTCAACTGAAGCATAATAGACTCTGCTCCAGCCATTCATCTCAACTCTATGAGTGTCTTTCTGTCCCAAATGTTTCCCTTGTACAAAATATACTTTGGGAACCAAGGTAGCAGAGAAAGTAGTAGATCACTATTCCTCTCCTATCATCATCCCCAAACAACTGTAAAATAGTTCCCCTGAACAGTCCTTGGAACAGTGGAGACAGCACACAGGTGGAATGAACCAGTCTCTTGGTCCAGGAAACTTGAAAGATTGTCAAAAAATGTCTGTATCACTCAGGTAAAAGGGGAGTTCAGTTCAGGATGGGAGGCATCTCAGCAAGTCTGTGGCAGGCCCCACCGAAACAAACAAGTGGGAGATCCTGAGCCCTAGGGTGATTGAGCAGGCAAACATCAACACCAGAACCCACCATGTACCTTAGCACAGCCAGGGGAATTAGCAGATTCCAGCTCAGAGAACCACCATGTGTGTCAGCACAGCACATCTTCCAGGGGCCAGATCTCCACATACTACAGGGTAGCCCCAGGAAAAATGAAGGAAAAAACCTCATCTGGTCTCAGCACATGCCAGGCACCACCACAAGGACCAAAGCTCAGGATCAGGTAAGCTGCTAGACCCTTACAGCCTTCATCTGTGTGTACCTGAAGCCCCCCAAGGCACAAAGTTAGTAACCAGGCCCCTAGGCACCAGCACAAGAAGCTTAGGGAAGAACTCCCTGTGTTCTAACAGGATATCTCACCTTTAAAAGCCAAGAAATAGGCAAACATCATGAGCAAAAAGCAAAACATAACCTGGATAATAGAGAACTTTATTATAACAGGGAGGACCAAAACACAAACTTGGAAGACAACATTGTCAGTATACCTGCATCTGAAACCCCAAAGAGGAATATTCTCAAGCCTAAAAAGCCTTCTTGGAAGAGCTCCGGAAGGATTTTAAAAGGCAAATAAAAGAGGTAGAAGAAAAATTGGGAAAAGTAATGAAAAATAGGCCATTTGCAAAGTATCAAGTGCTTCAGTTTCAAGCCGTATCCTTACAGGCAGTCCGTGTCCCATCATGGCCACACTCAGCCAGGACCTGAACTTCCAGGAGCTAGTCTAGTGGCACCAAAACACATGTCTGAGCTCAACCTCCAGCAGCTTTTTGAGGCCAACCAGGACTGCTTCAATTGCTTCAACCTGAATCTTGACACCAAAAACGGACACATCCTTGTGGATTATTCCAAGAACCTCATTACAGAAGGAGTGATGAAGATGCTTGTTAAGCTGGATATGTCTCGAGGGGTGGAAGATGCTTGGGAACAAATGTTCAAGGGGACAAAGATCAATTTCACCGAGGACCAGGCTGTCCTCCATGAGGCTCTGCAGAATTGTTCCATGCTAGCAGATGGCAAGGATGTGGTACCAGAGGAGAACAAAGTGCTGGAGAAAATGAAGGCATTCTGCCAGAGTCTGCCATGGGGGAGACTGGAAACTCACAACTGGGAAGACGATTACAGATGTGATCAACATTGGCTTTGGAGGTTCTGACTTGGGTCCTCTGGTGGTGACAGAAGCCCTGAATCCCTATTCCAAAGGAGGTCCTCGTGTCTGGTTTGTATCCAATGTTGATGGTAGACATATTGCCAAGACCCTTGCTGAACTCAACGGAGAAACCTCCCTCTTCATCATTGCCTCCAAGATGTTCACCACCCAGGAGACTATCTCCAATGCAGAGACAGCCAAGGAGTGGTTCCTTCGGGCAGAGAAGGATTCTTCAGCTGTGGCAAAGCACTTTGTGGCCTTGTCTCTCAATGCACCAAAAGTTCAAGATTTTGGAATCAACACTTAAAATATATTTGAATTCTGGGATTGGGTTGGTGGACTTTATTCATTGTGGTCAGCTATTGGTCTCTCCATTGCCCTGCATGTTGGTTTTGATAAATTTGAGCAGCTGTTGTCAGGGGCTCACTGGATGGACAATCACTTCCTTATCACCTCACTGGAGAAGAATGCCCCTATGTTACTTGCCATGCTAGGCATCTGGTACATTAACTGTTTTGGATGCGAGACTCAGGCCCTGCTACCCTATGACCAGTATATGCACTGCTTTGCTGCTTACTTCCAGCAGGGTGACATGGAGTAAAATGGGAAATACATCACCAAATCTGGGTTGACTACAGTACAAGCCCCGTTGTTTGGGGAGAGCCAGGGACCAATGGACAACATACTTTCTACCAGTTATTCACCAGGGTACCTGGATGATCCCTTATGACTTTCTCAACACTGTTCAGAAACAGAATCCAATCTGCAATGGCCTTCATCACAAGATTCTTCTAGCCAACTTCCTAGCTCAGACTGAGGTCCTGATGAAAGGAAAGACAGTAGAGGAGGCATGAAAGGAGCTGGAGGCTTCGGGTAAGAGTGGTGATGCCCTGAAGAAGCTGATGCCTCATAAGGTCTTTGAGGAAAATCGTCCTACTAATTCCATTGTCTTCACAAGGCTCACTCCTTTCATTCTTGGAGCCTTTATTGCCATGTATGAACACAAGATCTTTGTTCAGGGTGTTGTATGGGATATCAGCAGTTATGATCAATGGGGAGTGGAACTGGGAAAGCAATTGGCCAAGAAAATTGACCCTGAGTTGGATTCTGATAAACCTGTGACGTTTCATGATGCTTCCACCAACGGGCTGACCTGCTTTATCAAGCAGCACCAGGCCTATGTCATGAAGAAGATGGCCATTCCCTCTGTGACCCGGTCTATTGTATTGTGATTTGATCTGTGTTGTAGTAATCACTTGGTTCTTTCCTGCCCTGTCACAAAGAGATCCACTTGTCATCCCTTAAGGCAAGCTCCATCCTCTTTGTGAGGAAAACAAGTCCCACCTCCTGGGGCCAGTTCAGTCTGATGGATTTTTAATTTTTTGGTCCTCGATGTCACATGCAAGTTCACACTGTCCTTCCATTGCACTGATACAAGTGTTCAGTCTTTCCACAATTTTCAGAGTTGATCTGAAAAAATTAAAATCGCTGGCAAGAGAAAAAAAATAATGAAAAAATATACGAGACAGTCAGTAACTTGGGAAAAGAAGGACAAAAAGTGACTGAAGAAAACAACTCCTTAAAAAAGTAGAATTGGCTAAATGGAAAAGCGGTACTGAAGCTAACTGAAGAAAATCACTCCTTAAAAATAAGAATTGGGCAAGTGGAATTTAATGATTCTACAAGGCATCAAGAATCAGTCAAACAAGTCAAACAAAATGAAAAAAACATAGAAGAATATGTAAAATACTTCATCTGAAAAGCAAATGACCTGGAAAATAGATTCAGGATAAATTATTTAACAAATATTACACTGCCTGACGGTTATGACCAAAAAAAAGAGCCTGGGCAGCATCTTCCAAGACATTGCCAAGGAAAACTGCCCTGATACGCTAAAACCAAATGGCAAAATAGTCACTGAAAAAAACCTTGATTTCCTCCTGATAGAGACCCCAAAATGGGAACTCCAAGGAATATTTTAACCAAATTTGAGAATTATCAGGTCAAGGAGAAAATACTGCAAGCAACTAGGAAAAAAAACAATCTGAATATGATGGAACCACAGTTAGGATTATATAGGATTTAGCAGTTTCTACATTAAATGATCTGAGAGCATGAAATGGTGGTCAGAAGCAAAATACTGGTGAGGAGGGAAAAGGTCAAACAAGAGAAAAAGTATAAATAGGGGGAGAGGATAGGATGGAGAGAAAGACACAATAATCATAACTGTGAATGTGAGTGAGATAAACTCTCCCCAAAATGAAAGCTGGTAGCACAGTGGATTAAAAATCATAATCCTACAGTATGTAGTTTACAATAAACATGTTTGAAGCAGAGAAATATACACAGAGTAAAAGTAAAAGCTTGGAGCATTATATATTATGCTTCAGCTTAAACAAACAAATAAACAAACAAATAAATGATAGATTAAAAATAAATGATTGAATGAATGAATGCATGCATGAATGAATGAAAAATAAATAAATAAATATATGGATGAATGAATAAATAAATAAATAAATAAATAAGGAGGGATAACCATTGTTATCTCAAAGGAAAAGCAAAAAAAATAATCTAATTAAAACAAATAAGGAAGGAAATTATATCATTCTTAAAAGGTACCATAGACAATGTAGTAACATCAGTACTAACCATATATGCACCAAGTGGCATAGGATAAGGGAATTACAGAAAAAATAAACAGCAAAACTATACTAGTGGGGTGCCTCAAACTCCCACTTTCAGGACTAGACAAATATAGCCACAAAATAAACAAAAAAGAAGTTAAGGAGATGAATAGAATTTTAGAAAAGTTAGATATGATAAACCTTTGGAGAAAATTGAATGGGGATAGAAAGGAATATATCTTCTTCCAATGGTACATGGCACCTATACAAAAATTGATCATGCTAAATCGTCTTATCCTAAAAAATGAGTGGGTCAAACAACTTCATCAAAGAGAATGAGAATAATAATACAATATGCCAAATTTATGAGATGGAGCCAAAGCAGTTCTTTGGAGAAATTTTATACATGTAAATGGTTACATGAATAGAATAGAGAAAGAGGAGATCAATGGACTGGGTGTGTAAATAAAAAGGCTATAAGAAGAACAAATTTAAAATCCCCAATTAAATGCCAAATTAGAAACTGTGAAAATAAAAGGCAAGCGTAATAAAATTGAAATTAAGAAACATGTTAAACTAATAAATAGAGCTAAAAACTAGTTTTATGGAAAAAATAGATAAACCTTTGGTTAATTTGATTAAAAAGAAAGAAGAAAACCAAATTACTAGTATTAAAAATGAAAGTGTGGGGTGGCTAGGTGGCACAGTGAATTGAATACTGGCCCTGGAGTCAGGAGGACATGATTTCAAATCTGGCCTCAGAGACTGGATCACACTTACTAGCCATGTGTGTGACCTTGGGCAAGTCACTTAACCCTGATTTCCCTGCCTTCCCCCTCCAAAAAAAAGCAAAAATAAAAATGAAAAATGAAAATGGTAAATTCATCACCAGTAAAGAAGAAATGAAAAGGATATATGTGTGGGTGTATACACACACACACACACATACGCACACATACTAATATATGTATATGTATATAATATGTATATCAGCTCTGGTCTTTTCATTGGAATTGCTTGAAAGTATTCTATTGCATTAAATTTCCATTATCCCACAGAAGGCTAAGACTCAGTTCTGAGAGTGTTTTTCCTAGTTGAAATTCTAGATCCTCTGCTCTGTGGAATTTCACATGCTAAGCCCTCTTATTCTTAGTGTTAAGTTGTTAAATCTTGTGTGATCCTGACTGTGGTGCTACAATATTTAAATTATTTCTTTCCAGTTGCTTATAATATGTTGTCCATGACCTGGGAACTTTGAAATTTGGCTGTAATATTCCTGTGGATATTTTCATTTTGGGGTCTCTTTCCAATGATTCTTTTAATTTCTATTTTATCCTCTGGCTCTAAGATATTGTGGCAGTTTTCCTTTATATTTAAATCATATATTCATTTGCTATTTCAGGGAGAATTGTGGAATCCTTAAAAATCCTGTCAATTTATCCAAATTTATTCCATCCCTGTAAATTCAACTCTTCCTTTTCAGTTCTGATCTCAAAGCATTTTCCATCTTTAAAGTCTGTCCAAGTTAAATGCTAATGAATCACATCTACATTTTGTCCATCCAGCTATATTTGATGGTCTGCATAGCAAACATCCTTCACCCATTTGGTTTTATTTTTCCTATGTAGATAAGTTAGGCTTATCATGTTTGACTGATGATGCATTTCTTAGAGAAGGAAATTGTCATATTATCAGGTTTGATGAAATCAACATGATTTCATCTGTAAACAGGATCACCTAGAAAAATTTACTACTTAGAGTGAGTGAATCCATCCTCTGTAAAAGTGATGATTTGAACTGTGCTGGAACTTTCCCTATGGCATTAAATTTTGGTGAATATATTTCTCCATTCTATGACTCACTTGATGATAAAAAGTATCTGCTATCAAATTTCTCTCAGTTACATTAGTCAAGAAACACTGTATAATTTTAGTATATGTATGGGATGGTATATTCTTCTTCACGGAGAAGAACTTAGAAAGTAGTAATTTGCTTTACTGAATCAAATGTTTTTGCAGACAAGAGACAAAAATAGAAATCCTTTTAAATAGCTGAAGCTTCCTTTTGTCTTCTGGTTTCACTCATATAGTAAATATGTCAAAGTAATGTGACCCATGTTAAGAAATATCTACTTTATCAAAGAAAAGGTCAAGGATCTCATATTTAGAGTACTAAAAATAAACATTCGCACTGTAAATAGTTCATCTATATGGATTATTTTTGTAATTACATTATTCTTGGTGTATGTTCTTCCTTATCCTCCAATTTTGCTAGTGTCACTATACAAGACCAAGAAGGATTTTGCATTTTAAAAAATTTCATGTGTTGACACTGGCAAATAATTTCTCCACAGTCAATTTACTGTCCAAGAGACTAAGTGCTCATGTTGTCTCATTTTCAGAAAGTAGACAGTGTGCCAGCTGAGCCAGACTTGAAGCTTTTCTACATAATAGAACTTCTAGAGCTTATAGTCCATAGGAATAGTCTATAAGAATACAATTTTACTAAAATCCCACATCGGGCATCACAATAAGTCTTCATGGAGGATGTTCTTTAGCCCAGTGGAGAGAGTGCTAAGTCTGGAATCAGGAAGAAATGAGTTCAATTAAATTTGGCCTCAGATACTTATTAGTTATTTTACCATGAGCAAGTAATTTCACTTCTGTTTGCCTCAGTTACCTCATCTGTAAAATGGGCATATTATTAGTACCTATGTGTCAGGGTCATTGTGAGGATCAAATGAGAAGAAAATTGTAAAGTGATAAGCACAATGTCTGGTCCAGAGAGAGCCATATAAATGTTAGCTATATTATTATTGTTATTATTATTATTATTATAGTTAATTGGATTGATTTACATTTCTTTTCTTAATAATTTACTTAGAAATAGTAAAATCACTTTCTGATATCAACTGTCAGAATGGTAGTTAGGAAGAAGCTAATAAACTCAAACTTATAAAGTGACAACAAAAACTTACTTTAGGAGCCAGAAAATTAAAACAAGAAGAAGAAAAACAACAGGGATTCCTTAGCACATAGAACCCTCTAAAAATACTCATTTTATATTGTTGGTGTTTTTTGTCCCTTGTGGGGTGGGATGTAAGAAGGCAGTGGTGGAAGGGACCACTAAAAGCTGCTTTCAGTCACCCTACAAACAGGTTTCATGTTGTTGCCAACAGAAAGAAAGTTAACGTTTTTGTGTGTTGAAATTGCAGTAGTATGGAATAAAGTACACCTCATTCTTATATAATATTAAAGAACCTAAATGTATTCTCCCTGCTCCCAATATTGAGGTTTTGTATCAGGAAAATACTGACTTAACCTTAACAAGACAAGTGCTCCTAGAGCATGTTTGATTCACCGTTCTTGCTTTTTTGCACTGTTTCTCACAGGCTATTTTATCCAGTTTGTTCAGTTAGTCCTAGGCTGGAGAAATGTTTTCTCTGACAAGTTGTGGATTCTTCTAAGAGATTAGAGTGATTTAGGTTAAGAGAGATCCTTGTACTTTGCTGCCCTTAAGATAGGAAGATGCAGATGTGCAAGACCTTAAAGGTCTTTGTCCAAATCAGCTTCCTTTTTTTCTTCCCTTCCAACTACATGAGGAAAATCAGTCATGTCTACCCAAATCCCAGTTCCATTAACCTTTAGAAGACTGCTGAGACATACTTGTACTGTAGGTCCCTACCATTCTATATGTCAAAAATTGGCTGACATATTCTTTATAAGCCTCCCTTGTAATATCTTGACTATTTCAGGTAGTTCAAAGGTCAGAGGACTGAGAATATTAAACTATAAGCCAATTCAGAGTTCTAAAATATAGGCTTCAACTAGAAAGGGGTACAAGGAAAGAAGGAAACTCACAAATAGAAGTAGGTTCAGCTATCTTTTTTAATCCTGTTCAATTTTCAATGGTTAAAAGTTAGGGCAAGAAATTAAAATAGAAAAACAAAAGTTGTAAATTCAAATGTAAGTGTTAAAGACTGACCCTGTTAAATGTGTATAGAAGACAGATAAGAATCAATTTTGATCTCATTTATTTAATCATTATTTCTAAAAAGTAAATGTTGGTGGAATAAAAGTTTAAGGTGACTAGCAACCAAAGGTTAGTATTTCTTTTGAAGAGTAGTTTATAGCAATCATTAAATTTACTTAAATTGGGTTATTTCTCTGACATTAATTACTTTTCCTAATCTAAAAGCCTCAATTTATCATTTTTCAGATTACATGCTACCACTTTCCTCTCTGGTCTTATCTAGATGGGATCAAAGAGATCATAAACTTTATTTTGTTATTTTTGGGGGATTACGCTTAATGAAATGTACTTTGTTGTCTCATAGATTTTTGTTATGAAGCTTTATCTGGTAAAAAGATTTTTAAAAAGAAACTGTTCAAATTTGTCCATAGAAAATTCTGTCTTTAATCGATATATAGCATTCCCCTTTCTGTCACCAAATCATATGTGCAAATCAAGAAAAAAATTTGGGGGGAGGTGGGAGGGAAGGGAAACAGAATGTTTAAATATGTGGCTCCAATATACCCTTTTGAATTTCCATTCAGTTCCTTTGGTGAAAATTGTCAACATGTCAGGAAGAGAAGTTTGACAACAGGCACTTTAGTGCAATGTCTTTGTGGGTGTCATGAATTTCAATTGGTGCTTTCATTTTTTTTTAATTTATTTTTTAATTTATTTATTTTGAGTTTTCAGCATTCGTTTCCACAAGACTTTGAGTTACACATTTTCCCCCCGTCTCTTCCCTACCCCACCCCAAAATAATGAGCTAACTGAATACACCTTCCCCCAATATGTTCTCTCTTTTAACCTCCCCCATTACCCCTAACTTTCTACTAGAGCAAGATGGATTTCTTTACCCCAGTGCCTGTATAACTTATTTCCCACTTGAATGTAAAAAAAACAAAAACAAAAACATTTTTTTAACATTTGCTTTTAAAACTTTGATTTCCAGATTATTTTGCTTCTTCCTGCCTCACTCACCCCCACTGGGAAGAAAAATATTGGTTGTACATGTAAAGTCATGCAAATCACTTATATAGTAGTTACATTGTGAAAGACAAACTATATCTCCCTCTATCCTATCCTTGCCCCACACTTGTTCTATTTTGTCTTTTGACACTGTCTATTTTCAAAAGTGTTTAATTTTAACTAACTTCTCCCCCAGTCTGCCCTTTCTTCTATCATTCCCCCTCTTATTCCCTTCCCCCCTACTTTCCTGTAGGGTAAGATACCCAATTGAGTGTGTATGTTGTTCCCTCCTTAAGCCAAATTCAATGAGAGTAAGATTGACACATTCCTTTCACCTTCCTGCTCTTCGCCTCCGTTGTAAGTTTTCTCTTGCCACTTTTATGTGAGATAATTTACCCTATTCTATCTTTCTCTTTCTCCTTCTCCCAATGTATTCCTTTCTCACCTCTTAATTTTATTTTTTAGATATCATCCCTTCCTATTCAATTCATTCTGTGTCTTCTGTCTATGTATATATGTATACAGAGAAACACATGCACACATATATAAACATACACATATGCCATCCTATACATACATATATGTATGTAAACATATATATTCCCTTCAACTATCCTCATACTGAGAAGTCTGAGTTACAATTATAATTTTCCCATGTAGGAATATAAATAGTTCAACTTTAATAAGTTCCTTATGATATCTTTTTCCTGTTCAACTTCTCACACTTCTCTTGCTTCTTGTATTTGAAAGTCAAAGTTTCCGTTCAGTTCTCATCTTTTCATCAAGAAAGCTTGAAAGTTCTCTATTTCATTGAATTACCATATTTTCCCCTGAAGAATTATACTCAGTTTTTCTGGGTAGATGATTCTTGGTTTTTATCCTTGCCCCTTTGACCTCTGGAATATCATATCCCACAGCCCTTTGATTCCTTAATATAGAAGATTCTAGATCTGGTGTTATCTTTATTGTGTTTCCACAAAGCTCAAATTATTTCTTCTTGATTTCTTGTAATATTCTCTCCTTGACCGGGGAACTCTGGAATTTGGTTATAATATTCCTAGGAGTTTTCTTTTGGGAATCTTTTCCAAGAGGCAATCAGTGAATTCTTTCAATTTGTCTTTTGCCCTCTGGTTCTAGAATATCATGGCAATGTTCCTTGATCATTTCTTGAAGGATGATTTCTAGGTTCTTTTTTTTTTTTTTTGATCATGCCTTTCAGTTAGTCCAATAATTTTTAAGTTCTCTATCCTGTATCTATTTTCCAGGTCAGTAGTTTTCCTAATGAGCTATTTCACTTTGCCTTCTATTTTTAATTTGGTTGGATCTGTTTTATAGTATCTTGACTTGTCATAAAGTCATTGTCTTCCATTTGCTCCAATCTAATTTTGAGGGGATTATTTTCTTCAGTGTGTTTTTGAGCTTCCTTTTCCATTTGGCCAATTCAAATTTTTAAGGCATTCGTCTCCTGACTTTTTGTGCCTCGTTTGCCATTTGAGTTAATTTATTTTTTAAGATATTATTTTCTTCAGTATTTTTGCAGTCTCCATTAGCTGGCTGTTGACTCACTTTTCACGATTTTCTTGCATCATTCTCATTTATCTTCCCAATTTTCCCTCCAACTTTTTAATTTGATTTTCAAAATCCTTCTTGAGTTCCTCCATGGCCTTTGACCAATATATATTTTTCTTGGAAGCTTTTGATGCAGGAGTTTTGACTTTGTTGTCTTCTGGTTCCATGTTTTGATCCTCTTTGTCCCCTCCCAAAATTCTGTATTATGATTGTACTTCCTCTGTTTGCTCCTCTTGACAGACAATTCCTTTTCTTTATAGCTCTTAGCCACAGTTGAACGCTTCTTCCCGAGTGTAGAGAGTTCTGTTCCAAATTTCTGTGATTTTCACAGTTGTTGTCAGATTTACAAGCAGGGTGCCCTCTTTACAACCACCATAAGCTCTGGCATGGTAGCATTCCTCCCACCAGGACCACTACCCAAGACAGCGACCGAGATTCAAGCAAGTAAGAGCAATTACTCTGTAAATGATCTTTTGGTCCCCCTATGATCTGCAGGCCTGGAGCTCCAGAGGCAGCCATGTGGCTGCTGCTGCAGTTGCCACACTGCTGCTACCTCTGTCACCCTGGTGGTAGGGACCAGATCATGTTCTTTCCTCACCCAGTTTCAACAGAGTTCCCTACTGACATTTTACTTTCTCTTTGGTGTTTTGGCGTGAAGAAGTCTGGAAACCACTATAACTGCTTGTGATTCACTCTTCTGAAGTCTCCCCTGGCCAGTCTGGGCCATGAGTCTGCACCTGCATAGCTCACGTGGGACTATGAGCAGCTCCCATCCAGGTGTGATAAACCCTTCCTGTTGCCTTGCCAGGCTATCTTCTTTGAGAAATGTGTTTCTCTCTATCACTTTGTGGGTTCTGTAACCTTAAAATTTGTTTTCAGTTGATTTTTTTACAGGTATTGGAGATGGTTGGAGCAGGATCTCAAGCAATTTTCTTCTTTTACTCCATCATCTTGGCTCCTCCCCACCTGGTGCTTTCATTAAAAATGAATTTAAGAAGTAGTCCTAAATTATGATCCCAATATGCACTGAAAGATTTCATTAATTCATCAGTTGTAGTACACAATAGCTCAGTTATTGCCAAAAATGACTCCTGTATTTAAAAGAACTTTACCACATTAAATAAAATAAAAGAAGAAAATTGGGTCATAGATTACATTTAAAATGAATGAAAACTTATGTCCAATGACATCTTAATTAAAGTGTGTTGTTCCAAAACTGCTTAAAAGAAGATCTATTATAGGATGGGACACATTCATCAATATTTGTATATATCACTTCTACTTTCACTCCCTTTCTGTTTGTTTTTTGAACCTTTATTTTATTTGAATTCTAAGCTTTTATTTAGTATTTCATTTTTCCCAGTTAAATATAAAAATACATTTTTAGCACTCATTTTCTAAATCCCTGAGTTCCAAATTATTACCTTCCTCTCCCCCCTACCCCTGACACCTTGAGAAATCAAGCAATTCCACATATGTTATATACATGTAGTCAGGCAAAACATTCATAATAGTCATGTTGTGAAAGAAAGCACAAGAAAAAACTCCAAAAAAAGAAAGTAAAAAAAATTCCTCAATCTGTATTCATACCCCAAAAGTTATTTCTCTATGGATGGATAGCATTTTTCATCATGATTCCTTCAGAGTTGTCATGGATTATTTTATTGAAAAAATAGCTAAGTCATTCACAACTGAGTATCTTATAATATTGCTGTTACATTGTACACAGTACATTGCATTTTGTATCAGCTCATGGAAGTCTTTGCATGGATTTTTGAAAGCAACCTGCTCATCCTTTCTTAGAGTACATTAGTATTCCATCATAATCATATGCAGCGACTTGTTCAGATGTTCCCCAATTACTGGGCCTCCTCTCAAATTCTAATTCTTTACAATAAGAAAAGAGCTGATATATATATATATTTTGTACATATATGTCTTTTTTTCCCCTGTCTGTTCTTTTTTATTTCTATTGGATTACAGACCTAGTAATGGTATTTCTAGGTCAAGGGGTTTTATACCCCTTTGGGCATGGGTCCAAATTCCTCTAAAGAACGGTTGAATCGATTCACGTCTCCACCAACAGTGCATTAAAGACTTATTTTTCCTATATTCCCTCAAAGATTTGTCATTTACATTTTCAGTACTATTAGCCAATCTACTAGCTATGAGGTAATACCTCAGAATTGTTTCAATTTACATTCCTCCAATTAATAGTGAGTTACAGTACTTTTTCATATGGTTATAAATGGGTTTGATTTCTTCATCTGAAAAATGATCATATCTTTTAATCATTCATCAATTAGGGAATGAAAATTATTTTTGTAAATTTTCTCAGTTCTCTGTATGTTTGAGAAATGAGGCTTTATCAGATATAACTTGCTTCAGTTTTTTAAATTACTATTCCTAACTGTATTTCCTTCCATCCTACATGCCCTATTTATTCTATTCTCTCTCTCCTTTCACCCTGTCCCTCCTCAAAAATGTTTTGCTTCTAACCACCCCCTCCCCCAATATACACTGACCCCTTCTCTAATCCTCTTCCACTCCTAGTTTCCTGTAAAGTATGTAAGATAGATTTCTATACAAAATTGAGTGTGTATTTTATTCCATCTTGGAGTCAATTCTGATGAGACTAAAGTTCGCTCACATTCCCTCACCTCCCTGCTCCAGACCTCCACTGCAAAAGTTTTTCTTGTCTCTTGTCATGGGAATGGAAATCTGAAGACCTTCCATGCTCCTAGGCCCTTTGATAGTCTTTGATGACTGAGAGAACCTTCCTTGATTTGAAAATATACTCTGCCCCCTAATAGGCTGAATGTGGTCATATGGAGCCTGTGGCAGGAGACCTGGTTTTCAGGAATGCCCACACCTTGTTGCTTTGTGATTGGTCAGTGGGTCAAGAGGGTTGTGACCTTCTCTGAGCAAGGAGAAGGCTATATATACCCTGATGGGAGGGTTTTTTGGGGGGCTCACTTTGAGAAGAATTGTTCAATTTGACCAGATGAGATTCTGGGCAGCTGTTGAGCCCCCCAGCATTGAAAACCCAGAATGTTGGTGCTTTCCTCTCTCACTAGGTATGGATGTAATGGTCAGACAGCTGGAAGCCTGTCTGCTGATCTGTTTCTCTGTATGCTTGTCACTTCTGCTTGTAACTTGTTAGTATTCTCTGAAGTTCAGAGTGCTGACCTTTATCCCCTGAACTAGATAAATGACATATGTTTGATTAAAGCAAGATTGTTAATCCATTTTGAGTTGCTTTCCCTTAGAAACAGAGATCTGAGAACCTGTGTTGCCAGCCATCCTGGGGATGCTGGGTTGCTTGCTGCTACACCTCTTTTATGTAAGATCATTTGCTCCCTTCTACCCCTACCTTTCTCTTTCTCTCAGTACATTCCTCAGTCACTCCTTAATTTGATTTTGTAAATCCCATCACTTCATATTCCTCTCTCACCTGTGCCTTCTGTCTATATATGCTCTCCTTAACTCCCTGAATAGTGAGAAATGTTTTACAAATGTTATCTCACTCTTTAGGAATATAAACAATTCAAACTTATTAAATCCATTATGATTTCCCTTTCCTGTTTACCTTTTCTTGCTTCTCTGAATCTTTCATTTGAATGTCACATTTTCTATTCAGCTATGGGCTTTCCATCAAGAACATTTGAAAGTTGTCCATTTCATTGGATATCCATTTTTTCCACCGAATGATTGTACTCAGTGTTACTGAGTAGGTGATTCTTGGTTATAATCCTTGTGCCTCTGACCTCCAGAATATCATATCCCAAACGCTTTGATCCTTTAATGTTGAAGTTGCCTAATCTTACATTATCATGACTGTGGCTCCACTGTATTTGAATTGTTTGTTTCTGACTGGTTGCAATATTTTCTCCTTGATCTGGCAATTCTGGAAACTGTCTATAATATTCCTGGCAGTTTTAATTTTGGAATATCTTTCAGGAGGTGATTGGTGGATTATTTCAATTTCTATTTTACCTTCTTGTTCTAGAATATCACGGCAGTTTACCTCAACAATTTCTTGAAAAATGTTCAGGCTCCCTTTTTTCTTTATCATGGCTTTCATGTAGTCCAGTAATTTTTAAATGATCTTTGCTGTATTATTTTCCAGGTCAGCTCTTTTTCCAGTGAGGTATTTCATTTTTCTTAATTTCTTTTTCATTTGCTTTCCTCTGTTTTATTGTTGCTTTACTTCTCATGAAATCATTAACTTCCATTTGCTCCATTCTAATTTTTAAGGAATTATTTTCTTCAGTTAACTTTTGAATTTCCTTTTCCATTTGGTCAATTCTTTTGTTTAAAACTTTCTTCTGCTCATTGACTCTTTGGACCTTATTTCACTTAGTCTGTTTTTTTTTTAATTTACTGTTATTTCTTTTTCCCCCAAATGCTTTATTATCTTCTGGTTTACATCATTCATTTCTGCCAGAATTGAGTTAAAATATTTCCCTCACTTATCCCCCAACCACTACCCCAGAATAGCAGTCCCACAGGATATCCCCTCATCCAATCTGCTCTCTCCTATATTTTCACCTATACTCCCTTCAACTTTTCCAGTATGCCAAGGTGAATCTCTGGGCCCCAATGCCTGTATATCTTATTTCCCAATTATATGTAAAATAGTATTATTAATATAATTTATATATATTTAAAACATTTGATTTCAAAACTTCGATTTCAAGATTCATTCCCTTCCTCCCTTGTCATCCACCCCTACTTGGAAGACAAGCAATTCAGTATATGTTGTCCATGTGTAGCTATATAAAACATTACCATAGTAGATAAATTGTAAAAGACTAACTATATTTTGCTCCCTCCTATCCCACCTCCCACTTGGTCTATTCCCTAATTTGATCCTGTCCCTTTTCAAGAGTGGGTGGTTCCAACTTCTCTCCCCCCCTTCCCTCCCATTTTCCCTTCCATTATCCGCCCTCTCATCCCCTCCCCCCCTTCTCTCCACTGGGGTGAGATATCCTATTTAGTATGTATGTCATTCTCTCCCTGAGCAAAATTCAATGAGAACAAGATTTTGCCTTTTTGCTTTCCTATTCTTCCCCTTCCTTGTAACCATTATTCCTTCCCACTACTATATGAAATCGTCCACCCTATACTGTCTCTCCCCATCTCCTCTTCTTATACCCCTATAACATCTCTTGATTTCACCTTTTAAGTATCATCCCTTCCTATTAAATTTAACCTGTGCCCTCTATCTATGCATACTTGAAAATATATATATATATATATATATATATATACACATATTCACATATGTATCCATATGCCCATATACCCTTCTTCCATTATTTTCATACTGAGAGAGGTTTCATCAGTAACAGCTATTGTTTTTCCATGTAGGAATGTAAATAGTTCAACTTTGATAAGTTCCTTTTCATTTCTTTTTCCTGATTATCTTCTCAAACATCTCTTGCTTCTTGTGTCTGAATGTCAAATTTTCTATTCAACTCTGATTTTTTCATCAAGAATGCTTGAAAGTCCTCTATTCCACTGAATAACCATATTTTCCCATGAAACATGATTCTCAGTTTTGCTGGGTAAATGATTCTTGGTTTTAATCCCAGATCCTTTGCCCTCTGGAATATCATATTCCATGCCCTTCAATCCCTCAATGTAGAAGCTGCCAGATCCTGATCTATCCTGATTGTGTTTCTACAATATTGAAATTGTTTCTTCCTGGCTGCTTATCATTTTTTTCTCCTTGATCAGGGAATTCTGGAACCTGGCTATAATATTACTAGGAGTTTACTTTTGGGAATCTTTTTTTCAGAAAGTCATTAGTGGATTCTTTCGACCTCTATTTTACCCTCTATTTCTAAAACATCAGGGCAATTTTCCTTGAGAATTTCTTGAAGGATGATTTCTAGGTTCTTCCTTTGATCATGGTTTTCAGGTAGTCCAATTATTTTTAAATTATCTCTCCTGGATCTATTTTCCAGGTCAGTGATTTTTCCCATGAGATTTTTCACATTGCCTTGTGTTCTTTCATTTGATTGAATCTGTTTAACAACATCTTGATTTCTCATAAAATTACTAGCTTCCATTTACTCCATTCTAATTCTGAAGGAATGATTCTCCTCAGTGAGCTTTTGAGATTCTTTTTCCATCTGGAAAATTCGGGTTTTTAAGGCAGTCTTCTCCTCATTGCATTTTTGAGCCTCTTTTGCCATTTGAGTAAGTCTTTTTTTTTTAAGGTGTTATTTTCCTCAGTCAGGCAGTACATTCTCATTTGATACTTTTCTTGCATCTTTATCATTTGTCTTCCCAATTTTTCTTCCACTTTTCCTATTTGGTTTTTAAAATCCTTTTTAACATCCTCCGTGTCCTGTAACCAGCTTGTATTTTCATTTGGGGCTTTTGGTGCAGGAGTTCTGACCTCCCAGTCCTGCTCCTGTTCCATGTTTTGGTTATCTTTGCCCCCAAAATAAGAGTCTAATGTTGCATTTTTCTATTTATTTTGTTTCCTTTGCCTAGGCATGTTGCCACAGTAGGACTCTGCCACCAGATAGGGGAGCTTCATTCAGGGTTTTCTTACCTAACAGAGGTATTATTTGGGTGACCTCTCTGAAGACCCCACATGCTCTGGCAAGCTGGTCACACACCCCAAGCCCTCCACCCCAGACTCCAATCCAAATCCAAGAAGGTTAAAGCAAGAGTGATTACCCCTTCCCCCATACTGATCCCTGGTAACCCTACAGTCTGAAGGCCAGGAACTGAAGCTGCAACATGGCGGCTGTGCTGTCTCTACTCAGTGGCTTCTCACCCAGAGGGAAAGAGACTGACAGGCTTTGCTAACCAGTCGCAAAGTCCGTACTACTCTGGCCTCTCACTTTGTCACTGGCATCTATGTGTTGGTAATTCTGGAAACGCCACAGCTGCTGTTGTTCTGGAGTCCCTTCAGCTGCCTGCTGGTCTAGCTGCCCTGGGGCTATAACTTCTGAGTCAAGAAGGCCTGGGCTCAGCTCCCAGAGCACTGTGCTGGCCGCTCCCTGCCAGCCTTCCAGGCTGTCCTCAGCAGGAGGTTATATTCCTTGTGACATTTTGTGGTTTCTGGAGCTCCAGAGGTTGTTCAGAGTCCCCTTTTCTGTGTTTTGGAAGTGGACTGGGCAGGAGCACTGGGAAGCGCTATTTCTACTCCACCATCTTGACTCTGCCCCTGTAGTGTTATTTTGATTAGTAATTTTTTCTTTGTGTTTCCTTTACCAAGCTGCTGATTTGCTTTTCATGATTTTCTTATATCACTCTCATTTCTCTTCCTCATTTTTCCTCTTCTTCTGTTACTTTATTTTCAAAATCCTTTTTGAGGTCTTCCATGGTCTAAGACCAAGTCATATTTTTCTTAGAGGTTTTAGATATAGGAGCTCTGACTTTGTGTTCTTCTTCTGTGTATATGATTTGATATTCCTTGTCACGATAGTAAGTTTCAATTGTCAGAGAGTTTTTTTTGTTTGTTTGTTTGTTTGTTTTTTCATTGAGAGCCAACATATCAGTTGACTTTTAAATCTTTGTGAAAGTAGGGTTCTGCCTCCAGGGTGGAAGGTTCACTGTCCCAAGTTTCATGGAGTTTCTATAACTGCTTTCAGAGATAAATACTTCTAGGGACCTGTAAGTTTTCACTTCTTCCAAGATTGTATGATCTAAGGAGAGGTCTTTGCTACTCTCCTGGCTTGTGCTGTGATATTTGAGTGGCCTCAAATACTCTTTACTGCCCTGGACTTCTGAGGATGGCCCCCAACCCCCCCCCCCCCACTGTAACTGCAAGCTCTGCTATGCTAGTGCTCCTCCATACCCTGGGATGGTCAGGCAGGACCTGGATCTGTGTATGGGCAAAGTAACAGTTTCCTGCCTCAGTGCTAGCAAAAGGCTCCTGTAATCTCCTTCTGATACATTGTTCAACCCCTTACCATCTGTGAGCTGAGAGCTCCAGAAGCATCCAGTGCCACTGCTGTTTCAGTCACTCCCAAGGCCTGCTCCTGTTTTGATGGGGTAAAGGCTGTGCTGGCATAGCCTGCACTGGCCTGAGCTCCATCCTCACCTAGGTGCCATAGATCTTTTCTGCTGACCTTCTAAATTGTCTTTGCTATCTTTGGGCTGGGAGGTCTGGAGACTGACCCTTCTATGTGTAAGTTAATTGCCCTTAGGCCTCATTTGACTTTGCTGAGTCCTAGTCTGTGCTGGTGTAGCATGTACTGCACTGGATTCTTCTCTCACTCGTATGCAGAGGAATTTTCCTGCCGACCTTCCAAGCTGTTTCTTGCTGGAAATTTTTTTTTCACTCCATCTTTTTTTGGGTTCTGCTATTCTAGAATTTGTTTAGAGTCATTTTTAAATATGTTTGTTATGGTTTGGGGGAGATCTCAGGCAAGTCCCTGACTTTACTCTGCCATCTTGGCTTTGCCTCACTAATTCATAGTGTTTAAAAACAAAAGGTGAGGAGGAATGTTTTTAAGTATATAATGAATAATGAAATATACATAATTCCAAATATACTTCTTTAAAAGTCAGACCAAACTAGCTGTGTGACCTTGGGCAAGTCATTTAACCCTAATTGCGCTCCAAAAAAAAATTAGGTCAGGCCTTTATTTCCAGGTATTACCTGTAAAATAGTAGTTAGTAAGCAATTACCATGTATTGGGTCCTATAATAGACAATGGAAAATCAGACAAAAATGAAATAGAACCTCTGCCCCTTTAAGCAGATTATATTCTGAGGGAAAATATTATGTACACAAATAAGATATACTTTAATAGACTTGTGATATGGTACTACCTGTGAGGAAACGCTATAAATTAATATCAATAACTATTCTTCTATTTTTAGTCTTTTGCTAGGTACCTGAGACATTGAGAGATTAAATAACTTGTCCCAGGATAAGATAGCCAATATATGTCAGAGTCAAGACCTAGATTTATATATTTGCATTAAAGAGACTGATCCTATAGCCACTAAGACCAACTGCTTCTCATATACACAAAATACTTACAAAATCATTTGGGAAGATAGTATTTAATCTAGCACTTGAACTTTTTTTAGAAACATAATATCCTTGAAAACTCTAAGCTATGGCCTAAAACTGAGCATTGTAGAGTGTTGTTCTATAGAAATGATTTGCCATCTTTTTAATGGTTTGAGTTTATTAGGTTAGTCCTTCAGAGGTATTTTCTTTCTTTCTAGGTATTATGTGTAGAATTTGCCAATAGCTAGTGGTGATTACATGAGTGGCCATAGTATCAGTATCAGTAATGTGGAAGAAGAGGTCACATTTGTCAATGATAAAATCAAAGGAAAATATAGTTTTGGGCAACTGAAAACAATGATCATATTGCTTAATTATTTTCCTATTAAATAAACTACATTAAAATAAACATAATTATTGAGACAGCTAAAGAGTGAAAAAAAAGCCCTCATGTTCAAGCTATAGACATCTCTAGACCTTGAGTATCACCATTCTGAAGTCAAAGTAAGACTAAAAATAGGGGCACCCTGACTTGCTGTGAAATAACTCACACTATTCAGATTGCCCAATGATTACTTTTATTTTCAAACTTGAATCTTTCAGTTAGTATCTAGGGCATTAAACCACTGGCATTGGCTTAAGTAACTTAATACCATTAATAATTATATGATAAGTGTTTGTTGAGATTCTGTGATGTGCTCAGTGAAATAACTTTAGAGAAAATAAACCAAAAATATTAATAATCAGTTCATTGAATTATGAAAATATGCTATCCAATTCATTTTAAAGGCCTGTGAAATATTTCAAATGAACTGACTGGAGAGAGAGAGAGAGAGAGAGAGAGAGAGAGAGAGAGAGATGCTTTTTTCAAATTAATTTGTTTTCTATTCAAAAGTAAATCCTGGAAGCATCTGTGAAGCATAAAGTTTATAGACATGTTAGATTTCAAATAGAAACCTATTTTGTTTTAAAACTAATTCAAGAGGTTCATAGAACAACTCCTACTTTGCAGTACATAATTAGTTATTTGTTTTGTTTTTTAATTTCCAAATTGAAAAATAAAACCTCTTTTAAACAGAATTGCTATTATTCATAATCAACCAAACTAGCTGGTTGTGCATTCCTTTAAATCATTTACACATTAATGACAGTACCCAGGGGAAAATGAATCTATTTGTGTCTTCACTGTCATTTTCTGAGATTTTAATATGTTTAGTGATATAAAGAACAAATGTGCTGTTCCCGCAGATGGTCTTTTAACGTCTAAATTATTTACTCCTAATGGTTTTGTCTCCTAATACCTTCTCTCATCTTCTATGAGCACATACCTATGTGATAGTGAAAGGAGGATGATCTGGTAATGGCCATGAGAAAATTGGGGAACAATTCTGGAATGATGCAAGGAAATGAGTAGCAAAGTTGTATAGAAAACTATGCAAAAGAAAGCAAGAATACATTGTCTTCTAGGGGGATGTCAGGCTTTCACGATTGCAAGTAGTATGAGCAAAAGAGTTCTATTAAATGGGATACATTACTAATAGGTGAATGAGACTCCAGAGGCCACAATAGAAGAGGAAGGAAGATAAGGAGAGGTAGGGCTGAGGTGAATGATGGTAGAAGATCCAAGAATTGTGATGAGGAAAGAAAATTTTCACCTAGTTCATCTTCTAAACAGAACCACAATTCTTCAGAAATCTATAACAGAGGATTTTCTGATGATAAGATAGTAGACTATTATGCTCTATTCTCAAATGGTGTTAGGTCTGTCACAGGCTCCAAATATGTTATTATTACATTATCATCCTCCAGATGGGAATAGGAGATAGCAGCATTCATTTTCTTGGGCTACTTCAGGGATAAGAGATGGGGGTGGGAGGGAGAGAGAGAGAGAGAAAGAGAGAGAGAGAGAGAGAGAGAGAGAGAGAGAGAGAGAGATGGCCACTCATTTATTTTTTATTCTAGTAAATGGGAAAAAAGATCATGGGATTTGAGGAATTTGAGAAACCAGGAGACCAGGGTAATCCAAGAAGAAGGAGGGGGAAGGTGATAATAAGACAGTAAACCAGATAATAAATTTATTTTGCAAGAGGAAGGATAAACTGGAAGTCTATGGAAAACAGCTACAAGGCACTTGACATGCTAGATTGAGCTTTAAAGAAGAGGTGGTTGCCAATTAATGGTTAAGTGTCACTTTCTACATGAGGCCTTTCTGATCCCCCACCTACTAATGCTTCACCTGTTATGGTCTCATGAAGGGTTCTTGAGGGCAGGGGCTGCTGTTACTGCTTTTTTGATTCATATATTCCCAGCAGATAATAGTTCTCTGAATATAGGAGGTGCTTAATCAATACTAACTGATTGATTTATTGATTGGGAATCTTGAGGTTTCATTAGAGAACACATGATATGCCAATTCCTGTCCCTGTCTCTGTGGGGCTGTAGCAGCAAGCACTGTAGCATACCCAGGATGGCTGCTAGCACAGGGTCCTCGATCTGCTTTTCTAAAGAAAAGCAACTCAAAATGGGTTAACAATTTTGCTTTAATCAAACAAACATATGTCATTTATCTAGTTCAAGGGGAAAAGTCAGCACCCTGAACTTCAGAGGATACAAACAAGTTACAAGCAGACAAAAAATACAGAAAGAAAAAAATCAGCAGACAGGCTTCCAGATGTCTGACCATTACATTCATACCTAGTCAGTTACCAGAGAGGGAAGTACAACATTTGGGTTTCCAAAGCCAGGGGCTCAACAGCTGCCCAGAGCCTTGTCTGGTCAAATCACACCATTTCTTGTGAATCCAGGAGTGCCTGGATTTGAGAACATAACATTTATTCCAGCAGTTAAGCTCATTTTATTGGTATTTACCCCACATCTGAATATCAGCCTCACAGTATGGTTACACTTTAGATTTAGACGATTTGGACAAAAATTCAGACTAACCTTTACTCATAACCACTTATATGGCATATCTTGCCCTATGATAGAAGGGACATGAATAGACTTGATATACAGGAAAGTGGAATAATGTTTTCTCTACTATATCAAGTTGTAGATTCCCTATGCAAGAAAACAAAACAAATTAAACACTGTAATTGGAGTGATAAAACCTGGTGCTACTTCTACCATCCACTGCCTGTGTGACCATGGACAAGCCATTTAACTTTTCTAATCCACAGTTGCCTCATCTATTAAATGCGATGGTTAAACTAAATAGTAGTTAACCTTCTTCCAGATTTAGCTCTATAATGTTCAAATTAGTTAAGTCTTCAAGAAGTCTATTATTAAAAGAAAATAAACCACATTCTCATTGAATTTGGTTCAGGGAGAGAATGACATACATACTAAATGGGATATCTCAACCTGCAGCAGAATAGGGGGAAGGGGGATGAAAGGAGGGATGATGGATGGGAGGGCATCCTTGGGGGGAGGGGAGGTTGGAAGTACCCACTATAGAAGAGGGACAAGATCAAGTAGGGAATGGACCAGGTGGGGGGTGGGATGAGTGGGAGGGAATTATAAGCAGCCTTGTACAATATATCTACCATGGTAATGTTTTGCATAGCTAGACATGTACAACATATACTGAATTACTTATCTTCCTAGAGGAAATGGGTGACAAGGGAGGAAGGGAATGGATCTGAAATTTGAGGTCTTAAAATTAAATGTTTCAAATATATATAAATACTATTATTAATACTCTTTTGCTTGTAATTGGGAGATAAGATGTGCAGGCATTGGAACACAGAGATTCACCTTCCTCTAATGGAAAAGTCGAAGGGGGTATGGGAGAAGATATGGGAGAGAGCAGATTGGAGGAAGCGATATCTTGTGGGACTGCTATTCTGGGAGAGTGGGTAGGGGAAAAACAGGGGGGAAAATAATTGTAACTCAAAATCTGGTGGAAATGAATGATGTAAAACAGAAGTTAATAAAGCATTTGTTTAAAAAAATAAAAAAAATAAAAATAAAAGGGCACATGGGGTATGCTCTTCTATAAAGTTGCAAATTGTAGTATACATGTATTTGTATTTTGTAATTAAAGCCTAGTTTCATTTCTGACAGAAGTTTTTGAGAGCTTGCTCCATTCTTTCCTTCTGGTTAACCCCATGGTCATTCCATTACATTTCCTAACTTTAGCAAATCATAGGATTTCATTCATTAGTAGTCATTACAGTCATTCCCCCCCCCCCAAAAAAAAAAAATCCACTCAGGACATAAGATTTATGATCTTCTCAAAGTGAGCCCCAAAGCAAAGCCTCACATCAGCAATTATATAGCCTCTCCTGCGTCAGAGAATGTAACCACCCTCTTGACCCACTGCCCAATCACACAGTGCCAAGGTGTGGGCATTCCTGAAAACCAAGCCTCCTGCCACAGGCTCCATGTGACTACATTGAACCTATAAGGGGGCAGAGTATATTTTCAAATCCAGCAAGGTTCTCAGAGTCTCTTAAGCCTATCAAAGGGCTTAGGGGCAGGGAAGATCTTTAAATCTGTATTTCCATTACAAACGGTTAAGACACTTGCACATGGTCATACATTTAGTAAATATCAGAAATAGGATTCTAACTGGAAATGCAATATTCACAGTGCTGACAGTGACTGTAAATATGCTGGTATAGTTCTCAACCACAAAATATAATAGGCTCTCCATATAGAAGACAGAAGCAAAACATTTATTCACACACTAGAAAAACCACATCCCCAAACCAGAAAGTCAAATCAATCATATTAGCAAAGATGTTAATAAACCACATAACACCACAGAGAGCCACACCATCCTTTAGCATTTGCACAAACCAACACTCACAAGCTTAGCTGTCTACTTGCCCGCCATCCTCTCTCTCCCACCATCTAGCTGTCTGACTCCCAGCTTCCTCTGGTTTCTTATCCACCCTTCAGCAAACTTCTCCCACCACAGGTTCCATGTGATTACATTTGGCCTATTAGGGGGGCAGGAATGATCTTCAAATTACCATTACCATTACAAACTCATATCTTCCTGATGCCTAGTCCAGTACTCTATCTATAATACAACCAAAAGAGAGGAAGAAAAGAGAAGACTATGGTTAGCTATCATTTTGATTATTTTTTGTTCTTTACTCCTCTAGGAACAGGTATGTACTGTCATACTTTATGTGTGGGCAGCAGTCTGCAAATACAAATCATTCCATATCCAAATTTCTACAAAAGGATTTCTGAAAAAAAGACAGTTGAATATGCTGATGCCAAAAAATGTAGTTGTATAATTGATAGTATTATTTATGAATGTATAAATTTATCAACAATTTCTTAACATACTAGGGTGTGCATTATTTAATAGTACACTAATTCCCTTTCAGGCACAAAACTCTGGTAAGTTTCACTTATTTGGTACACAACAAATATATATTATGCTTGCTATAGAGTTCTGGCAGGTGCCTAAACACATATTTCATTTTTAAGAGCACCAAATGAGATTATGCCTGATGTTAATATGGTAGCTTTGGGGTTTACTGTAATAATCAGACTATTCCATACTTTTTTCCTATTTGTATAAAATTCACAGATCCAATTTGAATGTTTTCTGTGCTAGAATGATACTACAATGCTTCATCATGACATATAGATGGCTCTAGATTCTTAAAGGCTATGATGGTGGAATATAAGTTCTGTAGGAGAAGTTTGGCCTTCTATTACTGAAACATGACTGTATATATAGTGACAGAAGTCTTCTTTAGAACAAAATCTTATATGATAAAACACAATAAGCTCTAAAGAGATACATTTATAATGAGCATTAAAGGGTTTTTTTTATTAATCTGTTTATATATGTGTATGTGTGTGTGTGTGTGTGTGTGTGTGTGTGTGTGTGTGTGTGAATATGATCAGTTACTTTTCGTAGGTATACCTAAGGAAGTAGTTCTTATGCAAATAAGGGATAGAAGCCATTGTAAAGGCTATAGCTGATAATTTTGATTAACTCAGTTGGAGGATTAATGGATCTACAATATCAAGAGAACAAATAATATAAAATATATGAATATCTTCAATATTCAGTAAAGTAGTAAATCCTTAAGTTAAACAATAAAGCATTTAAAAATTGATAATGTTTTAAAAACAAACAATAAATCACTAAAATGGACTAGGCAGAGAAGGATCAGAAATAATTGAATGCAATAATCCAGTATTTTAAAATTGAAATCATAGATTACTTAGAGGAATGTCTTTTTATTTGATAAGATCTGTTGATGAAACTGAAAAGCAGTTTAGCAAAATTAGGTTTAGACCAGCATACTACATCATATACCACAATAAGCAAAAAAAAAAGAAAAAAATAAGTGGCCTGAATATTAAAGATCAAGGGGGAAAATACACATATTGGAAGAGGACCTTGTCAGATATTTTTCATAGACATTATGGAATCTTAGCCAAACAAGGTGTAAATATGATCAAAAAAAGGAAAAAGAAAAGTATTTTTATATGGACATGAAAATTCTTACAATAATAATTCTTACACAATGCAAATAGATAAAAACATACTATCAAGTAAGAAAATATTTGACTCAAAAATCTTTGAACAAGGTATGATTTTAAGAATGCATAAGAAATAAAACCAAGATAATGATCAAAAAAGTATTTCTTCAGTGGACAAATGGTTAAAAGATATGGACAAATAATCCTCAAAAAAAGCAAAAATTGATTGTTGGGGCGGAGCCAAGATAGCGGAAAGAAGCAGTAACCTCCTGAGCTCCTCTGTCACTAAGTCTCAAAGGGTAAATCTGAGTGGATTCCAGAGTGATGGAGCCCAGTGGAAGACAGAGTGTGGCAGAATCCAGCCCAGGAGGTTGCCCAGTGTGTCCGCACAGGTCGAGCACAGAGCGTGTGGGGTCTGCACAGCTCAGACCTAAGAGCAGACAAGCAGACTACACCAGAGAGAGAAAAAGCCCCAGCCTGCAGACTTACCAGTGGAGAGAGTGGCTTCTCAGGCTGCATTCAGCCCCAAGCCTGGAAGTTCAGAAACTGCCTGCCTGTATAATACAGGGGCTGGAATGGCAAAGTAAATTCTAGCTGCTCTGATCCTCCCATCCCTCCTTCATGAAGCAGAAAACCCAAAGATAAGTCTCCCACCCAGATTGAAATCCCAAGTTAATGGAAATAGCCTCAGGCTTGAGAATCTCCAAGAAAGGGTGTAACTGAGACAGCCAGGAATCTGAAGAGAAGAGAGGGAGGGGACCCAACAAGCCCCACCTCACCTCACCAACAAAAGCCTACTTATAGCCCAGGGGTATAGAGGCAGAAATCTGAAGTGGTCAGACTCATCCCCACCTACACATCTACATTCCTCACTGACTTCCCTGACTTAGCCATAAACTAGCCACCCAGAGGTATTCAAAGTCAAGGATCAGGCCCCAAACTCATAGCCTGAGACACTAAGAAACAGGAAGTCACAATGGGAAGGAAGGAAGCTGAAAAGGAGAAGGGGAAGGCAAGAAAGTCTATTCGAGCATACTATGCAGGGCAAGAACAACAAAACACACAGGACAATATAGACTCTCTGCCCACACCAGAGACCACAGAAGGAAACATGATCTGGTCTCAAGCCCAAATAGCATTCCTGGAGGAGCTTAAGAAAAATTTTAAAGACCAAATCAGGGAGGCAATGACCAACTTGGAAAAAGAAAATACCTCCCTAAAAAAGGAACTTCAAAAACTAACTGAAGACCATAATTCACTAAAAATTAGATACAATCAAACTGAAACTCAGAACTCTATGATGCAGCAGGAGTCAATCAAAAAAAAAAAACGATCGAAAAATTGGAAGAAAAAGTAAAATATCTCACTGGAAAAATAACTGACCTAGAGAACAGATCCAGGAGAGACAACCTAAGAATTATTGGTCTACCGGAAAGCCATGATGAAAAAAGCAGCCTAGACAACATCCTCCAAGAGATTGTCAAAGAAAACTGTCCTGAGGTCCTAGAATCAGAAGATAAAATGGCTATCGACAGAATTCACCGGACTCCTCCTGAGAGAGATTCCAAACTGAAAACTCCAAGAAATATAGTAGGCAAATTCCAGAATTATAAGATTAAAGAAAAAATCCTACAAGCAGCCAAAAAGAAACAATTCAAATATCGAGGAACTACAGTTAGGATCACACAGGACCTAGCAGCTTCTACATTAAAAGAGCAGAGGGACTGGAATTTGATATTTCGTAAGGCAAGAGAGCTAGGACTACAACCAAGGATTAACTACCCGGCAAAACTGAGCATAATCTTTCAGGCAAAGAGATGGATGTTTAATGAAGTAAGGGACTTCCAGACTTTCCTAATGAAAAAGCCAGAGCTCAATGGAAAATTTGATCTCCAATTGCAAGACTCCAGAAGAACATAAAAAGGTAAACAAGGGTAACATAGACTCACACATGCAGAAGTGCACACACCCACACCCACAAACACATGCTCATTACTTGGGATGCAACAAGAGCAAAATGTTCACATCCCTATATGTGGAGCTGATAACTGTCAATATTTGAAATCTCTATGATTATCATGACCTGCAAAAGGGTTATACTTAGAGGGTGTGGGTATGAATGCACTAACATGGAGTCTAAAAAAAAAAGACTATTAAGGGGATCAATGGTACTGTAATGGGAAAAAGGAAAGGATGAGCTAGGAAAAGGTAAAATATGCCATCTGAAGAGGCATCAAAACACACTATAGAAGAAGGGAAAGTAAGAGGGAGAGGAACATCATTTAAACACTATTCTCACTGGTTCTGGTTCAAAGAAGGATCAAATTAATCAGTGAAGTTTAAGAATCTAATGTGAATAGACACATAAATTCATTAAATAGAGGAATTGGAGGGAGGGAGAGGAGCACTGTTTGAAATTTACACTCATTTGTTTGGAATCAAACGGGGAGTAATTTACTCTGATAAGTATAAAAATTTATTGTGTCCTATAGATAGTGGGAGGGTAAGGGGGGGGTGAAAAGGAGGAGACTAAAGGGAAGGATTATAAGGGAGAGAAATAGTAGTAAGGGGAGAGGGTAGGTTAAGAAGGGGGGTCACTGGGTGGGAACACTGAGGGAGGGGGCGGTCAAAAGGGAAAACTTCAAGGAGGTGAAGGGAGAAGGAATAAACAAAAACATAAAAAGGGGAGGGAATAGGATGGAAGGGAAGAGACAGATAGTCATCATTACTGTGAATGTGAATGGGATGCACTCTCCCATAAAACAGAGGCGGATAGCAGAATGGATTAAAAACCATAATCCTACAATATGCTCTCTTCAAGAAACACATTTGAAACAAAGGGATACCCACAGGGTAGAGGTAAAAGGTTGGAGTAAAATTTATTATGCCTCAGCTAAAGTAAAAAAAGCAGGGGTAGCAATACCTATCTCAGATAAAGCAAAAGCAAAAATAGATCTAATTAAAAGAGATAAGGAAGGAAACTATATCCTACTAAAAGGCACCATTGAGAATGAAGCAATATCACTACTTAATATATATGCACCAAGTGGTATAGCATCCAAATTCCTAGAGGAGAAGTTAAAGGAATTAGAGGAAGAAATAGATAGCAAAACTATACTAGTGGGGGACCTTAATCTCCCCCTCTCTGAACTCGATAAATCTAACCTCAAAATAAACAAGAAAGAATTTAAGGAGGTGAATAGAATCTTAGAGAGACTAGATATGATGGATCTCTGGAGAAAACTGAATGGGGATAAAAAGGAATTTACTTTCTTCTCAGCAGTGCATGGTACATACTCAAAAATAGACTGAAAATATCTGAAGAAACAGCTGCACAGAAGCCATTTGGCAGCATCAGTAGTGTCTCTAGGTCCTGGTCTGTGAACTGTAGGAAGATCCAGCAATCAGTCTGGGGGTTAATCACTTTTGCTTTAAACTGCCTGGATCTGGATTGTGGTCTGGGGGGAAGTTTGGGGTGGGTTTCCAACTTGCCATCATGGGTGGAGGCTTTACAGAGGCCACCCAACTGGTGGAAGTTGTGAAGACCCCACGTTTGGGCGGAGCTCCCCTATCTGGTGGCAGAGTCCTACTGTGGCAATAAGCCCCAAAATCAAGTAATTAAGTGGCAATATGCCTAGGTAAATGAAACAAAATAAACAGAAAAGTTCAACATTGGACTCCTATTTTAGGGGCAAAGAGGCTCAAAGCATGGAGGAGGACTGTGAGGTCAGAACTCCTGCACCAAAGGCCCCAAATGAAAATTCAAGCTGGCTACAGGCCATAGAGGACCTTAAGAAGCAGATAAGAGAAGTGGGGGAAAATTTGGGAAGAGAAATGAAAAAGATGCAAGAAAAGTATGAAATGACAGTTAACAGCCTGACTGAGGAAAATAACACCTTAAAAAATAAACTAACTCAAATGGCAAAAGAGGCTCAGAAAGGCAATTAGGAGAAGAATGCCTTAAAAAGTCAAATTTGCCAGATGGAAAAAGAATCTCAAAAGCTCACTGAGGAGATTCATTCCCTCAGAGTTAAACTGGAGCAAATGGAAGCTAGTGACTTTATGAGAAATCAAGATACTATTAAACAGATCCAAATAAATGAAAGAATAGAAGGCAATGTGAAATATCTCATGGGAAAAACCACTGACCTGGAAAATAGATCCAGGAGAGATAATTTTTTTTTTAAAAATTATTGGACTACCTGAAAGCCATGATCAAAGAAAGCATCTAGAAATCATCCTTAAAGAAATTCTCAAGAAAAATTGCCCTGATGTTTTAGACCCAGAGGGCAAAATAGAGGTTGAAAGAATCCACAGATCACCTCCTGAAAAAGATCCCAAAAAGAAAACTCCCAGGAATATAATAGCCAGGTTCCAGAATCCCCAGATCAAGGAGAAAATACTACAAGCAGCCAGGAAGAAACAATTTCAGTATTGTGGAAACACAATCAGAATAGCCCAGGAGCTGGCAGCTTCCATACTGAGGGATCGAAGGGCATGGAATATGATATTCCAGAGGGCAAAAGAGCTGGGAATGAACCCAAGGGTCACCTACCCAGCAAAACTGAGTACTTTGTTTCAAGGGAAAATATGGTCATTCAGTGGAATAGAGGACTTTCAAGCATTCTTGAGGAAAAAACCAGAATTGAATAGAAAATTTGAGATCCAGACACAAGAAGCAAGAGATGCCTGAGAAGGTAATCAGGAAAATCAAAAGGAACTTATCAAAGTTGATCTATTTACATTACTATATGGAAAAACAATAAATGTGTTTGATGAAACCTTTCTCATTATGAAAATAATTGAAGAAGGGTACATGGCATATGTTCACAGGTATACATGGATAGAGGGCACAGGTTGAATTTGATGGGAAGGGATGATTATTATTTTTTTTTGGAGGGCAATTGGGGTTGGGTGACTTGCCCAAGTTCATGTGGCTGGGTTTTTGTTTGTGTGTTGGGTGTCTGGGGCCAGATCTGAGCTCGGGTCCTTCTGGCTCCAGGGCTGGCTCTCTGCTCGCTGCACCACCTAGCCGCCCCAAGGAAGGGATGATTCTTAAGGGGTGAAGTCAAGAGGTGAGAGAGGAAAGTGGCAGGAGGAGATGGAGACAGAGTAGAGCAAACTATCTCATGTAGAAGAGGCAGGGGGAAGTAGTTGCAGGGGAGGGGAAGAACAGGAAGGCAAAAAGGCAAAAGCATATTCTCATTGAAGTTGGCTCAAGGAGAGAATCACATACATACTAAATGGAATATCTTACCCTCACTCACTCTCCTGAGTAGGGGAAAGGGGGATGAGAGGGGGATGATGGAGGGGAGGGCATTCTGGGGAGAGGGGAGGTTAGAAGTACCCACTATCAAAGAGGGACAGGATCAAAGTAGGGAATGGACCAGGTGGGAGGTGAGACAGGTGGGAGGGAAATATAAGCAGTCTTTTACAATATATCTACTATGGTAATGTTTTGCATAGATATACATGTACAACACATACTGAATTGCTTATCTTCTCAGAGGGAGTGGGTGACAAGGGAGAAAGGGAATGGATCTGAAAATCGAAGTTTTAAAATTAAATGTTTCATAAGATGTCCAGGCAGTGGGGCTCAGAGATTCACCTTGCCCTAATGGCAAAGTCGAAGGGGGTATGGGAGAAGATATGGGAGAGAGCAGATTGGATGAGAGGATATCTAGTGGGACTGCTATTCTGGGGTGGTGGGTAGGGAAAAAATGGGGGGAAAATGTAACTCATAATCTGGTGGAAATGAATGATGTAAACCAGAAGTTAATAAAGCATTTGTTTAATTAAAAAATTAGACCATGTACTAGGGCATAAAAACCTCACAGTCCAGTGCAGAAAGGCAGATATATTAAATGCATCATTCTCAGATCATGATGCAATAAAAATTATATGCAAAAAAGGGCCATGGAAAGATAGACTAAAAACTAATTGGAAACTAAACAATTTAATACTAAAAAATTGGTGGGTCAAAGAAGAAATTGTAGCTCTTTCCCGTCTCTCAAGATGGCAGACCAAAAGCCACTCAAGGAAAAGAAGGTCAAAAAGGAAAAAAAAGAGAAAAAAAAGGAAGATGTCACTGAAAAGTTCAAAAAGTCTCAAAAGCATTGCAGTCGGAACCCCGTCCTGGCCCGAGGGATCGGTAGATACTCCAGGTCTGCCATGTATTCCCGGAGAGCCATGTACAAGCGGAAATATGCTGCCCCCAAAACCCGGATCGAAAGGAAGAAGAAAGACAAAGTGCCTGCTACTATCTCAAAGCCTGTTGGTGGTGATAAGAATGGAGGAACTCGAGTGGTAAAGATTCGCAAAATGCCTAGGTATTACCCTACTGAGGATGTGCCTAGAAAGCTGCTAAGTCATGGCAAAAAGCCCTTTAGCCAGCATGTGAGGAGACTTCGAGCTAGCATCAAGCCCGGTACGGTTCTGATCATGCTCACTGGCCGCCACAGAGGCAAGCACGTGGTTTTCCTAAAGCAACTGGCTAGTGGCTTGCTACTGGTGACTGTACCTCTGACCATCAACCGTGTTCCTCTGAGAAGGACCCATCAGAAATTTGTCATTGCCACTTCTACTCGAGTTAACCTTTCAGGTGTGAAAATTCCAAATCATCTTACTGATGCTTACTTCAAGAAGAAGAGGCTCCGTAAACCTAGACACCAAGAAGGAGAGATTTTTGACACAGAAAAAGAGAAATACGAGATTACAGAGCAGCGCAAGGCTGATCAGAAAACAGTAGACTCTCAGATCCTACCCCAAATCAAGAAAATTCCTCAGCTCCGTGGCTACCTGCGTTCTGTCTTCTCTCTCTCCAATGGAGTTTATCCTCACAAACTGGTGTTTTAAATGCCTTGCAGAGAACACTTATTAAAATATTTGCAATAGTTAAAAAAAAAAAGAAGAAATTATAGAAACAATCAATAATTTCATTCAAGAGAATGATAATAATGAAACAACATACCAAAATTTGTGGGATGCACTAAAGGCAGTTCTCAGGGGAAGTTTTATATCCCTGAGTGCATACTTAATTACAGCAGAGAAAAGGGAGGACAATGAATTGGACATGCAATTGAAAAAGCTAGAAAAAGAACAAATTGAAAATCCCCAATTTAGTACCAAATTAGAAATATTGAAAACCAAAGGTGAGATTAATAAAATTGAAATTAAGAAAACCATTGAATTAATAAATAAAACTAAGAGCTGGTTTTATGAAAAAATTAACAAAATTGATAGACCTTTAGTCAATATGATAAAAAAAAGAAAGAAGAAAACCAAATTATGAGTATCAAAAATAAAAAGGGTGAATCTACCTCCAATGAAGAGGAAATCAAAAAATAATGAGGAATTATTTTTCCCAATTGTATGCACATAAATATGACAATCTTAGTGAAATGGATGAATATTTACAAAATCACAAGTTGCCCAGATTAACTGAAGAGGAAGTGAATTACCTAAATAACCCCATCTCAGAAAAAAGAAATCAAACAAGCCATCAATGAACTCCCTAGGAAAAAATCTCCAGGGCCAGATGGGTTTACTAGTGAATTCTATCAAACATTTAAAGAACAATTGATTCCAATACTCTATAAACTATTTGGGAAAATTAGTGAAGAAGGAGTCCTACCAAACTCTTTCTATGACACAAATATGGTACTGATTCATAAATCAGGAAGAGATAAAACAGAGAAAGAAAATTATAGACCAATCTCCCTCATGAATTTAGACGCAAAAATTCTAAATAAAATACTAGCCAAAAGACTCCAACAACTTATCACAAAAATAATACACCCTGATCAGGTAGGATTCATTCCAGGAATGCAAGGATGGTTTAATATTAGGAAAAAACATCAGTATAATTGAGCATATCAACAACAAAACTACCAAAAACCACATGATCATCTCAATAGATGCAGAAAAGGCTTTTGACAAAGTACAACATCCATTCCTATTAAAAACACTAGAAAGTATAGGAATAAATGGAGCCTTCCTTAAAATAATTGCTAGCATCTATCTAAAACCAAAAGCAAGTATTATATGCAATGGGGATAAACTAGAAGCCTTTCCAATAAGATCAGGAGTGAAACAAGGGTGTCCACTATCACCCTTTTTATTCAATCTGGTGCTAGAAACACTACCAGTAGCAATTAGAGAAGAAAAAGAAATCAAAGGAATCAAATTAGGCAAAGAAGTGACCAAGCTGTCACTCTTTGCAGATGATATGATGATATACTTAGAGAATCCTAGAGAATCAAGTAAAAATTACTTGAGACAATAAATAAATTTGGCAAAGTTGCAGGATATAAAATAAACCCACATAAATCCTCAGCATTCCTGTACATCTCTAATAAAACTCAACAGCAAGAGATAGAAAGAGAAATCCCATTTAAAGTCACTGTAGACATTATAAAATATTTGGGAATCTACTTGCCAAAACAAACCCAGAATCTATATGATCAGAACTACAAAACACTTCTCACACAAATAAAAACAGATCTAAATAGTTGGAAAAATATCAATTGCTCGTGGCTGGGTCGAGCTAATTTAATAAAAATGACAATTTTACCCAAACTAAACTATATATTTAGTGCCATTCCAATTAATTTACTAAAAAACTACTTTGTAGAGTTAGACAAAATAATAACAAAATTTATTTCGAAAATCAAACAGTCTAGAATATCAAGGGAATTAATGAAAAGAAATGCTAGGGAAGGTGGACTAGCTATGCCAGATCTTAATCTGTATTATACAGCAGCAGTCATCAAAACTGCTTGGTACTGGCAGAGGTGTAGAGAAGTGGATCAATGGAATAGATTAGGTGCAGGAGACCCAGCAGTTAATGAATATAGCAATCTATTGTTTGATAAACCCAAAGACCCCAGTTTTTGGGATAAGAATGCACTATTTGACAAAAACTGCTGGGAAAACTGGAATACAGTATGGCAGAAACTGGGCATACATCACTATCTAACACCATATACCAAAATCAAGTCTAAATGGGTGCATGATCTAGGTGTAAAGGATGATACTGTAAGCAATTTGGGAAAGCAAGGAATAGTTTACCTGACAGATCTGTGGAGAGGGGAAGATTTTAGGACCAAACAAGAATTAGAGAGCATTATAAAATGCAAAATGGATAATTTTGATTACATTAAATTGAAAAGCTTCTGCACAAACAAAGCCAATGTAACTAAGATCAAGAGGGAGGTGGGAAATTGGGAAAGAATTTTTACAACTTGTGTCTCTGATAAAGGACTCATTTCTAAAATTTATAGAGAACTGAGCCAAATCTATATGAATACAAGTCATTCCCCAATTGAGAAATGGTCAAAGGATATGAATAGGAAGTTTTCAGAGAAAGAAATGAAAGATATCTATAAGCATATGAAGAAATGCTCTAAATCACTATTAATTAGAGAAATGCAAATCAAAACAACTCTGTGTAGTTTTCAGAGGCATTTCCGGCTCCCAGCCTACAAATCGTGGGGAGATCCAGCGATCAGTCTTGGGGGGTAATCGCTCTTGCTTTAACCTCCCTGGATCTGGATTGTGATCTAGGGTGGAAGTTGTGGGTGGGTTTAGAGCTTGCCAGAAACGGAAGTTGCCCCCCACACGTTCGGGACGAAAATTCCTCTAGCTGGCCTTAAAGCCATAGTGTAGCAACAAGCCCAAAAGTCAAGCAATTAAGTGGCAACATGCCAAGGCAAAGGAAACAGAAAAATGCAACCCTAGACTCCTATTTTGGGGGCATAGAGCGGGGAAAAGGACTGTGAGGTCAGAAGTCCTGCTCCAAAAGCCCCAGGGGAAAACATGAGCGGGTTGCAGGCCATAGAGGACCTTAAGAAGGACTTTAAAAATCAAATAAGAGAAGTGGAGGAAAAATTGGGAAGAGAAATGAGAAGGATGCAGGAAAAGTATGAAATGAGGGTCAACAGCCTGACTGAGGAAAAACAACACCTTAAAAAATAGACTAACTCAAATGGCAAAGGAGGCCCAAAAGGGCAATGAGGAGAAGAATGCCTTAAAAAAGTCGAATTTGCCAGATGGAAAAAGAATCTCAAAAGTTCACTGAGGAGATTCATTCCTTCAGAGTTAGACTGGAGCAAATGGAAGCTAATGACTTTATGAGAAATCAAGATGCTGTTAAGCAGATCCAAACAAATGAAAGATTAGAAGGCAATGTGAAATATCTCATGGGAAAAACCACTGACCTGGAAAATAGATCCAGGAGAGACAATTTAAAAATTATTGGACTACCTGAAGCCATGATCAAGGAAAGAACCTAGAAATCACCCTTCAAGAAATTCTCAAGGAAAACTGCCCTGATGTTTTAGATCCAGAGGGCAAAATAGAGGCTGAAAGAATCCACCGATCACCTCCTGAAAAAGATCCCAAAAAGAAAACTCCCAGGAATATTATAGCCAGGATCCAGAATCCCCAGATCAAGGAGAAAATACTACAAGCAGCCAGGAAGAAACAATTTCAATATTGTGGAAACACAATCAGAATAGCCCAGACCTGGCAGCTTCTACACTGAGGGATCGAAGGGCATGGAATATGATATTCCAGAGGGCAAAAGAACTGGGAATGAACCCAAGGGTCACCTACCCAGCAAAACTGAGTATTTTGTTTCAGGGGAAAATATGGTCATTCAGTGGAATAGAGGACTTTCAAGCATTCTTGAGGAAAAAACCAGAGTTGAATAGAAAATTTGACATCCAGACGCAAGAAGTAAGAGATGCCTTAGAAGGTAATCAGGGAAAAGAAATCAAAAGGAACTTATCAAAGTTGAACTATTTACATTCCTATATGGAAAAGCAATATCTGTGACTGATGATATCTTTCTCACTATGAAAATAATGGAAGAAGGGGTGTGGTCATATCAATACATATGTGAATGTGTGTGTATATGGTTACAGTTATATATGGATAGAGGGCATAGGTTGATTTTGTTGGGAAGGGAGAGTACTGAAGGGATGAAATTATGAGGTGAGAGAGGAAAGTGGCAAGAGGAGATGGGGAGAGACATGGTAGGGTAAACTATCTCATGTAGGGGAAGTGGGTGCAAAGGAGGGGGAGAATAAGGAAGGCGAAAAAGGCAAAACCACATTCACATTGAATTTGGTTCAGGGAGAAAATGACATACATACTAAATGGGATATCTCAACCTGCAGCAGGATAGGGGGAAGGGGGATGAGAGGAGGGATGATGGATGGGAGGGCATCCTTGGGGTGAGGGGAGGTTGGAAGTACCTACTATAGAAGAGGGACAGGATCATGTAGGGAATGGACCAGGTGGGGGGTGGGATGAGTGGGAGGGAATTATAAGCAGCCTTGCACAATATATCTACTATGATAATGTTTTGCATAGCTAGACATGTACAACATATACTGAATTACTTATATCCCAAGAAGGAATGGGTGACAAAGGAGGAAGGAAATGGATCTGAAATTCGAGGTCGTAACATTAAATGTTTCAAATATATATATAAATACTATTATTAATACTCTTTTTCCTATAATTGGGAGATAAGATGTGCAGGCATTGGGACACAAAGATTCATCTTCCTCTAATGGAAAAGTCGATGGGGGTATGGGAGAAGGTATGGGAGAGAGCAGATTGGAGGAAGCGATATCTTGTGGGACTGCTATTCTGGGAGGTTGGGTAGGGGAATAATGGGGGGAAAAGGATTGTAACTCAAAATCTGGTGGAAATGAATGATGTAAAACAGAAGTTAATAAAGTATTTGTTTAAAAAAAAAAACAACTCTGAGATACCACATCTCTCCAGTCAGATTGGCTAAGATGACAAAACAAGAAAGTGACAAATGCTGGAGAGGATGTGGGCAAATTGGAACGCTAATACATTGCTGGTGGAGTTGTGAACTTATCCAACCATTCTGGAGAGCAATCTGGAATTATGACCAAAGGATTATAAATAATTTCATACCCTTGGACCCAGCCATACCACTTCTAGGGTTATATCCCAAAGAGATCATAGAAGTGGGAGGAAGACCCATATGTACAAAAATATTTTTAGCAGCCCTTTTTGTGGTTGCAAAGAATTGGAAACTAAAGGGGTGCCCATCAATTGGGGAATGGCTAAACAAGTTGTGGTATATGAATGTAATGGAATTTTATTGTGCTATAAGAAACGAGGAGGTGACGGATTTCATAATTACCTGGAGAGACTTATACAAACTGATGCTGAGCGAGAAGAGTAGAATCAGAAGAAATTTGTATACAATCACAGACATACCATATTTGTGACGACCAACTATGACAGACTGGACTCTTTTCAGCAATGCAGTGATATAAGTTAATCCCGAATGACTCAAGAAAGTGAGAAATGTGCCATCCAGAGATATAACTAGAAAGAACTGAGCCTGAATCCTGATGGAAGCAAACTAAATGATCTTGTTCTTCTCATTGTTTGGTTTTACTTCTTCCTTACCATCTTTCATCCCACCTAGTACAATATGCCTTTGTAATTGGAATAATGTTTAATATGAATGCATTTGCAGATCCTATACTGTACTATATGCTGTCATGAGGGGAGGGGGGAGGGAAGTAAAGGAAATTTGAAAATCAAGGAACTATGGAATTGAATCTTGTTAATTGATACTAAACTAATAAATTAATTAAAAAAATTATTTCCAATAATTTGATTTTGACTGAACCACAAAGGTATTGGGGTCATGTGAGATAGATGTAAATGTAAATATTAAGCAGACAGTTCAACCTCTGCCTAAATATTAGGCATATTCCTAACTGGGAGAAATGATTGTTTGTGACTGAAGTTTAATAAAATATTCGCCCTAGAACTAAAGAATAGTGATCCAAATGGACCTTATAGGACATTATATAAACAAGCTAACTGTTGTAACAATGTAATGTGCAATAATATAAATACTAGTTTGCATTCTTAACTACCTAAAGCATCACAGTTGTTTCAAACTCACTCGTAAATTTATTATAAATAAAATTATATGTGTTTTCCTTTTATCTTAAGCTCAGTATAAGTCAAGTAAATCATAAGGCACTAAATATGTTAATGAGATCTTGGGAAAGGTGAGTCATAATAATTATCTTCAAGTATTTGAATGATTGTAATGAGAGATTGTATTCTGCTTGGACTCAGGTGGAAAAATTGGAAGCAAAGAATATAAGACACAAATTAATAAATTAATACAAGTATCTTGGGGGATTATTATGTGCCAGGCAATACTCAGTTAAGCCTTGAAGTTACAAAGATAAAACAAACCAACAAACAACAAACACACACACGCGCGCGCATGTGCGCGCACAACCAGCTCTTGACTTCAAGAGCATATATTCTCATAGGAGAGGCAGACTAGGCATTATTAACAATCCATTACCATTAGGGTTATCCAGAAGTTGAATGGGTTGCCTCTTCTCCCTTATTGAAATGCTTCTTACAAAGCTGTGTAACTACTTGTCAAGTTTCTTATAGAGAGACTCTTTTTGAGGTTAAGATATGACCAAGATGGCACCTGAGTTCTTTCCTAAAACTGTATTTTTGTGATTCCCTGACCTCTAAAATGTAGACAGACACTTACACTACACATTTCCCAAGGTTCTTGTAAAAAAGTGCTTACTAAACCGGAATAATCTATCACTCTGAGTAGTTTTTTTTTTTTAGAGCAATTGGGGTTAAGTAACTTGCTCAAGGTTACACGGCCAGTCATTATTTATGCATGGGTGCTCATTTTCTGAGGCTGGATTCGATCTAGGGTCATCCCAACTCCGAGGCAGACGCTCTTACTCACTGCGCCACCTAGCCCCCCCCTGAGTAGTTTTTCATAGGCAAACGACCCATGCACAAAAAAACCCACCTAATCAAATAATAGAAAAAAGCACAAAAGAGAAGTAAGTTCAAGCTTAGTGTCATGAGACCTGAGAGAAGTTACCAGTGCCTCATCTCTGACAGTATTTTTCACTTTGACCCTAAGAACAGCTCATGAGATCATCTCATGAGCATAGAAGAATTGCTCAATGTGAATTTAGCTTCCCAATGGCTTGCAAATGCAAGTTATAGCTATAAACCTAAATATATTTACTATATATTACATTTCTTTTGTTGTTTTGTTTTTGTTTTTTGTTGGGCAATTGGGGTTAAGTGACTTGCCCAAGGTCACACAGCTAGTTTTAGTGTTAAGTATCTGAGGCTGGATCTGAACTCAGGTTCTCCTGACTCCAGGGCCTGTGCTCTATTCACCTAGCTGCTCCTACATAATACATTTCTAAAGTCTATTTTAATACATTAATTTCTATGTCAGTGATTCACAAATCTCTCATGGGGTTTATGAATAAGCTTTATTATAGCATATTAAATAAAATTTATAAAGTGCAGCATGGAGTATTATAAAGAGAAGCCTAAAGCTTTCAAGGCCTAAGTTCAAGTCCTGAATGACACATATTGGCTGTTGGTAACCCTGAAAAAATCAAATTAAACTCCTAATGGCATAAGGCAGTTCTTTAGACTTTTAAGTTACCAAAAAAAAAAAAAAAGATACCTTCCTCCTAGACAGAGGAAATTCCCTCTCATAAGGAAAGCACAGTTCTAGATCCTTTCCTTATTATTTTCATTTTCCATCACATAAGCATTCAGAAAATAAACAATACTTTCCCACTACAGATAGGCACTGACCTCCAAATAAATCAAACCTTGAACTCAGGAAAAACTCAACAAAACTGTATCTCTTATTGAAGACAGACTTCACGAGTGAGTCTCCAGATACTCTTTTATTATTTCCAAGTAGCATGTCTCATGTGTTGTGATTCCTAACTGCAAAGAATAATGTGCTAGGAGCAAAAACAAAACACAGCAAAACAAAGCAAAAACACTTGAGAATTATGGCTGGAGATGATTTAAATGCTAATTGGTTTTGGAAAGATCTTCCCAATTCCTTGTTTTTATTTCCTTTACTCTTCCTCCTCTCTTTTCTCTGTCCTTTTCTTTCCATATCCCCATTTCTTTCATTAAAATTAAAACATTCTGGGCTTGAAAAAATGTTTACTATAATTATTTAAAAGTTCTTATTTCATTAAGTTTAAAGTATATTTTGAATAGAATGTAATAGACTCAGGAGGTGAAAAATATGTTTAGAGCAGTTTGAAAGTTGGAGCATAAGGACTGTGTGAGAAAGATGGCCTGGAGGCTGAAACTCAATTTACTGCTGTACCAGTAGGTTGCTGTTGTTATTTGGTCATTTCAGTAGTATTCAACTTTTTATGATCCCATTTGGGGTTTTCTTGGGAAAGATACTATAGAAGCCATTCCCTTCTCCAGCTCATAGAGTTAAGTGACTTGCCTAGGGTCACACAGCTATTAAGTGTCTGAGTTCAGATTTTAATTGAAGAAGATGATTCTTCCTGACTCATGTCTCCACTCTAACTCCTGCGCCCCCTTGCTTCCCCATAGCTGTGGGTTTGGTTAAAAAAATACAGGTTAAATATTCCAGAGGACAAGAGAATGATGGGACTTCAGAGAGAGACAGAGAGAGACAGAGAGAGGGACGGACACAGAAAGAGGCAGAGAGAGATAGAGAGAGAGAGAGAGAGACAGAGACAGAGACAGAGACAGAGACAGACAGAGAGAGACAGAGAGAGAGAGAGACAGAGAGAGACAGAGACAGAGAGAGAGACAGAGAGAGACAGAGAGAGACAGAGACAGAGAGACAGAGAGAGACACAGAGACAGAGAGACAGAGACAAAGAGACACAGAGACAGAGACACAGAGACAGAGACAGAGAGAAGAAGACAGAGAGACAGAGAGGGAGAGAGACAGAGACAGAGAGAGGGACAGACACAGAAAGAGGGACAGAAAGTGAGAGAGAGACAGAGAGACAGAGAGAGACAGAGACAGAGAGTCAGAGACAGAGAGAGAGACAGACATACCAATACTGGGATGTTCCTGATGAAGTGAAAATTTTGAAGGGGGACAGAAGCAGAAATGATATTATCTTCTTGCCTCTGGGCTTGAATTTCTGTTTGGAACAAGAGGGGCACATATATGGAGAAGAATCTGACACCATCTTTTGTGTTAACATGAAGAATAGATGGGCAAGGCAATATTACCAAGCACACGAAAACTTTGCAGTTCTGGAACTTTAGGAGGATGAATTATTCTAGGCCAGGGGCAGGGGGGGATTTTAGATAACTGACACATGGCCTTTTTTTAAGAACCATGTTCTTATTATGACCCTTTGGTGTAGAAATCTTTCTAAAATATGTCAGAAATAACTGACTATTAACTAGATGACACCAAACGTCATTTAAAGAGTTCCTAATGACCATCAGGCTTTCACTACGAATATTATTTACTATATTTTAGTAGAAGGGAGTAAGATTTCCAGAGACTTTTGAGGCATGGGGTGGGGCGTGCTGCATATACTAAATGATCTCAGCTTCCACAATTTTTTCCCCACAATTCCACAATGTTCTCATATCTACTTTCCGTGGCTTGTTTTAAAATTTGTTTCTCCCTTTGATATCACATTCATGCCTGTTATTCTTTCTCATTCATGTTTATATGCCTCCCTTTAGTAGCATCTTTTTTCATTTTCTAAGTTGTTTTTTCAAATTTTTAAGAGCTTAGGGTGAAAAAAAAAACAACAGAAACAAATGAACATAAAAAAAACACTCGGTAAATACTTTAATACTCCATGTATCCATGATGCCATTAATAAGTACTTTCTTTAATGATTAAAATCACAGCCTATGTCAGTGCCCTCACTCTTTGATGCTCTCATCCATATCTTACCATGAGTTTGACAAACAGGTTCTATCGAAAATGCTGTGGGCCATTCTCCAGTTTTCTTGGCACCGTTAAGATGCCTATGCAGTAAATAGGTTGTCATTAGTTATCTCATCCACATGATGTGTGAGCAGCCCATCTTTCCATTATCCTTGTATCCTTGGCATAGCTTCTCCTTCAAAAATTATATTTGTAATGATCATACCTAGTATGAATTTATCTATTGCCTTTTAGATTTTGCCCAAGGTTAATGTTTTTTTATTGGCTGTAGTCTTTCACAAATCATATCTATGTAAAATAATATTCCTAGGTAATTATTAGCATTAAAATATGAGCCTTTAGGTTTTTTTGGGGGGGAAATTTTAGGTCCTTAAAGCTGTTGAGCAATTTCTCAAAAGCAAGTCCTAGAGAGGAATAAAGAAAACACTGACCTTAAGGTTTAAAGTGGGAGATATTGCATTCTTCTTTGAACTAGTCATTATTCTAGCAAGCCACATCTATCTCTCTTTATCTTTCCATCTCTCTCTGTCTCTCCTCTTCATCTCTGTACACAGACACACAGATATATACACACATATAAATATGTATGTATGTATATAAATATGTATGTATGGACATGTATATATTATATATGGGTATTGTGTATATATGTGTACATGCACACATATACATATACAATATTAAAATTGTTACAATTGTGTAATGCCATATAAATGCACATAAACATACATGCCCACACACCCCTATAAACTCATATGTATATGCACACATATACATATACAATATTAAAATTGTTACAATTGTGTAATGCCATATAAATGCACATAAACATACATGCCCACACACCCCTATAAACTCATATAAAATGATGGCATTATAAAAAGGGCAACATCTTGCCTACCACACTTTTCACACTCTTAAATGAAATATAAATCAAAGCCCTATTTTCATTTTTGTCATTGTTTCCCTGAAGTGATGAGGCTGTCAGATAGTGGTGTTCTCAACAGCCAAGTTTTGGTGGCCTACCAATTTACTTAATTGAAAAGTTTTACTTCCTATGGTGGCCAGCTTCACAGCCTGTCCTGATGCCCCAAACCTTAAAACAGTAGGTCAAAGCAATAGGAACTTTTAAATGCAAGGCTTTTTTCCAGAGCATGAACAGCTCTGGGGCTTTAAAGTCTAATGAAGGTTAACAACCCCCAATAAAGGTAAATAGCAATTGTTAACAAGTGAATTTGTGAGATGGCAGGCCAAAAATGGTGCCAAAATGCAAGGATCTTTTAGATATAGTTCTTCAAGGTATTCTTATAGGGTCAAAGTAATACAGACCTAGAATGGGAAAGGACTTTAAAATTTTTCTAAGCACCACTCTTTGTATATGAGGGAAGAAATGAGGCCCAAATACATGCCCAAGGTTATATAGGGAATGAAAGATTAATTTAGGATTCAAAACCAGGTTACCACAGAGATCATCTGTTCCTGCCCTTTCCTTTTAATAAATGGGCACATTAAACTTCGAAGAGTTTAGGTAATTTATAAAGATCAAAAGTCGGATTTGGACCCACAGATTCTTATTCCAGACCTAGCACTCTTCCATTAGAATGTGACCTTATTTATTTATTTCATCTCATCAGATTTTTAGAAAAGAGTTTACTTTTATTTCATTTCAGTTAGGTGATACATTGGAGAGAGCTCTGAGCCTGTAGTCAAGAAGCAGGAGATCAAATTTGGCCTCAGATACTTACTGCCTGTGTGACCACAGGAAAGTCTGTTAACCCTTGCTTGCCTCTTTCTTCTCACAGAATTGTTGAAAGGATTAAATGTGAAAATAATGTGTAAAACTTTAGTAAGCAATTTATAAAGTCCCCTTCCCCATTGAAAGAGCAAGAGATTCTTAAAGGGCAAGTTACCACAAGGAAGTATCCCATCTGCTGTTAGAAATGTGAAATTCAAGCACAATCCATTAAAAAAGCAACCCTAGTTCAGAAGGATGTGCCAAGACCAATCATCTCAGTTGCTATCAGGATTCTTAAGTTGAGCTTTTAGCTATCATTACATGAATGATTGATTTATTTATTGCTTCACTGTTCATCAAGCAATGACTGGATGCAGAGTACAATGACAGTTGATAGGGATGATGCAATTCCTGCCTGAGTGGAACTTACAGTCTAGTAAGGGGAAAAGACACACATATGTACAGACTTTAAAAAGGTATTAATACTACACAATAATATAGAATACATTCATTATAAGATGCAAATAGATTCCTATGTGACATCTGACTTTTTCAAGCATATGGGGATCAAGAAATATTCCATGGAAGAAGTGACATTTGAATTGAACTTGAAATAATGGATAGGAATTCATCAAGTGGAAAGGAAAAGAAATGGTCTAGGAACAAGGAGCTATAGGAGCAAAGGGTTAGACCTAGGATAAAAGAAAATGCTTTTGGATAATGCATAATACAAATATAACACTGTAGCTTTAGAGCTGGAGGGGATCTTTGACATTGTCTTGTTCAGCTACCTTATTTTATTGATAGAGAAATTTAGCAACAAAGAAGGTGTGAGTTCCCCAAGGCTGCATATTGACAGACACAGGATCTAATGTTAGTCCTGTGATTTTTAAGTTAAGCATCTTATTCCCACTAGGCCACCCTGCTATGGTTGTGTTGGACTGATCAACTGTAGGAATCAATTGTATGATAGTGCTAATTCATTCATAATTGACCCACCTGTGACCTTGTAACTAGCAGACTTGAAGGAAAGCCTACAAACGTGTATATAAAAATATTTCATTTGTCTGCCTCCTTGATTATATATGGCATGGTAGTTATGGACATGTCCCACAAGAGAGAAAAATAGATAGATAGATAGATAGATAGATAGATAGATAGATAGATAGATAGATAGATAGATAGATGGATGGATGAACGGACAGATGGATGGATGGATGGATGGATGGTACATAGACAGACAGACAGAGAGAACATTTATTAACCATTGACGGGGGATTGTATTTAAATGCTAGGGGTATAAATATAAGCAAACAAAAGAGGTTTTACTTTCAAAGAGCTTATATTCTAATGGAGAAAACAATGCTTAAATAGGAACTAGAAAAGAGATGGAGAAGGCAAGACACAAAGCAGTGGTGAGGAGAAGGAGCCCAGACAGTCTAGCAGTGACTAAAGTGAAATCACCAAACCTGAAAAGGAGTCATCAACCAATACTTGATGGCTTCAGGACAGAGTGTTTCCCAGTTTTTCAAGGCTGCAGGCAAAGAGAAGTTGGGAGACATTATAGAAGTGATTGAAGAGACCACTAGACAGTAATCACTGAGGACACTCCCAACACATTTTATCAGCTGGTCTCCACTTCCAAGCTCCCAAATCCTATGCTAAGTGACTTATTTTATGCCTGAATGCTGCCTGATGTTAAAGATGATCTGAAATATAGGCATTTTAAATTTACTGGATTGGGAGCTGACCGGTCTTCCCTGGTACAGTATTGTACTTGACTCTTGGGGCCAGCATCTTGTCTCTCCACCTACCCACCTACTTCCCACCTTACCCATTCCATTGTCTTATCAATAGATAGGCAGTCTAATATTTTAGAAAGACCATTGTATCTGGAGGCAGAAAGCTTGCATTCAGATCTTGGCCCAGCTATTTACTAGATGCAAAATTCACTTAGGTTCTAAGGGTATCAGTTACTTGTTATGGGAATGGAAATTTAAGATCTTCCCTCTACCTAGGCCCCTTGATAGGCTAAAGTGTCTCTGAGAACCTTCCTTGATTTGAAAATGTACTCTGCCTGCTGATAGGCTAAATGTGGTCACATGGAGCCTGTGGCAGGAGGCTTGGTTTTCAGGAATGCCCACACCTTGGCACTGTGTGATTGGGCAGTGGGTCAAGAGGGTTGTGACATACTCTGAGCCAGGAGAAGGCTATGTATACCCTGATGTGAGACTTGGCTTTGGGGGCTCACTTTAAGAAGAGTAGTGTGATTTGACCAGACGAGACTCTGGGCAGCCATTGAAAGCCCCCTGGCTCTGAAAACCCAGATGTTGACGCTTCCCTCTCTGGTAACTGTGACTAGATATGGATGTAATGGTCAGATAGTTGGAGGCCTGTCTGCTTGAAATATTTCTCTGTCTTCTTGTAACTTCTGTCTGTATATTCTAAAGTTCGGGGTGCTGACATTTCCCCCTGAACTAGGTAAATGATATGTTTGATTGATTAAAGCAAATCCGATAACCCATTTTGAGTTGCTTTCCTTTAGAAAAGCAGATCTAAGAACATGTGTTGGCAGCCACCCTGGGGATACTGGTGTGCTTGCTGCTACATTACCTTATCTTGAAAATGGGTTGGGTGGTGGATTAGATGATCTCTAAAGTTGCTTTTTTGTTATTAAAATGTGATTCTATGACTATATTTTCATTAGACATGGTGTGATTTCTTTCCTGTGAGCTTCAAATACTTCTCTCAGATTAATCTGGAAAAGGAGTTCATTGGATTACAGGTTTTTTAAGACATTTCCTAATTCAGATAATTCAGGGAAGCATTTTATGAAAAAAAATCCTCTTTGCTTATATGTCGTGCTCTTATGTTGTCAATAATTCTCTGTATACCATCTTTCCTCCCCTCCTAAAGATCCATCCTTTTTTTGTTTTTCTGGTTTACATTATTCATTTCCACCAGATTATGAGTTACATTTTCCCCCATTTTTTCCCTACCCACCACCCCAGAATAGCAGTCCCACCAGATATCCCCTCATCCAATCTGCTCTCTCCCATATCTTCTCCCATACCCCCTTCGACTTTGCCATTAGGGCAAGGTGAATCTCTGAGCCCCACTGCCTGGACATCTTATGAAACATTTAATTTTAAAACTTCAATTTTCAGATCCATTCCCTTTCTCCCCTGTCACCCACTCCCTCTGAGAAGATAAGCAGTTCAGTATGTGTTGTACATGTATATCTATGCAAAACATTACCATAGTACATATATTGTAAAAGACTGCTTATAGTTCCCTCCCACCTGTCTCACCTCCCACCTGGTCCATTCCCTACTTTGATCCTGTCCCTCTTTTATAGTGAGTACTTCTAACCTCCCCTCTCCCCAGAATGCGCTCCCCTCCATCATCCCCCCTCTCATCCCCCTTTCCCCTACTCAGGAGAGTGAGTGAGGGCAAGATATTCCATTTAGTATGTATGTGATTCTCTCTTTGAGCCAATGAGAATATGCTTTTGCCTTCTTACCTTCCTGTTCTTCCCCTCCCCTGAAACTACTTCCCCTTGCCTCTTCTACATGAGATGGTTTGCCCTACCCTGTCTCTCTCCATCTCCTCTTGCCACTTCCCTCTCTCACCTCTTGACTTCACCCCTTAAGAATCATTCCTTCCTTGGGGCGGCTAGGTGGCGCAGCAAGCAGAGAGCCAGCCCTGGAGCCAGAAGCACCAGAGCTCCGATCTGGCCCCAGACACCCAACACACAAACAAAAACCCAGCCATGTGAACCTGGGCAAGTCACCCAACCCCAATTGCCCTCCAAAAAAAAATTATCATCCCTTCCCATCAAATTCAGCCTGTGCCCTCTATCCATGTATACCTGTGAACATATGCCATGTACCCTTCTTCAATTATTTTCATAATGAGAAAGGTTTCATCAAAAACAGTTATTGTTTTTCCATGTAGGAATGTAAATAGTCCAACTTTGATAAGTTCCTTTTGATTTCTTTTCCTTGATTACCTTCTCAAGCATCTCTTGCTTCTTGTGTCTGAATGTCAAATTTTCTATTCAACTCTGGTTTTTCCTCAAGAATGCTTGAAAGTCCTCTATTCCACTGAATGACCATATTTTCCCCTGAAACAAGATACTCAGTTTTGCTGGGTAGGTGATCCTTGGGTTCATTCCCAGCTCTTTTGCCCTCTGGAATATCATATTCCATGCCCTTCTATCCCTCAGTGTAGAAGCTGCCAGGTCCTGGGCTATTCTGATTGTGTTTCCACAATATTGAAATTGTTTCTTCCTGGCTGCTTGTAGTATTTTCTCCTTGATCTGTGGATTCTGGAACATGGCTATAATATTCCTGGGAGTTTTCTTTTTGGGATCTTTTTCAGGAGGTGATCGGTGGATTCTTTCAACCTCTATTTTGCCCTCTGGGTCTAAAACATCAGGGCAGTTTTCCTTGAGAATTTCTTGAAGGGTGATTTCTAGGTTCTTTCTTTGATCATGGCTTTCAGGTAGTCCAATAATTTTTAAATTATCTCTCCTGGATCTATTTTCCAGGTCAGTGGTTTTTCCCATGAGATATTTCACATTGCCTTCTATTCTTTCATTTGTTTGGATCTGTTTAATAGTATCTTGATTTCTCATAAAGTCACTAGCTTCCATTTGCTCCAGTCTAACTCTGAAGGAATGAATCTCCTCAGTGAGCTTTTGAGATTCTTTTTCCATCTGGCAAATTTGACTTTTTAAGGCATTCTTCTCCTCATTGCCTTTCTGAGCCTCTTTTGCCATTTGAGTTAGTCTGTTTTTTAAGGTGTTATTTTCCTCAGTCAGGCTGTTGACTGTCATTTCATACTTTTCTTGCATCTTTTTCATTTCTCTTCCCAAATTTTCCCCCACTTCTCTTATCTGCTTCTTAAGGTCCTCTATGGCCTGTAGCCAGCTTGTATTTTCATTTGGGGCTTTTGGTGCAAGAGTTCTGAACTCACAGTCCTCCTCTATGCTTTGAGCCTCTTTGCCCCTAAAATAGGAGTCCAATGTTGAACTTTTCTGTTTATTTTGTTTCATTTGCCTCGGCATATTGCCACTTAATTACTTGATTTTTGGGCTTGTTGCCACAGTAGGACTCTGCCACCAGACAGGGGAGCTTCCCCCCAAACGTGGGGTCTTCACAACTTCCACCAGTTGGGTAGCCTCTGTAAAGCCTCCACCCACTCTGGCAAGTTCGATACCCACCCCAAACTTTCCCCCCAGACCACAATCCAGATCCAGGCAATTTAAAGCAAAAGCGATTAACCCCCAGACTGATTGCTGGATCTTCCTACAGTTCACAGACCAGGACCTAGAGACACTACTGATGCTGCCAAATGGCTTCTGTGCAGCTGTTTCTTCAGCAGCTTTTTGCCCCCAGGGGAGGAAGCCATGAGTTCCCCAAATACTGGTCCCAAAGTCCATAGGGCACTAACCTCTCACTTTGTCCTAGGCATATCTGTGCTGATAATTCTGGAATCGCCACAATTGCTGGTGTTCTGGGGTTCCACCAGCAGGCTGAAAGCCCGGCCGCCCTGGGGCTAAAACCGAGGACCTGGGCTGGGCTCTGCGGGCTGCGCTGTTGGTTCCCAGCTCGCTGTGCTGCCTGGTCTCAGAGCGCTGCGCTGGCCGCTCCCTGCAGGGCTGCTGGGCTGTCCTCAGCAGGAGGTTAGCTTCTCTGTGCCGTTCTGTGGGTGCTGGGGCTCCAGAAGTTGTTTGGAGCTCCCTTTCACATTGTTTGAAATTTGCGTGGGGCAGAGCACTTTGGGAATGCTGTTTCTACTACGCCATCCATCCTTTTCAATAAACAATTTTCTTTCAAAGAAGAAATATTTATTTTATCAAAATTATTCAACACTGAAAAAAAGGCATGCTATGAATTGTTCCATAGCTTTGTATGCTCACCTCTGCAAAGGAAGATGTGTAGGTGAAAAGTGTATATATTCTCATATGTTTTTCTTTGAGGGCAAGCTTGGTCTCAACTGGCATTTCTTAGGTATCTACCATGAAGCAGACAATGTGAGAGATATACACACAAAAGCAACACAATCCTACTCCCTATTTGGGGCAGATAAATATATTCAGACAGGAAAAATATGTAGAAAATTTATTCAAAGAAATTGCAAAGTAATTGCCAAATGGGGGGCTAGAGGTTGGGGAAGGAACTCAACTAGCTGGGGGAATTATGAAAGGTCTCTTAAAGATTGTGACCCTTTAGCTGAGCCTTAAAGCGAGCTAGCATTCTATTAAGTTTATCTCTGATTGTTATCAGTTCCTAGACCAATTAGACCCAGTCCAGAAGGCATAGTCCAGGGACATTAGCTAACTGTTTCTGCTAAAACCTCTGCAATATCCTAAGACTTGGCTAAATTTGGCTGACCCTGACTCTAACTCCTAAGCAAATGAGCCATCTTTTTTTTCCTCCCACCTTCTCAGAAGAAATAACTGCTTTTCTTTAAACAATGATGAATGGCAGTTTCACAAACTTTCATCATGATTTTAGCCAGGATACCACCTAGTTTCTAACAATCTGATGCATCTGTTCATGTATTTGCTTATTTTGAGTCTACAGAAAAGAAGTTTGCAAGAAAAGAAGCTTCCCATTTTCTTTTTCACTCCCCCACCCCAATTGAATTGAACAATTGATTGCATTGATAGAATTGACCAAATAGATCAATTGTTCTGGTGCTATATAGATACAAGACTGATTGTAATATGTTTGCTGGTCAGGAAACTGAGAGGAACATGATTACTAGTATTCAATGACACCATTTAAAGCAGGGATTTTCTCAAGTACCAGGTTTGAAAAGGACCTGAATCTATGCTTGATGCTGGCTTTCTTCAGTTCTCATTCAGAAATGGAAAATTGCCTGACCTGAGGATGAGCTATTTCTTTCTTTAACCTTTTTTGAGCTGTATCTCCCTTCAGCCATCTTTCTTATGTCATCTTTAGGGTTCTTTCCTTAGCAGTTAACCATGCCAATTTTTTTAAAAGGATATGTATGTGTGTGTGTGTGTGTGTGTGTGTGTGTGTGTGTGTGTGTGTGTTCCTGTGTGTGTGTGTGTGTGTGTGTGTGTGTGTGTACACCTTGTTTTATTTGGACCCCTCATAGGACACTGACTTTTTGCTACTGCAGTGTTTCCTTTGGAAAAAAATCGTTAGGAATCTTTCTCTCATTTTTTGACCTTTATCTCTCTAGCTTTCCTCTTTCAGTTTACTCTTATATATTGTACAATTCCTCAGTCTCTTCCCCCTTAATGCTTGTTACAAATCAATAAATCTCTTCTCCTTTCTTTTATATTTCCTTTGCTTGTCAGTTACCCTTAAATGTCCTAATAAGTCACACTAAAAATAATGAATTAGATCTGAATAGAGGTGCCATTTTCTAAATCAATTTTGCAGCAATATTCAGAGATTACAATCTCTTATCCAAACCCCAAAACACTTGATGCATTGAAACTGCTGGAAGTTTAATTTCTAATAATGCCTTAAATATATAGTATAATACTTCACATCCCTGTTCATCCCTGTTCATCCCTGAATTGAATTAAATAAGAGGGAATTCCTAAAGTTTTGTAGTTGTTGGAGATGAGAATTCATTTAGATAACAAATAAATACTGAGTCATCAGAGAGACTAATATGATATTTTGTGTTATCGACTGAATATTAGTCAATGAAAAGGAAAAGTAAAAAAATGTTTTTGATATAATGAACCCACAAATGAATCTCCATCATGATCCAATGTTTCTCATTTGAAATGATGGGATTCTTGATTACCATTTCAGTTATTCAGGGATGTAATCCTTTCTAATATCTCTGTGCTATATATTCTGCCTATATCTTCCTACCCATCACCATTTAAATCTCCTAAAGTCTTCCAAGAGTCAAGGATCATGGAAGCCAACCAGTGTATCCACAATATATTGCAGACAATCAATAAACAAACATTTATTGGAAATGACTATTGTCTGTTATCCACTGTGCTACTTACTAGAAATATAAAGATATATAGATATACACATATACATATATAGTTTAATGCATAGAAGTTCAAATCTTTTAGGATGGAAATGTATATTTGTAAGCATGGATGTATGTGTGTATACATTCAAATATTTATAAATATATGCATACATGAATCTCTAGACATGTAAGTCCACATATACATATATATGTGTGTGTGTATACATATCTATAAAGCAAATATAAGGTAATTTGGGGGAGGGGAGAGGATGAGGAGATCACTGGAAATATCCCAGAGGTAAAACATTTTAATAACCCTTGAAACATCAGAAAATATATCCCTAGGGGCGGCTAGGTGGCGCAGTGAGTAGAGCGTCGGCCCTAGAGTCAGAAGGACCTGAGTTCGGATCCGGCCTCAAATACTTAACGCACACACAAATAAAAAACCTAGCCGTGTGGCCTTGGGCAAGTTACTTAACCCCAATTGCCCTCCAAAAAGCAAAAAAAAAAAAAAAATTTATATATATATATATCCCCAAAATAAAAACAACTAATACTTGAACCCCTCAGAGAGTTACATGTATACAATGATTGCATTTAGGAGGAGTCTCCCCTGAAAAGTCATTCCCCATATCTTGTAATTCAGTAATGGGACTTAACCATAAATAGGGGGCAGAGTAAAGATGGCGGAGTAGAAACAGGACTTATGGGTGGCTCTAGCTTCCACCTCCTCCAATTCATGTAAAAATGACTCTAAACAAACTTTAGAGCTACTCTAAACAAACTTTAGAGCTATAGAACCCACAAAATGACAGAGAGAAGCTAACCTCCCACTGAAGACAGTCTGGCAGGAAGGGGCCAGTGCAGCCTGCTGGGAGCAGAGCCCAGCCCTGCTCTAACTAGAGGTTTTAGCCTCTGGGTGGCCACAACCAGCTTCAAGCTTGAGGGACTTCAGATCACCAGCACCTATGGCAGCTTCCAGAATTATCAACCCATAGATGTTAAGGAAAAAGTGAGAGTTCCATCCAGTGTGGAATTTGGGAACAGGGAGTCCGAAATTGTGGTCTGGCTTTTGCCCCCTGGAGGGAGAAGCAGCTGAAGCATTGCGCCCATGGAGCCACCACCATGTGGCTGCTTCAGAGCTTCTGGACTGCAGATTGTAGGGGCACCAAGCAACCAGTCTGAGGGGTAATCACTCTTGCTTTAAACTGCTTGGATCTGGATTGCGGTATTGGGTGGAGGTCCTAGGGTGTGTGACCAGTTTGCCAAAACATGGGGAGGCTTCAGAGAAGGCACCCAACTAATAGCTCCAGCAGCTGAGAAAACCCCAGCAATTGGGACAAAGCTCCCCTTTTTGGTAGCAGAATTCTACTGTGGCAAAAAGCTGAAAAGTCAAGTAATTGTGTAGCAACACAAACAAGCAAAGGAAGCAAAGCAAGCACAACAATCCAACTTTGGGATCAAAGCATGGAATAGCAAAGTCAGAACTCCTGCACCAAAAGCTTCCAAGAAAAATATGAATTGGTTACAGGCTATAGAGGAGCTTAAGGAGGATTTTGAAAACCAAATATGAGAATTGGAGGAAAAATTTGGAAAAGAAATGAAAATGATGCAAGAAAATTATGAAATGAGTGTCAAGAGCCAGATTGAGGAAAATAACACCTTAAAATGTAGATTAACTCAAATGGCTAAAGAAGCTCAAAGAGTCAATGAGGAGAACAATGTCTTAAAAAACTGAATTTGCCAAATGGAAAAAGAATCTCAAAAGCTCAGTGAAGAAAATCATTCCTTCAGAATTAGATTGTAGCAAATGCAAGCTAGTGATTTTATGAGAAATCAAGACACTCTTAAACAGATCCATACAAATGAAAAATTAGAAGGCAATGTGAAATACCTCATTGGAAAAATGACTGACCTGGAAAATAGATCTAGGAGAGATGATTTGAAAAATTTTTGACTACCTGAAAGCCATGATAAAAAAAAATGAGAACCTAGAAATCATGCTTCAAGAAATTTTCAAGGAAAATTTCCCTGAGGTTTTAGATCCAGAGGGCAAAATAGAGGTTGAAAGAATCCACCAATAATTGAATTAAATAGCAATTCATTCCAAGAGAGGATAGAAACATTGGGATGATACCTGAAGCTTCAACAATTTGTAAATACATGTAAAATTAATAATTGATAGTCTAACAATGAATATTTATATAAATATCTCAAATTATGTTCCTTGTCCATAATTCTTAGTATATATTTTTTATTTATTTATTTTGGAGGGCAATTGGGGTTAAGTAACTTGCCCAAGGTTACACAGCTAGGTTTTTTTGTTTGTTTGTTTGTTTGTGTGTGTTAATTGTCTGAGGCTGGATCTGAACTCAGGTCCTTCTGATTCCAGGGCCAGTGTTCTATTCACTGTGCCACCTAGCCGCCTGCAATTTTTAGTATATATTAATGAAGTGTTGTCCTTAAAAAAAAGTAAATAGATATGAAAATGTTTCTGCAACCAAGAATAATATATTTTCATATGAATTTCTAATTCTTTTTTTAAATTTTAGTTTCAAATTATCTCCATCTGTGTAGATCCTTCCCCATTTACAAAAAAGCAAACTATATGATATTAATTATATATGTGGAATTGGACAAAACATATTTCAAAATTAGCAAGGTCTCAAAAGAACAAAAAAGCAAGTAAAATAAAATAAGAACATAAAACTTCAATTTGTACTCAGAGTTTATCAATTTTCTCCTTTGAAATGGATAACATTTTTCATTGTGAGTCTTTCAGAATTATTTTGTATAATTATATTGATTAATATAGCTAAAATTTTCATACTTGATCATCTTTGCAATATTGCTGTTAGGATGTACAATGATTTCCTAGTTCAGCTCCCTTCATTTTGCAACACTTCCTTTCTCTCTCTCTCTCTCTCTCTCTCTCTCTCTCTCTCTCTCTCTCTACCTCCCTCCCTCCCTCTCTCTCTCTCACTTTTTAAATTTTTTTCAGTAATTCTTCTTGGACTTGGGTTTAATAAGCATTTTTCATTGAGGCTTTGCTTGTCTCTGTTTTTACATTGTTCTCTTTTGAGTTTTTGTCTTGATATTCCTTGCCATGATAGTAGCTTTTTATGGTCTGGTTATTTTTGGTTATTGTTTGCTCATATTTGCCAGCCTCTTTCTTGATTTTTCACTTTATGGTAAAATTGGGCTCTGCTCATCTAGGAGTGTTGAGGCACTATCCCAAGCTCTACACTTTTTCATTGTTGATCTTTTCAGAACTAGTTCTGAAGGCCTGTAAAAGTGGTATAGTCAAGTGAGGATGATTATTCACTGTTCTCCTGGTCTGTGTCCTGGTCATTACCAGAAAGAATCCCTGCTACCCTGTAGCTACAAGTATTAGTGCTCCTCCTGCCCCTGGAACTGTGCAAAGAGCCCCTGATTCTCTGTAACTGACCAAATACTTTTCCCTATGTCCTGGAATACAAATTGCCTATGAGCAATATAGTTGCAAACAGGGCTAAGTTCTGTACCCAGTACCAGCCAAGGAGCCTCTCTAATCACATTCTGACCAATTGTCTGTCCTCCTTGTCATCTCTGGACTGAGAGTTCCAAAAGCTTCTATTACCACTCTTATGGTCACTTCTAAGGCCCTACTGATGGTGCTACCACATCACAGATCCCAGGCCAGTCTCCTCCTCAGTGTCTTGGGCTAATGCCTTAAGTTTTGGTAGGTTAGAAAAATACCTCAGCTTTACCTTTTGTTGTCTCTGACACTCTAAAAATTGATTTGAGTCATTAAATTAAAGGTTTTGGTTTTTGTAGGGGAGTGTTGGGAGAGACGGTTTGGATTGCTGCCTGTACTTCTCCATCCACTAGGGTTCATAATCTTGGATGCAAGCTTCTACCCAACACATTATCATTGTGCTATTAAAAAAGGAAACAATAGATTGAAAATAAAACTGTCTCTAGATTAAGAGTAAATGGGTTCTGAGGGACTTGATTTGTTATTCAGTTCCCAGATGTACTACTTACTAATGGTGTAACCTTGGGAAACTTTTCTCCGCTGTCTGCTGGTTTCCTGACCTGTAAAATTGAAGGATATGGGGTTTAAATGAGATTATTGGTAAGGTTCCTTCTGATCCCATCCCAAGATATATCATTGTAAAGATAAATATCTTCATACATAAATAAAGAAGTGTTTGGTATGGTCAAACTTAATGGTATGTTTTTTCAATTAAAGGCCTAAACTCACATTGTATATAAAAGAGGATACTTTTGCACAGGAGTAAGTATCTTGGGTTAAAGCCAAAGCATTTATTATTATTTTAAAATTTTACACTTCTAAAAAGAAAATAAAAGAACAAAAGAGTCTCATTGATTTTAAGCTTAAAGAACTGAAAATCTCAAATTAAGGAAGAATAAGAGAAGCTAAAAGTAATTTTCTTTCTTAAAATTAAAGCAATAACTATCTGTTATCATTTTATCTTTGGGACCATGATACATGATCCATTAGTTTCCCAAAGAAAATTAACCCCCAAAAGGCTAGGATAATAGAGCCATTAACAAGGCAAAGAATGGACTAGTGTATCATTGAATATATTTTTTTTTGAACTACACAGAAATGTATTTACTTCTTTTTCTCTGTTTCTGTGTAACCATTCCATTATTTTCATGATGCCCTGGATTGTTAAATCTAGATTTTAATACTTAAGCCAAAGAAATGAGAAAATCTTTAAGTTTTTATTACCTATTCCATCTGAGTGTAACTTCAAAATCCTATTTTGCTATGTAATTCAAAATCCAGAAATGCTATGATAGCCTGTCCCTTAAATCACCATACTGGATTCCTATAATTCTGACATATGAACCCTGGCCACACCAAACACTTCCTTTTTTCCTACTTTCAGGATTGACAGACACTTGATAGATGTCACAGGACTTCCCACTCTCTCACTGGCAGGAAAGCCCTACAGGGCTCTAACTGAATGTCTTTCAAAAAGTCTATCAGCCAATGTCCTTTCATCTTTTTCTCTAGGCAACAAGTTTAACGACTCTCAGAAAGACAACTAAAAAATTAAGTGTCAAAAGATTGGAAAGTAAAATGGAAAGCTTATTTATCAATGCATTTTCCCTCTTTGAGTACAAATTCCTTGATTGTGTAGGGTGCTTTTATGCACCAGTCTGGTTGCTTTTCTGACGATAGAAATGATATATTCAGTAGAAAGTGATATAACAAGATGTATTGCCCACACCAGAAAGTGCTGATTCTAAAATTGTTTTCAATCATAACTTTCAAAGTCTGCCCATAATTTTAGTGTATAATATGACCTTATTGGACATTTTTGGTTTGATTTCTTCCAGTAAATACTTTCTTTGCTGATAAAACATATAGACATTGTCAATATTTTAGATGGAGGTGGGATTATATCATGATGAATAACAAGGCAGCAGAACGGGAGTGAGTAATAGTCTAGGAAACCACTCTGAAATTGTATATGCTTGAAGATACTAACTTCAAAATAAAAGATTTGGATTTTAATTTCCTGGCAAAAATTTACTTGTGTTCTGTTTGATTATTCATATATATTGCAAAGATATGCAAGAATCAAGTCTAAAAGCAACCCTTATGAATAGGAAATACTTTATCTCTTCAAAATGAAGACAGGGCTCATTTCTGCTAGCTAAATCAAGTTCTCCCTAGATTTTTTTTTTGGGGGGGGGAGAATTATTTGCTCCTTCCCAGTAAGAAACAACCATCATTCTTAAAATTGCACATGTTCTATAATATTTTAATGTTAACATTAAGGCCTGAAAGGGCAAATAATGAAATCCTACTTTTGGAATGTCCTTTGGCCTTCAGGGATAGTTATTTCTGCACCCCCCTTTCTTGATATTTATTAGTTTTGGACAAGCCGCTTTACCCCTCTGAGCCTTAGTTTCCTGAAGGGCAAAATGAGGATAATGGCACTTGCATTACCTTTGTCACAGGATTATTGTATGGAAATCATTTTGTAAGCAATGAAGCATGATCCTAAGATCACAGGATCATGGGTCATGGATTTAGGTTTAGTGATCAGCCACCTTTAGTGCATAATTTCTTTTGCTCATTAAGGTACTACATTATAAATGTTTGCATGTTCCAAGCACTAGTTCTTAATACCAAGTAAGGAAATAATTACTAGTGACTTAAATAATTCAATTGAATTTGACTCAGTTGTCTACAGTGGCTGGATCTTGTAGCATTAATCCTCCTCTGCCTTTGGAAATTTTTACAACTATTTTCTTTATCTTCTTTGTTTATGATGAAATCAAGGGTTGGAAGTCTGTCTATAGGAATATATTTCATTGCAGGATGGAGTTATATTAAAATGCTTTCCCTGGAGGAACAGGAATGTGAAAAAAAGCATATATCTATATTAATGCTCAATCTATTCTATTCTTGAAAAAATATTCTATGTCTTTATTTGTTTATGAATATAGAAACTCACCCTAACTCTGATGTAAATGTTTATGCAAATTTTAAAAGTACACATTTTCCCATTATTACTTTATCTCTGCTCTTTCTACCCAATTGTTGATGGAAAGATGAGGAGTCATTTATCAGTTCTGCCATAAACAAAGTAATGAGAATTGCTTTTCTTAATAGGCAGCAATGTTGTCTCTTTACTAGTGACATATGAAGCATTTTTGTTATAGGGGCAGATTCAGACCAAATGTATGGTTGATGAATGGATACAGGATTAGGATATGCTGAGCACCATTGAAACCTTATCTTCCTAGAAGTCTCCAGGTAGTAATTCAATTTAATTGAATTCAGACACTTCTTGAGAGCCTTCTCTATATGAAACACTGCTTTAAGAAGATGCAGTGCAAAGAGTCTGGGTCTTAGTTCATCATCTGTAAAATGGGAAAATTAGAAGACTCCTCTCTAGTGCTATGATCCTAAGTATGATGGGCATAAAGCATTTAAGTTGGCAGTTTATCTGATAAGATAGGGTACTTAAACAAATCCAGGATATGCCTTGAAAGTTAAGTAACAGCAACAAGGTCTTGTGGCAGATAGAACAATGGACCAGAAATCGTTAAGGCTGAGTTCAAATCTATTTCAGAAACTTACCAGTTATATGATACTTGACAAGCCACTTAAATTCTGCTTGCCTCAGTTTCCTCATTCTCAAAATGCCAATAATAAGGACATCTCTTACTTCCCAAGGTTTTTGAAAGAACAAAATGAGATAACATTAGTAAAGCACTTTGAGAAACCCTAAAGTGTTGTTTAACTGCAAGTTTTTTTATTATAGTTGAAAGGGGAATAGAAATGTGTATGGGTGATTATGATAGGAACATACAATGTGGTAACTTCCTGTTTCAACCCATGACTACCACTGTAAGTGCTTAATAAATGTTTATTGCACTCAGTTGTTGAATCGATGTGATGATTTGAAGGACAGACATAATCAGGAACATAAAGAATTAGGGGAGGGGGCAGAGCCAAGATGAAAGAGTAGAAACAGCCCTTCCAAGGAGCTCCTACCTACAGCACTTACAAGATATATACAGTGTATATATATATATATATATATATATATATATATATATATATATATATATATATACAGTGTGTATGTGTGTGTGTGTGTGTATGTGTGTGTGTATAAAAGGAGACTCTGAACAACCTCTGTTGCTACAGCATCCACAAAATGACACAGAGAAGCTAACTTCCCTCTGATGATAGCCCAGCAGCCCAGCAGCCCAGCAGAGAGTGGCCAGCACAGCTCTCTGGGAGCCAAGCCCAAGCCCAGGTGAGTCAGAGGTTTTAGCCCCAGGGTGGCTGGACCAGTAGCCAGCTGGAGGGACTCCAGAACACCAGCAGCTGTGGCATTTCCAGAATTACCAACATATAGATGCTTGGGACAAAGTGAGAAGTTAGTGCCCTATGGATTTGGGGACCAGAATTTGGGAGCGCATCAGCTTCTTCCCCTGGGGGAGAGAAGCCTCTGAGTAAACACTGCACAGCCACGATGTGGCAGCTTCAGTTCCTGGCCTACAGACTGTAGGGGGATCTGGGGATCAGCCTTGGGGGTAATTGCTCTTGTTGTAACCTTCTTGGATATGGATTGTGGTCTGGGGTGGAGGTCTTGGTATGTGTGACCAGCTTGCCAGAGCCTGTGGAGGCTTCAGAGAGGGCACCCAACTAATACCTCCAGCAACTGAGAAAACCCAGAGTTTGGGACAAAACTCCCCTGTCTGGTGGCACAGTTCTACTGTAGCAATCAGCCCAAAAGTCAAGTAATTAAGTGGCAACATGCCTAAGCAAAGTAAACAAAATAAACAGAAAAATTCAACATTAGACTCCTATTTCGGGGGCAGGGAGGATCTAAGCATGGAACAGGAATAGGATTGGGAGGTCAGAAATCCTACAACAAAAACCCCAAATGAAAATACAAGCTGGCTTCAGGCCATAGAGGACCTTAAGAAGCAGACAAGAGAAGTGGAGGAAAAATTGGGAAGAGAAATGAGAAAGATGCAAGAAAAGTATGAAATGTGATTCAACAGCCTGACTGAGTAAAATAACACCTTAAAAATAGACTAACTCAAATGGCAAAGGAGGCTCAAATGGGCAATGAGGAGAAGAATGCCTTAAAAAGCCAAATTTGCCAGATGGAAAAAGAATCTCAAAAGCTCACTGAGGAGATTCATTCCTTCAGAATTAGACTGGAGCAAATGGAAGAAAGGGACTTTATGAGAAATCAAGATGCTATGAAGCAGATCCGAACAATTGAAAGAATAGAAGGCAATGTGAAATATCTCATGGGAAAAAACACTGACTTGGAAAATAGATCCAGGAGAGATAATTTAAAAATGATTGCACTACCTGAAAGCGATGATCAAATAAAGAACCTAGAAATCATCCTTCAAGAAATTCTCAAGGAAAATTGCCCTGATATTTTAGACCCAGAGAGTAAAATAGAGGTTGAAAGAATCCATAGATCACCTCCTGAAAAAGATCCCCCCCAAAAAACTAGGAATATTATAGCCAGCTTCTAGAATTCCCAGATCAAGGAGAGAATGTTTCAAGCAGCCAGGAAGAAACAATTTCAATATTGTGGAAATGCAATCAGGATAGCATAGGACCTTGCAGCTTTTACCCTGAGGGATCAAAGGGCATATAGTATGATATTCCAGAGGGCAAAGGAGCTGGGATTAAAATCAAGAATCACCTACCCAGCAAAACTGAGTATCTTGTTTCAGGGGAAAAATGGTCATTCAGTGGAATAGAGGACTTTCAAGCATTCTTGAGGAAATAAAAAACAGAGTTGAATAGAAAAGTCAGCATTCAGATACAAGAAGCAAGAGATGCTTGAGAAGGTAAAAAGGGAAAAGAAATCATAATGGACCTTTCAGAGTTGAACTATTTACATTCCTCCAGGGAAAATGATAACTGTAACTGATGAAACCTTTCTCAGTATGAAAATATTTGAAGAAGGGTATATGGCCATATGAATACATATGTGTATATATGTTTACAGGTACACATAGAGAGAGGGCACAGGATGAATTTAATAGGAAGGGATGATACTTAAAAGGTGGAATTAAGAGGTGAGAAAGGAATATAAAGAGAGGAGATGGGGAGAGAAGGAATGGAGTGAATTATCTGATAAAGAAGAGGCAAGGGAAAATGTTTACAAGGGAGGGGAAGAACAGGAAGGCAAGAAGGCAAAACCTTATTCTCATTGAATTTGGATCAGAGTGAGAATGACATACATACCAAATAGGATATCTCACTCAGAGTAGTGGAAAAGTGGATGAGAGGAGGGATAACAGAAGGGAGGGCAGGAGCGAAGGCAGCGAGGGAAGATTGAAGCACCCACTTTTGAAAAGGGAAAGGATCAAGTAGGGAATAGAGCAAGTGGGAGGTGGGATGGGAGGGAAGGAAATATAGTCAGTCTTTTACAATATATTTACTATGGTAAGGTTTTGCATAGCTATACATGTAAGACAGATAATGAATTGCTTATCTTCCCAACAAGAGTGGGTGGCAAGGGTCAAAGGGAATGAATCTGGAATTCAAAGTTTTAAAATCAAATGCTTCAAATATATATATATATATATATATATATATATATATATATATATATATACATATATATATATATATATATATATATACTATTATTAATACTATTTTACATATAATTGGGAAATAAGATATACAGGCATTGGGGCACAGAGATTCACCTTGCCCTAATGGAAAAACAGAAGGGGGTATGGGAGAAGATATGGGAGAGAGCAGATTGAATGAGGGGATATCCTGTTATTCTTGGGGTAGGGTTGTGAAAAAATGGGGAAAAATTGTAAATAAAAGTCTGGCAGAAATGAATGATGTAAACCAGACGTTAATAAAGCATTTGGGGGAAAAAAAGAGTATTGGAAGGAATCTTGTCAAAAAAGGTTGAACTTTACACTTTACACTGCATACAAGACAGCAGCATATGAGGATTTCCTCAATGATGACAGGGGAAGAGCTTTAAAACTGGGTCTTGAGTTTGGCTCATCAAATTCAACCACAGTCACATGTTTATCTGTCTAGTCACCTAGATTCTCATGTGGCTTAAAAGACTATTCTGGACAAATACCAGGACAAATATATACCTGAATAGTCCCTTATAACAAGGCAATGATTTCAAGGTTAGTTTCAGCAGTCTGTTATAGGTTGAAAAACGTTATGAAAGATGGCAGAGTAGAAACAGCGGGTCCAAGCCACTCTGCTCCCAGATTTCCTCCAAACTATGTAAAAGGGGACTCTGAACAACTTCTAGAGACCCAGCACCCACAGAACAACACAGAGAAGCTAACCTCCCGCTGAGGACAGTGCAGCAGCCCTGCAGGAAGGACCAGCACAGCACTGTGGGAGATGGCAGCGCACAGAGCGGGGAGCAGAACACTGGTCCAGTCCGCCTGAGTTGAGGTTTCAGCCCCAGGGCAGCAGGGCCAGCAACTGGCTGGAGAGACCTCAGAACACCAGCAGCTGTGGTGATTCCAGAATGATCAACATAGACATGCCTAGGACAAAGTGAGAGGTTAGTGGCCTATGGACTTTGGGACCAGTATTTGGGGAATGCATCAGCTTCCTCCCCTGGGCGCTAGAAGCTGCTGAGAAGACACGCCATTTTGTAGTTTTTGGAGGCAGCTCCAGCCCCTGGTCTGCGAACTGTAGGGAGACCCAGCGATCAGTCTTGGGGGGTAATCGCTCTTGCTTTAACCTCCCTGGATCTGGATTGTTAACTGGGGTGGAGGTTGTGGGAGGGTTTACAGTTTGCCAAAACCGTAAGTTGGCCCCCCACATGTTCAGGAGGAAAATTCCCCTATCTGGCAGCAAAGACATAGTGTGGCAACAAGTCCTAAAGTCAAGTATTTAAGTGGCACCATGCCAAGGCAAAGGAAACAAATTAAACAGAAAAATGCAAACTTAGACTCCTACTTTGGAGGCAAAAAGGATCGAAGCACGGAACCGTCAGGGATATTGCTTCCTACATCCTGCTCTCTCCCATATCTTCCCCTTACCCCCTTTGACTTTTCCATTAGAGCAAGGTGAATCTCTGTGCCCCGATGCCTCTACATCTTATCTCGCAATTACATGGAAAAGAGTATTGATAATAGTGTTTATATATATATATATATGTATGAAACATTTAATTTTAAGACCTCAAATTTCAGATCCATTCCCTTCCTCCCTTGTCACCCATTCCCTCTGGTAAGATAAGTAATTCAGAATGTGTTTTACATGTATAACCATGCAAGATATTACCATAGTAGATATGTTGTACAAGGCTGCTTATAATTCCCTCCCACCCATCCCACCCCCACCTGGTCCATTCCCCACTTGATCCTGTCCCTCTTCTATACTGGGTACTTTCAATCCTCCCCTCCCCCCAAGGATGCCCTCCCATCCATCATCCCTACTCTCATCCCCCTTCCCCCTATTCTGCTGTAGGTTGAGTTATCCCATTTAGTATGCGTGTCATTCTCTCACTGAACCAAATTCAACGAGAATGTGGTTTTGCCTTTTTGCCTTCCTATTCTTCCCCTCCTCTGCAGCCACTTCCTCTTGCTTCTTCTACATGAGATAGTTTACGTTACCTTATCTCTCCCCATCTCCTCTTGCCACTTTCCTCTCTCACCTCATAATTTCACCCCTTAGTTATCATAACTTCCCAACAAATCCAACCTATGCCCTCTATCCATGTATAACTGTAAACGTATATACACACATTCACATATGTTTTCATGTGACCATATACCCTTCTTCCATTCTTTTCGTACTGAGAAAGTTTCATCAAGTATAGTTATTGTTTTTCCATGTAGAAATGTAAATAGGTTAACTGTGATAAGTTCCTTTTGATTTCTTTTCCCTGATTACATTCTCAGGTATCTCTTGCTTCTTGTGTCTGGGTGTCAAATTTTCTATTCAACTCTGGTTTTTTTCCTCAAGAATGCTTGAAAGAGGGGGTGGCTAGGTGGTGCAGTGAATAAAGCACCGGCCCTGGAGTCAGAAGGACCTGAGTTTCGGAGCCGGCCTCCTACACTTAATCCATACAAACAAAAACCTAGCCCTGTAACCTTGGGCAAGTTACTTAACCCCAGTTGCCCTAAAGGGGCGGCTAGGTGGAGCTGTGAGTAACAGCGCCGGCCTCAGAGTTGGGATGACCCGAGATCAGATCCGTCCTCAGAAAATGAGCACCCATGCATAAATAATGACTAGCTGTGTAACCTTGAGCACGTTACTTAACCCCAATTGCTTTAAAAAAAAATAAAAAAAAAAGAATGCTTGAAAGTCCTCTATTCCACTGAATGACCATATTTCCCCTGAAACAAAATACTCAGTTTTGCTGGGTAGCTGACCCTTGGGTTCAGTCCCAGCTCTTTTACCCTCTGTAATTTCATATTCCATGCCCTTCCATCCCTCAGTGTTGAAGCTGCCAGGTCCTGTGCTATTCTGATTGTTTTTCCACAATAGTGAAATTGTTTCTTCCTGGCTGCTTGTAGTATTTTCTCCTTGATCTGGGGATTCTGGAACCTGGCTATGATATTCCTGGGAGTTTTCTGTTTGGGATCTTTTTCAGGAGGGGATCAGTGGATTCTTTCAACCTCTTTTTTGCCCTCTGGGTCTAAAATATTTAGGGAATTTTCCTTGAGAATTTCTTGAAGGGTGATTTCTAGGTTCTTTCTTTGATCATGGCTTTCAGGTAGTCCAATAATTTTTAAATTATCTCTCCTGGATCTATTTTCAAGGTCAGTGGTTTTGCCCATGAGGTATTTCACATTGCCTTCTATTCTTTCATTTGTTTGGATCTGCTGAACAGCATCTTTATTTCTCATAAAGTCACTAGCTTCCATTTGCTCCAGTCTAACTCTGAGGGAATGAATCTCCTCAGGGAACTTTTGAGATTATTTTTCCATCTGGCAAATTCGACGTTTTAAGGCATTCATCTCCTCATTGCCCTTTTGGGCCTCCTTTGCCATTTGAGTTAGTCTATTTTTTAAGGTGTTGTTTTCCTCAGTCAGGCTGTTGACCCTCATTTCATACTTTTCCTGCATTCTTCTCATTTCTCTTCCCAATTTTTCTTCCACTTCTCTTATTTGATTTTTAAAGTCTTTCTTAAGGTCCTCTATGGCCTGTAACCCACTCATATTTTCCTTTGGGGCTTTTGGAGCAGGATTTCTGACTTTACAGTCCTCTGACTCTTCCGTGCTTCGATCCTCTTTGCCCCCCAAATAGGAGTCTAATGTTCCATTTTTCTGTTTATTTTGTTTCCTTTGCCTTGGCATGATGCCACTTAATTACTTGACTTTTGGGCTTTTTGCCACAGTAGCACTCTTCCACCAGACAGGGGACCTTTTTCCCGAAAGTGTGGTGGGGCAACTTTCGTTTTTGGCAAGCAGGAAACCCGCCCCACGACCTCCCCCCCAGGTCACAATCCAGATCCAGGGAGGTTAAAGTAAGAGTGATTACCCCCCGAGACTGATCGCTGAATCTCCCTACAGTTCGCAGGCCAGGAGCTGGAGCCGCCACTGAAAAATGCAAAATCGCTTATCTCCTCAGCGGCTTCTAGCCCCCAGGGGAGGAAGCTGACACATTCCCCAAATACTGGTCCCAAAGTCCATAGGGCACTAACCTCTCACTTTGTCCTAGGCATGTTTATGTTGATATTTCTGGAATCACCACAGCTGCTGGTGTTCTGGGGTTCCTCCAGCCGGCTGCTGACCTGGCAGCCCTGGGGCCAAAACCACGGGACCTGGGTTCAGCTCTCCATGGGGTGCACACTGCGCTGCTGGCTCCCAGAGCACTGTGTTGGCCCTTCCTGCAGGGCTGTCCTCAGTGGGAGGTTAGCTTCTCTGTGTTGTTCTTTGGGTGCTGGGGCTCCAGAAGTTGTTCAGAGTCCCCTTTTACATAATTTGGAGGTAATATGGGGGAAGAGAGTCTTGGAGGTGCTGTTTCTCCTCCGCCATCTTAGTTCAGCCCCCAACACTTTTTCTAACTTATTTCTTATTAGATATTTATGGATAAATATTTCATGTATATATATATATATATATATATATATATATATATATATATATGAATATTACTTAGTTGTGTATTTAAATATTTATATAGAGCTTAAAGGGATGCAAAGAACTTTGCCTACATTATCTCATTTGACCTTCACTATGATCCTGAAAGACAAGTACAATTGCCCCTATTTTACAAATTAAAGCAAAACAAAACAAGAAAAGGCTATTGCTCAGAGAGGACAGGTGAAGTTCCTTGTGTCAGAGTTGAAATTTAAGCCTAAATTTCCCTTTTCCCTGTGCCTTCATCCCTTTCCTTATTCCCTACTTCTGTCAAGGAAAAGCCTTACGGGGTTTATACCATTTGAATTGGATATTGAAGGGTCGCTACAATGCTATTTGGCAGATATGGGGAGAGTGAGTGGTAGTAATCCCTGGACTGTTGTGGGATAAACAAAGCTGTGAGAAAGGGAGAGCAAAGACCATGTTTAGGGTAACCCACATTGACTGTCGTGTGCACCCTTCCATTGAAGGCTTGTCTGTTTCTTGCAATTATTACATCATTACATATTACAATTATTACGTCATTCTGACCCCTATGTTAAAGACAAGAAATTGAACAGCTCTCATGTCTTTCTACGTGGAACCCTTCATGTATATATGCAGCCCAGTGTATACCAATGGTATGAAAATCTTTTCTAAAACAAAACATAAATTAGATTATCTATTGCCCAATTAGCAGAATGGATATCTAGAAAGACATGCAGAGTTTTCAATAAACACATAAGTGGTGTGGGAATATAAAAATGAATGTTATTCTGGGAGTCAGCAGATCTAGGCTTTATTTTCATCTCTGCTAGTGACTGGCTATGTAGTGATCCTGAAGAAGTGATTTATTCTCTCTGGGCCTCAGTTTAGAAATCTATAAGATGAGTAGAGGATTCTCAATGGCCTGTATGATCCTTTCCTACTTACAAAAAATGTTCTATGACTGAGAAGTTTCAGTTCATACAATTTTAAATCTAATTCTAAATGGTTTAAATGAGTAGAGTAACAAAGGATTACATAAACAGAAAAAAAGGTTAGATGTTGAAAGGTGAATTGTGTTTGGTGTCACCCAATAAGCAAAAAGTGAGGGGAGAGACAGAGTTTTCTTTCCCAATATAGCTGGATTTTAAAAGATAACATTTAACAAATTTGTTTTCCAAAGTGATCTGGTTCTGATCAGAACAAATTTTCAATTGGATTATGAATTAATAAATTAATAAATCAACAAGCATTTATTAAGTCCCCACTATGTACAAGGCCCTGTACAAAGTGCTGGATTACATATTTTGAAGTCTAATAACTAGACTGTAAAGTAAACATGAATGGAAAGAATATTGCTTTTAGAATAATTCAGAAATGGATTGGTTTGCCTTTGGAGAGAGCAGCCTCTCTCCCCTTCCCCCTGACCCATGAAAGTCTTTTAGTGGAAACTGGGTTATAACTTGTGGAATATTCTAGTAAAGGTTGTAGAATATTCTAGTAAAGACTACATGATAACTTATGGAATATTCTTGTAAAGGCTGAATGATGACATGGAATTTTCTAGTAAAGTCTAAATGATGACTTATATAGAATATTCTAGTAAAGGCTAGATGATGACATGGAATATTTTAGTAAGGACTGAAGGATGGCTTGTGGAATATACCATGGGTGGGATTGTTAAGATTCTAGGTTGGACTAGTTGGCCTCCCTTTCAATTCTGACATTCTGTGACTCAATGAGTAATTCAGAAAAATCTGTAGTCTCCAGTGAGTAGGAATAAATAATTATTAATAAACGTAAAATACAAAAAAAGAAAACAACATATTCAGTATTCCCTTATATTGTTAGAAAAAAATTCTTAAAGCATTTCATGGCAATGGTTACTTGAAAAAAGAAACTTTATGAAGATAATTCAACCTTTATTACCAGTCTGAGGACACACAGCTGTTATAGGTTGGAGCACCTTTAGACTACCATGAAGCCAATGGCAGACTAGGAAAGAATCAGCCTTGAAAGAAACTATGGTTATTTGGGAGCAGGTAGCATATGGAGGAGAGAAGCCAGGGAAGACTTGACTTTAGCCAAAATATTCTGCCAGAGCATTCCAAGACTACTGCCCTCTATCTGGAGTCATACTTACATAAATGTCTCCTACCTATAAGAGGCAGTAAGGTGGCACAGTGGGTAGAGCTTTGGGTTTGGAATCAGGAAGGCTCCAATAAATGTGAGGAAGAGAATAATTAGATGTGTCACACTGGGCAAGAAACTTCACTTCTTCTTTCCTCAACAATGAAATGGAAATAATAATAGCATCTTTCTTGGAGGATTGGTTTGAGGATCAAATGATATATTTATAAAGGGCCTAGAACAGCATTTGGTACATAGTAGGGGCTTAATAAATGCTTAATTCTTTCCTTCATAGTGTCATTGGCTCTTTTGCTTCTTGTTCTGTCCCACAGCTCCCTTTTGTAGCCATAGTATGGAAATCAACCCTTCAGCTCAGTTTCATTCTCTTCTATTCTGCCTAAGCCATGACCCTAAAGACTGACTCATTGGCATATATTACAGCACATAAGCATCCCTACTGTGACTCATTCCTAGAACCATCACTTGCCGGTTGTAGACAGTTTATTGGTGATAGTGGTGAAGGGACAGAAGGGGTGGACATCACTATTTCAGGTCTCATTAATTGGGCAAATCCTTCAAAATGTGAGATAAGTAAAAAAAAAGTTCTCCCTTTTCTTTAAGGAAAACAATCTCATGTATTTTCTAACTTGGTATCTCAAAGCCATTCAGTCTCCTTAAGGGACTTAAGGTCTTAATGCCAATGGCCAAAGACAAAGTTTTTTGTTTGTTTGTTTGTTTTTTACAAGGGACCAGTAATTTTTAAAATTCATGTTTAGAAATACATCTTTGCTTTTTCTAGTATGTTTAGTATCTTGACTCCCCTACCATAAAATAGTTTAGATGACATATATATTTCCAACACATATTTACAAAATGGTATATGAAATGTCATTTCAAATAGTTTGATATAACATCAAGGACCTATATATGTGATTTTAGTCACTGGAGGCACCACTTAATTTGTACAACAGTCTTAAAGACAAGATCACCTCAAATTCAGAGTATTTAATTAGTCTGCATTTTCCCAAAACCATAACTCATTGGTTTCATCCTATTAAAAATGAAAATAAAACATGACAAAAAACACAACTCTTTATATCTCAATGAAAGGACACTTAAGTCATTTATTTAATGATGTAGCATAGCAAGAAAAGCAGCAATATTCCTCTCACAAATCTGGACCATTTTCTGCCGTAAATATGCACACCACAAGGGAGAAGAATGCACTCAAAGAGAGCATACATGTGACCAGGGCAAATTCATGGACAGGAAACTCATACCTCTCATGTTGCTGGCATTCTCATAAATCCAGGCAATATCCTTGCAGCACTCCTACTTAATGGTCTCACATTGTATGTAGTCTTTATCAGATACAGAAGAGAAAATGAAATATGCATTTATTAGGCCTCTACTGTGTGCCAAGAACTGTGCTATGTGCTTCACCAATATTCTCTCATTTGATCCTCACAACAGTCCCAGAAGGTAGCTATTATTTTTTATCCCCATTTTATAGATGAGGAATCTGAGGTTAATTGTTTTGCTCAGGTTCACATACCTAATAAGTTTCTGAGACTGAATTTGAACTCAGTTCTTGCTGTCTCCAGGCCCAGCACTCTATTCACTGGGCCACCAAGCTGCTTATGGACTTTGCTGGACACCTGCAGACTTTGCTGCAGCTATACTCTCTGGTTTTCCTCATGGCTGGTTTTCATGTGACTCCAATTGCTTCTCAGAGCCTATGGTTACTGAGGTATATATACTAACAGAGGAGAAAAAGTGGTGGACTTCATTATTAACAGATTAACAGTTCAGTTTGAATCCAAAGTTATGGTTCTATCTTCTTCCTCATAGACAAAGGAAAGTATTCTGATATCGTTCTTATTGCTTAAGGCCCAGCAGCAACAAATCACATCATGTTGGTGGGAGGTGTTGGGGGGGAATTGGGGACAAAACATGTGGCTTTCTTCTGTAGAGTATCTGCCTATTTCTTAGAACTTTAACTGGCTGAATTGGATGTTGACTTTACAGAAGACCCAATGATTTTTGGAGCACAGAACTACTGTTGCTAGTCATTATTGTTAGTACTAAGATTGCTTTTGGGGTGGTTTTTATTTCTTGGTCATCAAAATCAGAATCTCCCACTCAGAAGTTTCTATATGACTTAAGGTCTAAAATCCATGTTATCTCTTGTTTAATTTTTGATTATCAGTCTATATTTAGTATTCTTTTAGATGCAAATCTTCTAGATGGATGGCAAGGGAATCTCAAGTTATTGCCCAGTTTCTAAAGTCCATTTTTTTTTTTGTTGTGTTTCTCTCTCCTGCAAATGAATCAGAGGGATAAAAGGCACAGATATAAAACTTAACTCTGGGAAGAAGGTCATCTTCCGATTTACTGCATTTTTAGTCTTTCTTATGCAAATGTGGCTTGCAAACCTTTACTGGATTTGAACTTGCCTTACTTGAGAAATAGTATATAATAAAATTAGGTGTAATAAGACCTTTGTTCTAACCTTTTATTTGCCATTTGCTAGAAACATTTTAGGAAATTGGTGACTTTCTGAATTTCAATTTTGTGAAAGATTTGAGAAAATCAGAAGAAATAATGAATATGAAAGCAATTTGAGAACTAAAAATGGACAATGTGTAAGAATGGAAACAAAACTGGTTTTGTATTTAGAGAAACTAACTTGGAATCTTGGCTTCAGCATTTCCTACGTGTGTGATTGTGGGCAGACAAAATACAGTCATGTAGCAAGTCAACAATTATTCATTAAGCTTTCCATATATACTAGGCTCTTGGCTAAGCACTGGAAAAATATATAGATAGATAGAGATAGAGATAGAAATAGAGATATAGATACAGATATACACTTATGTGTGTAGCAAGATTATATATACATACATATATACATGCACACACCTATGTGTGTAGATATGTATGTATATTCACATGCATAAATAGATGTATGTGTATATACATATGCGTACATATATCCATACACATATATAGATATAGATAAAGATATATAATCCATAACTTTAAGGAGTTTACATTTTAATTAGGTAAGACAATGTAAAAAGGAAAAGTGGGGAGATAACATGGGAGAGAGGAGTCAAGAGAAGAGTGAGTACATGCCATGGCTAACCAGAGCACTTCTTGGGAGTTCTGGGAGGAAATGAGCAGTCAGAGGGAGGGGCTTCAGCTACAGAGGCATCTTCCAGGGTGAGAAGGCATTTAGGACATGGTGCAGAAAGAAACCCGGAGAGTTAAGAGCAAAGCCAGGATAGAAATGAAGGAGGCATTTCTCTGGTCCTCAGTTTCCTCAGCTTTAAAATAAAGCATTTGAACTTGATGTTCTATAGAGTATCTTCTTTCCCTAACTCTTACTGATCAATCTTCTTCAGACACTGCTAGATAGACACTGAGGAAGCAAAACCAAAATTAAAATAAACCTTGCTGTCTAGGAGTTTATATTCTATCACATAAGCTGTGACCCTATAATCCTATTTCATGACTAAATATGGATAATTAGATAATAATTGAAACAAGGAAAAAACAAAAACAAAAAAAACAAGGAAAAAATTACAAATATTGGATATAATTACATTGTAGAAGGATGATTATTTCTTATATTAAGACTACATGCTTTGATTTCAAGCATTTATATGTAGGCTATCTAGTAAGAAATTAAATATATATGGAAACAACTACATTATAACTTGTTACAATGCACTTATGACCAACAAAACTTGAGTAATTTAATTTCAACCAATTTTTAAAATTGAGATGGGAATTTAAGACAGCCCTTGATGAATTGTTTTTGCCTGCTATACACAGTCTACTTTGGAATTTAGCAATAAGTTATATATTTTGTAAGTTACTTGACTAATGTTAAATATTATAATTATTTAATATAGGATCACAGATAAGTCCTGAACTTTCCTGACTGGCTGAACTCACTGGATCTTTAACTCTGCCTATATAATGAGACCATGCATCTCCTAATATCCTTCATCTGTTCTGGGAACCTAAACTTTCTCCATTCTGTTAAGTTAACTTCAATCTGCAGACTCATTACACTTTATCCAGTACTTAATATTATATGTAGGTGAACTATGTGAATGTTTCTAGTTTCTCCTTTTGACAATATATGTCCACCAGCCCCATCCAATTTAACCAAGCTCCCAATCTTGGTTTGTCCTAATACACTGTTGACCATGATTTAGTATTGACAATTGTGACTTCCCTTTCCCATGTAAACATCAAAACTGCCCTATGTTCATTCTTTTTTTTTATCTCCTTTTTTCCCTCTGACTTCTTTTAGTACAATCTAATTAGGAGGAAATGGGAGAAGGATATGGATGGTACTGGTTAGAAGATTAGAAGGGCAAAATAATAGACAAAGTGATCTGAGAACCATCTTACATTGCCAGGGCAGTGTGAAGTAAGTACATCACTATTGACTGCATATAGACAAAATCTGTATCCAGACATGCTTTTAATTTTCCTCTTAGCATAAAGGAAAACAAACTAATTTTATGGTTTCAAATATTTTCTTCATTATACAACTTTCTTATTAAATGGCCTATCTTGCTTTCCAGGTGGTTCTGTTTGTTTTCTCCTTCCTTTGAATATTTAGATTGAATATATTATCATCACTAAACAAGCCATACAAAGCATTCATACTTTTTAAAGAAACCAAAACCCTAGAGCCCATACAGCTCCCTAAAGTTTTCCTACCTAGGGTCCTCTAAGTTCTAAAAAAAACACTACTGTTCATTTATTGCTTTAAACCTAAATACAACCTTGCCTTGAACTGATAGTTCCCAAGGCAGAGAAAAGACTGGAGGGAAAGCAATTGAATGAATCCATTCATTGCTAATTTCCCCACAGAGTTCTGTTATGTACTGAATTTCTTAGAACCCTAGAATCTACTTAAGTCCTATTTCTCATGGTGCTGTCTTGCATATCCAGTTGTCTTTTCTTTTAGTTTAACATACAGTGAGCAGAATTAAAAAAAAAAAAACAAGCAAGCTTCCCTTAATCAAACATATGGTACTCTATCTGGTTTGTCATTTTATAGTATTGCTTGGACAGTGGGTCATATGAAATGAAATGAAAGCTACTAATAAAAGTAATAATATTACTCCTACTTATTGGTTCAATGAAACAAGAAAAGCCACAAGCTATAGCAGCTTGTGAATGAGTGTGTTTCTTGTTGAATTGCAGCTCTCTGCTCTTGGGAAAAAGGTAATTCATGCAACATTCCCCTTTCTAAAAGCTCCTGGGATCTTTCCCCTACAGAATAGAGTGTATTAAGTGGAAATATTTCATGTTTTGCCATTATCCCAATCATAGATTTATAGTTGGACAAGACCTTATAGATTATTCCAAATGCCACATTTTGCAGAGGAATTAACTGAGTCACAGAGAGGTTACCTGACTTACTCAAGGTCAGATTAATAATAAACAACAAAGCTAGTTCTTATTTCTCCAAATCTGATTTTCATGTGAGTGATGCTATGTTGCCACAAGCTCTTTAGTCAAAATAAAGAGGATTTTTTTTTTCTCATTGTACTAGCATTAGACATAGAAGGCTGCACTTTTAGAGGCAGCCTCACATGAGCATCACAATATCCTCATAAGCAGACTTTGTTGATATATTATCTTCTATTTACCTGTAAAGAAATTAAGTCTCAGTGAAAAGAAGTGAGTAGGTAGATGAGGCATCTGAAATTCAGTGGGTAAAGTATAGAATTTGAAGTTAAAGAATAGTTTTGAATTGGGCTCTGTTCCTTCTTATGTACATTATTTTATGAAAGATGTTTAACCTCAATGGTACATAGTTCCCACCCCTGGGAAGTGAGATAGCTGCACCAGATGACATCTGAGGTTCCTCCCAGCTCTAAATTTTTGGTTTTGTCAAAGTTCACATAGCTATAGATGACTGAGCTGGGACTAGGACTCAATTTTAATGGTCATTCTACTCCACCTCTATCATTTAGCACATTTAGAAATTAAATATTAGCAGCCTAAATTATGGATTATGTCACCTACCAAGGTCTCAGTAATTATTCTATAAAAATAAAATAAAATAAGGCAGGACAACCTAATCATATGTATGCTCAATATTTTTCATTATTATTAAACTACACATGGAAATGTGTTAATTTTACTTATATTTTATACCTCATAATATGTAAACTAATAAATCATAATTATCTGACATGAAATTTATAAAGTGAGAAATTAAATGTTATGTTACCTGACTTGAGGTTACAACATCCTCTTACCCTCAGTAAATATATCTGCCTTGTTTCCAAAGAGATGGAGGCAACAGCCTTGTAGAATTCAGGTCATAAAAACCTGTAGAAATTGTACAGTCCATGTCCTCTCCCTCTCCCTCAACATTTTCAGATAAAGAAACTGAATCTGAGAGAAATTAAGAGATGTTCCCAAGGTCCCACAAATAGTACATAAAAGTTCTCTATTTACTATACTTCACTTACCCCTCCCGTAACTTTCATGGGGGTAGGCATGATGCCCCATTTATCTTTTAAGTCCATCTCTTGGCCTAGCCCATAGGAAGTTAGCTATAATTATAATGGCCATAAGTGTGGATAAGGTCTTACAGACCTCTGTAGAGGCATTTGACTTGTTTTGTGACTTTTTTTTAAATGGTAAAGATTTTTTTTTAATTTTTGAAAAATATATAGGTTTCTTAACTGTCAGAGTATTCTACAATTCCAGAACACACCATATAAAGGGCTGCACTTTGCAAAACATTACTGGATTTGCCATCTGGAAATCTGAGAGGCTTAAAATTTCTTCTCTCACTAGTAACTGTAACATTTTAAGAATTGTTTAATGCCTCACTGACTCAGTTTCTTCCTCTGTAAGATACTAGAAGAGGGCTCTAATCCATACTGATTAAACTAGAAGGAATTTTAAGAAATCATTTCTAGTCTCATCCTTTCACTTTATTCTTAGGGTCATTCAGGAACAGAGAAATACAAGGACTTGAGCCTGGTCACATGGTAAATAGATGAGACAGATCTTATGAATATCTTGACAAAAATTATAATACCGTAATTTCTTTCTTCCAAGCTGAATACTAGAGCTGATTCTTCTCTAATCACAGATCATTTTTATATATTACATAAAGATCTATGAAGTTCTCCCCTTACAAAGAGCTTGTACCTAGATAATCTAAGTACTGACCCCCTCTTAAAGATTATGAAACTGATGCTCCCTGAAAAGATGTCCTTAGTTATGTAAGATCAGATATTAGAATTCAATTCTTGAATCCAGGTCCCAGTGTATTTGGTGCTATTTTTCCACTGTCTCTTATGGATTTATAATTTCAGCCAGTCTTTCAAGAATCTATTGGAAGATTCCATCCTCACTGGTACCCACTTCTTCCTAGATGATTTAATCATGGAAGTGTGTAGGGAAAAACAAAACAAAACAAAACAGTATTTGTGAGATTAAATCTCCCTTTACTTTTTGAGAAAAAAAAAGTCTGTTTTATAAAGTGAAGGAATGCCCCATGCTATTACTTTGATTCCAAAGTAGATTTTAAAGCATATAAGTAATTTCAGTCATAACTCATGTCGGTAATTTTTTTAAAACTGTTAAGTTCTATTTTTGTGTGAAGAGCAATGGATTCTATAGAACTCATGGGGGCTTCTTTGGATTATGGATTTTGCATTTGTGCTTCTAAAGAAAGAATAAAAAACAACCAGGCAGAAGAAAAGCAGATATTGTGAAATACTAGTTGGCCATTGGATTGCAGTCTGAGCCCTATCATTAACTTTCCATATGACATCAAGAAAGTTATTCAACCTTTCATATTTTCTGTATCCAATACATAAAATGGAAATAGTAATACTTGTCTTTACTATCATAATCTTTTAAAAACATTTTCAATAAGGTTTGGAATATTTGCAGATCTGACATATTTAGTATTATCTAGTGTCTATGCTGAAAATACTGTTTACTATTTATAAGAGTAGGCAAAATTCAAATTTTTGGGCACCTGGGTATTTTAGTTGGGGTTTCCATCTGATCTAACCCCAAAGATTATCATGTCTTTATCATATCTTATGAACAAAAGATGTCATATTCCTCTCCATCTAAAATAAGCTGCATACTAGATAGTGATTTAGATAATAGGCAGTTATCACTGTTTTGCTAAGAAAGTGACTACATGGAGGGGGGGAGGGTAAGGGGTAGAGCCAAGATGGTGGAGTAAAAGCAGGGATTTGCCTGAGCTCTTCCCCCAAATACCTGTAAAATCTAAACAAATTTTAGAGCTACAGAATCCACAAAATGACAGAGTGAAACATATCTCCAACTGAAGACAGCCTGGCAGGCTGACAGAAAGGTTCTATCACACCAGGCTAAGAACAGAGCACACATCTGCATGGGCTGTGCCAGCAAAGACCCAGCTGGAGCAGACCTCAGGGGACTGAATCACAGGCAACTGTGGTGGCTTTCAGACTTTTCAACCCCAAAATGCCAATGCCAAATCAAAAGGTCAGCAGGGAAACTATGTTGGACCTGGGTGGAAGAGCAAGGTTCTGGCCCCAGCCCTGGAGCAATGCAGGTGGCAGTAGCAGCTGCTTCTGTAACTCCAAGTCCACAGATGTGGGGGGATCAAGTGGCTGACCAGAGGGAAATTGCAGGGACTTCCTTGCTGGTGCTGAGATAGTATTCTCTTGCTTTACACTCCTTGGATCTGGGTCTTAGATGGTGGCTCTAGGGTGAGGAGGACCACTGGCATGGCAGAATTTGTGGTGGTTGTAGAGAAGGAGTCATCCTCACACATTTGAGACAGAAAAGAGTGATTGTGGTCAATCTCAGACCAGACGACAGGCCAGGAGAGGAGTAAACACCTCTCCTTTGATCATATCACATTAGAAGAACTGAAAATTTACAGATACCTAGAAGTAGCTCTGACAATGACTGCACAAATCCCCAGGATTTAGGACAAAGCACTCTCCACTCTGGAAGCAGAATTCTACCTTGGCAAAGAACTCAATAATCAAGTAATTGATTGGGAAAATGAGCAGAGGGAAAAAAATCAGACTATAGAATCATTCTTTGGTGACAAAGAACAAAACATACAACCAGAAGAAAACAACAAAGTCAAAACGTCATCAAACTCCTCCAAGAAAATTATGAATTGGTTGCATGCCATGGAGGAGTTTAAAAAGGATTTTGAAAACCAAGTGAGAGAAGTAGAGGAAAAATTGGGAAGAGGAAAGAGACTGATGGAAGAAAATCATGAACAAAGGAACAATATCTTGCTAAAGTTGACTCAAAAAATAATGAAGAAAATAACAACTTAAAAAATAGACTAACTCAATGGTAAAAGAGGTTCAAAAAGACAGTGAGGAGAAGTATGCCTTAAAAGCAAAATTGGCCAAATGGAAAAGAAATTACAAAACCTCAATGAAAACAAGAATTCCTTTGACATTAGTATGTAGCAAATGGAAAGAAACTAATGACTTCATGAGAAATCAGATATTATAAAGTAGATTCAAAAGAATGAAAAAATAAAAGACAAGGTGAAATATTTCATTGGAAAAACAGTTGACCTGGAAAATAGATCCAGGAGAGAGAATTTTAAAATTATTGGACTACCTGAGAGGCAGGATCAAAAAAAAAAGAGCCTAGACATCATCTTTCACCTCTTAATTTTCTTTTTAGATTATCATCCCTTCATGTTCAACTCATGCTTTATGCATATGCATACATACACAAAAACATACATATAAATACACATCTAAAAGTGCATATATATGTATAAACGCACATATATGCACATACATATACATATATACAATATGTACATATACTTATACATGCATATATTCATATGCACATACATTCATGTATACATAAATTTACATACACACATGCGTATATATGTTTCCTTCAACTATCCTAATACAGAGAAAAATCTCATGAGTTACAAATATTTTCTACATAAAAATATAAATAGTTCAACTTTAATAAGTTCTTTATGATTTCTCTTTCCTGTTAATATTTTCATGCTGCTCTTGCTTCTTGTATTTGAAAGTCAAATTTTCTGTTCAGCTCTGGACTTTTCATCAAGAATGCTTGAAAGTTTTCTATTTCATTAAAAATCAGTATTTTCGGAAGAGCACGGAATTAATCCAATGCTAGCGCCGGACCCTGCTGGGGTTCCGCCCCCGCTGCTGTAGAGTCTGCAGCCTGGGGAGGTTGCGGTGCTCAGTCTCTTCCCAGACTCCGCCATGTTGGGGCTGTTGAGCCGCGCTGCCGCAGCCTCGGCCTCGGGCGCCCTTCGGGGCCTCGGCGCCTCGGCGCCGTTGCCCCAGACCCAGGCCTTGTTGCGGGCGGCCCCGGCCACGCTCCAGCAGGCCCGGGACTATGCGGCCTTGACGTCCCCTGCCCCCAAGAGCGGGGCGGCCAGCGGGCGCATCGTGGCAGTCATCGGGGCCGTGGTGGACGTGCAGTTCGACGAGGGGCTCCCTCCCATCCTCAATGCCCTCGAAGTGCAGGACAGGGAAACCAGGCTGGTTCTGGAGGTGGCCCAGCATCTGGGTGAGAGCACAGTCCGGACCATTGCTATGGATGGTACTGAAGGCTTGGTCAGAGGGCAGAAGGTCCTGGATTCTGGTGCCCCAATCAAAATCCCTGTGGGACCTGAGACTCTAGGAAGAATCATGAATGTGATTGGAGAGCCTTCGATGAAAGGGGCCCAATCAAAACCAAACAATTTGCAGCAATTCATGCTGAGGCTCCTGAATTCATAGAGATGAGTGTAGAGCAAGAAATCCTGGTTACTGGCATCAAAGTTGTGGATCTTTTGGCCCCATATGCCAAGGGTGGCAAAATTGGTCTATTTGGTGGTGCTGGTGTGGGAAAGACTGTATTGATTATGGAACTAATCAACAATGTTGCCAAGGCCCATGGTGGTTATTCTGTGTTTGCTGGTGTTGGTGAAAGGACCCGAGAAGGCAATGACTTGTACCATGAGATGATTGAGTCTGGTGTCATCAATCTGAAGGATGCCACTTCCAAGGTAGCGTTGGTATATGGCCAGATGAATGAACCACCTGGCGCTCGGGCTCGGGTAGCCTTGACTGGCCTCACTGTGGCTGAATACTTCAGAGACCAGGAGGGTCAAGATGTACTGCTTTTCATTGACAACATCTTTCGATTCACTCAGGCTGGCTCAGAGGTGTCTGCTTTACTAGGCAGAATCCCCTCTGCTGTGGGTTACCAGCCCACACTGGCCACTGATATGGGCACCATGCAGGAAAGAATTACCACAACCAAGAAGGGTTCCATCACCTCTGTGCAAGCCATCTATGTGCCTGCTGATGATTTGACTGACCCGGCTCCTGCCACCACCTTTGCGCATTTGGATGCTACCACTGTGCTGTCCCGGGCTATTGCTGAGCTGGGCATTTATCCTGCAGTGGATCCTCTGGACTCCACTTCTCGGATCATGGACCCCAACATTGTTGGCAATGAGCACTATGATGTTGCCCGGGGTGTGCAAAAGATTCTGCAGGACTATAAGTCCCTTCAGGACATCATTGCTATTCTTGGTATGGATGAGTTGTCTGAAGAAGATAAGTTGACTGTGTCTCGGGCCAGGAAAATCCAGCGTTTCTTGTCACAGCCCTTCCAGGTTGCTGAGGTATTCACAGGACATATGGGCAAGTTGGTACCCCTGAAAGAAACCATTAAGGGATTCCAGCAAATCTTGGCAGGTCAGTATGACCATCTCCCAGAGCAGGCCTTCTATATGGTTGGACCCATTGAAGAAGCCGTTACAAAAGCTGAAAAACTGGCTGAAGAGCACTCATGAGGAGTCACCTTCATCTGCCACACATCCTTCAATTTCAATTGTTTGAGCAAACTACACAAGAGCTTTGGTTGGGAAATCTGTGTACTATCTGAAGAGTATTTAAACTTTTGAATAAAATATACATCTCACAGCCCAAAAAAAAAAAAAAAAATCAGTATTTTCCACTGAAGTATTATACTCAGTTTTGCTGTGTAGGTGATTCTTGCTTTTAACCCAGCTCCTTGACCTCTGGAATATAATATTCCAAGCCTTCAGACCCTTAATGTAGAAGCTGCTAGATCTTGTGTTATCCTGAATGTGTTTCCACAATACTTGAATTATTTCTTCCTGATTGTAATTTTTTTTTCTTTTTCAGGGAACTCTGGAACTTGGCTATAATATTACTAGCAGTTCTCTTTTGGAATCTTTTTCAAGATGTGATGAGAATATTCTTTCAATTTCTATTTTACCCTCTGGTACTAGAATATCAGGGCAATTTTCCTTGATAATTTCTTGAAAGGTGATGTCTAGGCTCTTTTTTTTATTATTGCTTTCAGGTAGTCGAATACTTTTAAAATTTTCTCTCCTGGATCTATTGTCCATGTCACTGTTTTTTTTTTTCCAATGAGAAATTTCTCTTTGTCTTCTTTTTTCTCATTCTTTTGGATCTGTTTTATAATATCTTGATTTCTCATAAAGGCATTAGCTTCCATTTACTCCATTCTAATTTTGAAGGAATTATTTTCTTCAGTGAACTTTTGAAATTCCTTTTCCATTTGGCCAGTTTTGCTTTTTAAGGCATTCTTCTCCTCATTGGCTATTTGGACCTCTTTTGCCATTTGAGTTGGTCTATTTTTTTTTTTTACTTTTTGGAGGGCAATTGGGGTTAAGTAACTTGACCAAGGTCACACAGCTGGGTTTTTGTTTGTGTGTGTTAAGTGTCTGAAGCTGGATCCAAGCTCAGGTCCTTCTGACTCCAGGGCCAACACTCTATTCACTGTGCCACCTAGCCTCCCTGTTAGTCTGTTTTTTAATGTGTTATTTTCTTCAGTATATTTGGGGGCTCCTCTAGCAAGCCATTGACTCATTTTTCTTGATTTTCTTTCATCAGTCTCATTTCTCCTCCCAAATATTCCTCTACTTTTCTTGTTCGATTTTCAAAATACTTTTTAAGCTCCTCCATGGCATGCAAGCAATTTATTATTTTCAAGTAATTAAACAAATGCTTTATTAACTTATGACTTACAACATTCATTTCCACCAGATTCTGAGTTACAATTTTCCCCCATTTTCCCCTTACCCACCACCCCAGAATAGCAGTCCCACAAGATATCCCATCATCCAATCTGCTCTCTCCCATATCTTCTCCCATACCACCTTTGGCGTTACCATTAGGGCAAGGTGAATCTCTGTGCCCCAATGCCTGCACATCTTATCTCACAATTACATGCAAAATAGTATTAATAATAGTATTTATATAAATTTGAAACATTTAATTTTAAAACTTCAAATTTCAGATACATTCCCTTGCTCCCTTGTAACCCACTCCTTTTGGGAAGATAAGCAATTCAGTATGTGTTGTACATATATAGCTATGCAAAACATTATCATAGTAGATAAATTGTAAAACACTGCTCATATTTCCCTCCCACCCATCCCAACCCCCAACTAGTCGATTCCCTACTTTTATCTTGCCCCTCTTCAAAAAGGGGTACTTCCAACCTCCTCTCCCCTCAGAATGCCCTTCCCTCCATCATCCCTCCTCTCATCCCCCTACCCCCCTACTCTTCTGCAGGGTGAGATATCCCATTTAGCATGTATGTCATTTGGCTCTCCTTTAGCCAAATTCACTGAGAATATGGTTTTGCCTTTTTGCCTTCCTGTTCTTCCCCTCCCCTGCAACCACTTCCCCTTGCCTCTTTTTTTTTCCTTTTAAAGCAATTGGGGTTAAGTAACTTGCTCAAGGTTACACGGCTAGTCATTATTTATGCGTGGGTGCTCATTTTCTGAGCCCGGATCTGATCTTGGGACATCCAAACTCAGAGGCCAGTGCTCTTACTCACTGCTCCACCTAGTCGCCCCTTTAGGGCAATTGGGGTTAAGTAACTTGCCCAAGGTTACATGGCTAGGTTTTTGTTTGTGCGGATTAAGTGTTGGAGGCCGGCTCCGAACTCAGGTCCTTCTGATTCCAGGGCCGGCGCTCTATTCACTGCGCCACCTAGCCGCCCCCCCACCTTGCCTCTTATACATGAGATAATTTACCCTACCCTGTCTCTCCCCATCTCTTCTTGCCACATTCGTCCCTCACCTCAAAATTTCACCCCTTAAGTATCATCCCTTCACAGAAATTCGACCTGTGCCATCTATCCATGTATACTTGTAAACATATATACACACATTCACATATGTATTCATTTGCCCATATATCCTTCTTCCATTATTTTCATACCGAGAAAGGTTTCATCAGTTACAGTTATTATTTTTCCATGTAGGAATGTAAATAGTTCAATTTTGATAATATCCATTTGATTTCTTTTTCCTGATTACCTTCTCAAGCATCTCTTGCTTCTTGTGTCTGAATGTCAAATTTTCTATTCAACTCTGGTTTTTTCATCAAGAATGCTGAATGACTGAATGACCATATTTCCCCAGAAACAAGATACTCAGTTTTTCTGGGTAGGTGATTCTTGGTTTTAATCCCAGCTCTTTTGCCCTCTGGAATATCATATTCCATGCCCTTCAATCCCTCAGTGTAGAAGCTGCAAGGTCTTGTGCTATTTTGATTGTGTTTTCACACTATTGAAAGTGTTTCTTCCTGGCTACTTGTAGTATTTTCTCCTTGATCTGGGAATTCTGGAACCTGGCTATAATATTTCTAGGAGTTTTCTTTTTGGTATCTTTTTCAGGAGGTGATCTGTAGATTCTTTCAACCTCTATTTCCCCCTCTGGGTCTAAAACATCAGAGCAATTTTCCTTTAGAATTTCTTTAAGGATGATTTCTAGTTTCTTTCTTTGATCATGGCTTTCAGGTAGTCCAATGTTTTTTAAATTGTCTCTCCTGGATCCATTTTCCAGGTCAGTGCTTTTTCCCATGAGATATTTCACATTGCCTTCTATTCTTTCATTTGTTTGGTTCTGTTTAACAGCATCTTGATTTCTCATAAAGTCACTAGATTCCATTTGTTCCCATCTAACTCTGAAGGAATGAATCTCCTCAGTGAGCTTTTGAGATTCTTTTACCATCTGGCAAATTCTGCTTTTTAAGGCATTCTTCTCCTCATTGCCCTTTTGAGCCTCCTTTGCCATTTGAGTTAGTCTATTTTTAAGGTGTTATTTTCCTAAGTCCTGCTGTTGACTCTCATTTCATACTTTTCCTGCATACTCCTCATTTCCCTTCCCAATTTTTCTTCCACTTCTCTTATTTGGTTTTTGAAATCCTCCTGAAGGTCCTCTATGGCCTATAACCCCTTCATATTTTCATTTGGGACTTTTAATGCAGTATTTCTGATCTCACAGTCCTCCTCCTACTCCATGCTTTTATCCTCTTTGCCCCCAAAATAGGAGTCTAATGTTGAACTTTTCTGTTTATTTTGCATACATATGTTTATGTGCATATGTGTATATGTGTTTGTATGTATGTATAGACGGAGGGAACAGGAATAGCTGAATATGAAGGTATGATATCTAAAAAATAAAACTTCAAGGGTGAGAGAGAAATATATTGAGAGGAGAAAGGGATAGATAGAATAGGGTAAATTATCTCACATAAAAGAGGCAAAGAAAGATATTACAATGAAGGGGAAGAGTAGGAAAGTGAAAGGGAATGAGTCACCCTTACTCTCATTGGATTTCACATAAGAAGGGAATAACATACACATTCAATTGAGTATCTTACCCTACAGGAAAGTAGGGGGATTGGGGATAAGAGGAGGCGATGACAGAAGGGAGGGCAGATTAGGGGAGGGGATATTCAGAAGCACACACTTTTGAAAAGGGACAGGATCAAAAGAGAAAATACAATAAATGGGCTGTGGGATAGCATGGAGGGAAATATATATAGTCTTTCATAATATGATTGCTATCAAAATGTTTTGTACAACTACATACATATAACCTATATTGAATTACTTGTATCCTCAGTGGCAGTTGGGGAGGAGGGAAGAAGGGAGAGAGGCTGGAGCTCAAAGTTTTAAAAAAATGCTAAAAAATTATTTTACATGCAACCAGGAAATAAGATGTACAAGTAATGGGACATAGAAATCTATCTTGCCCTATATGAATGTAAGGGTTAGGGATTAAGTGGGGGGGATTAATGGGGAAAGGCATAATCAGTATGCATGCCATCTTGGGGTGGGGGATAGGGGAGAGAGTGGGAAAAATTTGGAACTCAAAATCTTATGGAAATGAATATTAAAAACTAAAAATAATTAAATAAATTCTGGGAGTTAAAAAGTGACTACATGTCAGTCACAGTTGTTTTAAATTATCTTTAAAATGGTTGTCATTGTAGAAAAGTATTCCTTACTGTATTATGCCCCACATACTCTATACCAAATCATTTGACAGATCTTGCAATTTCTTTCTTTCTTTCCTTCTTTCTTTCTTTCTTTCTTTCTTTCTTTCTTTCTTTCTTTCTTTCTTTCTTTCTTTCTTTTTTTTGAAGGGAGAAGACAGGACAATTGGGGTTAAGTGACTTGCCCAAGATCACATGGCAGGCAAGTGTTAAGTGTCTGAGGTTGGATTTGAACTCAGGTCCTCCTGACTCCAGGGCTAGTGCTATATTCACTGCACCACCTAGCCAACCCATAAAATCTAGTAATTTCTATTCCACCTCATTATCCTTGTCCATGTCCATCCATGTTTCTCTCTAGTCTTATAGCTATCATCTTAATTCAAGCCCTTATCACTCATGTCCTCATGTCCACACATATAACCTATATTGAATTACTTGTCTTCTCAATGGGAGTTGGTGAGGAGGGAAGAAGGGAGAGAAGCTGGAACTCAAAGTTTAAAAACAAATGTTAAAAATTGTTTTTACATGCAACAGAGTAATAAGATATATAGATAATGGGGTATAGAAAACAATCTTGCCCTATATAAATGTAAGGGGTACCCTTTGCTCTTAATGACTCAATTCTCTCCCCAATTTTGTCCATCCTACACACAGTTGCCTAAATAGTTTTCCTTAAGCTCAGATCTATCTAAGTTACTCTTATACTGTGGAAGTTTAAAAATTCTTTGAAACCTTGCTTGAACCTATATTCCTACCCTCAATGGATGTTACTCCTCATCTTGTACTTTGTCATCCAACCAAATTGGCCTTGTCTATGTTCCTCACATGCAACACTACACTCCCCATCTCTATACCCTTTTACTCTGGATATGGCCTCTCTTCCTGAATCTCTTTCTTATTTCACGACATTGCTCAGATGCTACTTTATTATTATATAAAACTTTTCCACTCCTGCCTTACCCATCTCCCTCTTCCACCTCTCCTCTCATCCCCCACCTATTGGGTTATTGGACACCATTACTAATGTCTTTGCTCTATAACAACTGCTTTGTATTTTTAAAAAGTATTCATTTTATGCTTATATATGTACTAGTTATCTCCCTTATTTGAAAGAGAGACTCCGTGTGAATAAGGATATTTCATTCATTTTACTGAAATCTCCAGCCTTGGCACCATTCCTGGTGTATAGTAAACACTTGATAAAATCATATTAATTGAAAGAACTAACTTACATTTTAGATATTCATGGCTGAGAACAGGATGCTATGACGAGTGACGTTTGTATTTTTTTTTTATTAAACAAATGCTTTATTAACTTCTGGTTTACATCATTCATTTCCACCAGATTATGAGTTACATTTTCCCCCCATTTTTCCCTACCCACCACCCCAGAATAGCAGTCCCACCAGATATCCCCGCATCCAATCTGCTATCTCCCATATCTTCTCCCATACCCCCTTCGACTTTGCCATTAGGGGAAGGTGAATCTCTGAGCCCCACTGCCTGGACATCTTATGAAACATTTAATTTTAAAACTTCAATTTTCAGATCCATCCCCTTTCTCCCCTGTCACCCACTCCCTCTGAGAATATAAGCAATTCAGTATGTGTTGTACATGTATATCTATGCAAAACATTACCATAGTAGATATATTGTAAAAGACTGCTTATATTTCCCTCCCACCTGTCTCACCTCCCACCTGGTCCATTCCCTACTTTGATCCTGGCCCTCTTTGATAGTGGGTAGTTCTAACCTCCCCTCTCCCCAGAGTGCCCTCCCCGCCATCATTCCCCCTCTCATCCCCCTTTCCCCTACTCAGGAGAGTGAGTGAGGGTAAGATATTCCATTTAGTATGTATGTGTTTCTCTCCTTGAGCCAACTTCAATGAGAATATGCTTTTGCCTTTTTGCCTTCCTGTTCTTCCCCTCCCCTGCAACTACTTCCCCTTGCCTCTTCTACATGAGATAGTTTGCCCTACCCTGTCTCTCTCCCTCTCCTCTTTCCACTTTCCTCTCTCCCCTCTTGACTTCACCCCTTAAGAATCATCCCTTCCTTGGGGTGGCTAGGTGGCGCAGCAAGCAGAGAGCCAGCCCCAGAGCCAGAAGGACCCGAGCTCGGATCCGGCCCCAGACACCCAACACACAAACAAAAACCCAGCCATGTGAACCTGGGCAAGTCACCCAACCCCAATTGCCCTCCAAAAAAAATAATAATCATCCCTTCCCATCAAATTCAACCTGTGCCCTCTATCCATGTATAGCTGTGAACATATGCCATGTACCCTTCTTCAATTATTTTCATAATGAGAAAGGTTTCATCAAACACAGTTATTGTTTTTCCATGTAGGGCTGTAAATAGTCCAACTTTGATAAGTTCCTTTTGATTTCTTTTCCTTGATTACCTTCTCAAGCATCTCTTGCTTCTTGTGTCTGAATGTCAAATTTTCTATTCAACTCTGGTTTTTCCTCAAGAATGCTTGAAAGTCCTCTATTCCACTGAATGACCATATTTTCCCCTGAAACAAGATACTCAGTTTTGCTGGGTAGGTGACCCTTGGGTTCATTCCCAGCTCTTTTGCCCTCTGGAATGTCATATTCCATGCCCTTCTATCCCTCAATGTAGAAGCTGCCAGGTCCTGGGCTATTCTGATTGTGTTTCCACAATATTGAAATTGTTTCTTCCTGGCTGCTTGTAGTATTTTCTCCTTGATCTGGGGGTTCTGGAACCTGGCTATAATATTCCTGGGAGTTTTCTTTTTGGGATCTTTTTCAGGAGGTGATCTGTGGATTCTTTCAACCTCTATTTTGCCCTCTGGGTCTAAAACATCAGGGCAATTTTCCTTGAGAATTTCTTTAAGGATGATTTCTAGGTTCTTTCTTTGATCATGGCTTTCAGGTAGTCCAATAATTTTTAAATTATCTCTCCTGGATCTATTTTCCAGGTCAGTGGTTTTTCCCATGAGATAGTTCACATTGCCTTCTATTCTTTCATTTGTTTGGATCTGTTTAACAGCATCTTGATTTCTCATAAAGTCACTAGCTTCCATTTGCTCCAGTCTAACTCTGAAGGAATGAATCTCCTCATTGAACTTTTGAGATTCTTTTTCCATCTGGCAAATTCGACTTTTTAAGGCATTCTTCTCCTCATTGCCCTTTTGGGCCTCCTTAGCCATTTGAGTTAGTCTATTTTTTAAGGTGTTATTTTCTTCAGTCAGGCTGTTGACCATCATTTCATACTTTTCCTGCATCCTTCTCATTTCTCTTTCTAATTTTTCCTCCACTTCTCTTATTTGATTTTTAAAGTCCTTCTTAAGGTCCTCTATGGCCTGCAACCCGCTCATGTTTTCCCCTGGGGCTTTTGGAGCAGGACTTCTGACCTCACAGTCCTTTTCCTGCTCTATGCCCCCAAAATAGGAGTCTAGGGTTGCATTTTTCTGTTTCCTTTGCCTTGGCATGTTGCCGCTTAATTACTTGACTTTTGGGCTTGTTGCCACACTATGGCTTTAAGGCCAGCTAGAGGAATTTTTGTCCAGAACGTGTGGGGGGCAACTTCCGTTTCTGGCAAGCTGTAAACCCACCCACAACTTCTACCCTAGATCACAATCTAGATCCAGGGAGGTTAAAGCAAGAGCGATTACCCCCCAAGACTGATCACTGGATCTCCCCCCCACGATTTGCAGGCTGGGAGCCGGATCTGCCTCTGAAAACTACAAAATGGCTTGTCTCCTCAGCACCTTCTAGCCCCCAGGGGAGGGAGCTGACGCATTCCCCAAATACAGGTCCCAAAGTCCATAGGACACTAACCTCTTACTTTGTCCTAGGCATGTCTATGTTGATAATTCTGGAGTCGCCACAGTTCCTGGTGTTCTGGGGTTCCTCCAGCTGGCTGCTGGCCCTGTCGCCCTGGGGCTAAACCCTCGGCTCATGCGGACCTGGGCTTGGCTCCTGCGCTCTGCGCTCTGCGAGCTGCCAGGTCCCAGACCACTGCACTGGTCCTTCCTGCAGGGCTGCTGGGCTGTCCTCAGCGGGAGGTTAGCTTCTCTGTGTCGTTCTGTGGGGGCTGGGGCTCCAGAAGTTGTTCAGAGTCCCCTTTTACATAGTTTGAGGGGAATCTGGGGGCAGAGAGGCTTGGAAGAGCTGTTTCTCCTCCGCCATCTTGGCTCCGCCCCTCGACTTTTGTATTTTTAAAAGCCTTTTTTAAACGATACTAATCTATCTTTGATGTTATTTTTCAAATTAAAAAATTTTTATATGGGGGCAGCTAGGTGGCGCAGTTAGTAAGAGCACTGGCCTCGGAGTCGGTATGACCCGAGATCAAATCCGGCCTCAGAAAATGAGCACCCACACATAAATAATGACTAGCCGTGTAACCTTGAGCAAGTTACTTAACCCCAATTGCTTTAAAAAAAATTGTTGGGGGCGGAGCCAAGATGGCGGAGTAGAAACAGCTAGTCCAAGCCTCTCTGCCCCCAGATTCTCCACAAACTATGTAAAAAAGGACTCTGAAAATCTTCTGGAGCCCCAGCACCCACAGAACGACACAGAGAAGCTAACCTCCCGCTGAGGACAGCTCAGCACCCTGCAGGAAGGACCAGCGCAGCGGTCTGGGAGCTGGCAGAGCGCAGAGCGCAGGAGCCGAGCCGAGCCGAGCCCAGGTCCACGTGAGCCGAGGTTTTAGCCCCAGGGCTGCAGGGCCAGCAGCCGGCTGGAGGAACCCCAGAACACCAGGAACTGTGGCGACCCCAGAATTATCAACATAGACTTGCCTAGGACAAAGTAAGAGGTTAGTGTCCTATGGACTTTGGGACCTGTATTCGGGGAATGCGTCAGCTCCCTCCCCTGGGGGCTAGAAGCTGCTGAGGAGACAGGCCATTGTGTAGTTTTCATAGGCATTTCCGGCTCCCAGCCTACAAATCGTGGGGAGATCCAGCGATCAGTCTTGGGGGGTAATCGCTCTTGCTTTAACCTCCCTGGATCTGGATTGTGATCTAGGGTGGAAGTTGTGGGTGGGTTTACAGCTTGCCAGAAACGGAAGTTGCCCCCCACACGTTCGGGACGAAAATTCCTCTATCTGGCCTTAAAGCCATAGTGTGGCAACAAGCCCAAAAGTCAAGCAATTAAGTGGCAACATGTCAAGGCAAAGGAAACAGAAAAATGCAACCCTAGGCTCCTATTTTGGGGGCATAGAGTGGGAAAAGGACTGTGAGGTCAGAAGTCCTGCTCCAAAAGCCACAGGGGAAAACATGAGTGGGTTGCAGGCCATAGAGGACCTTAAGAAGGACTTTAAAAATCAAATAAGAGAAGTGGAGGAAAATTAGAAAGAGAAATGAGAAGGATGCAGGAAAAGTATGAAATGAGGGTCAACAGCCTGACTGAGGAAAACAACACCTTAAAAAATAGACTAACTCAAATGGCAAAGGAGGCCCAAAAGGGCAATGAGGAGAAGAATGCCTTAAAAAGTCGAATTTGCCAGATGGAAAAAGAATCTCAAAGTTCACTGAGGAGATTCATTCCTTCAGAGTTAGACTGGAGCAAATGGAAGCTAGTGACTTTTTGAGAAATCAAGATGCTGTTAAGCAGATCCAAACAACTGAAAGATTAGAAGGCAATGTGAAATATCTCATGGGAAAAACCACTGACCTGGAAAATAGATCCAGGAGAGACAATTTAAAAATTATTGGACAACCTGAAAGCCATGATCAAAGAAAGAACCTAGAAATCACCCTTCAAGAAATTCTCAAGGAAAACCGCCCTGATGTTTTAGATCCAGAGGGCAAAATAGAGGTTGAAAGAATCCACTGATCACCTCCTGAAAAAGATCCCAAAAAGAAAACTCCCAGGAATATTATAGCCAGGTTCCAGAATCCCCAGATCAAGGAGAAAATACTACAAGCAGCCAGGAAGAAACAATTTCAGTATTGTGGAAACACAATCAGAATAGCCTAGGACCTGGCAGCTTCTACACTGAGGGATCAAAGGGCATGGAATATGATATTCCAGAGGGCAAAAGAACTGGGAATGAACCCAAGGGTCACCTACCCAGCAAAACTGAGTCTTTTGTTTCAGGGGAAAATATGGTCATTCAGTGGAATAGAGGACTTTCAAGCATTACTGAGGAAAAAACCAGAGTTGAATAGAAAATTTGACATCCAGATGCAAGAAGTAAGAGATGCCTGAGAAGGTAATCAGGGAAAAGAAATCAAAAGGAACTTATCAAAGTTGAACTATTTACATTCCTATATGGAAATGCAATATCTGTGAGTGATGATATCTTTCTCACTATGAAAATAATGGAAGAAGGGGGTGTGGTCATATGAATACATATGTGAATGTGTGTGTATATGGTTACAGTTATATATGGATAGAGGGCATAGGTTGATTTTGTTGGGAAGGGAGAGTACTCAAGGGATGAAATTATGAGGTGAGAGAAGAAAGGGGCAAGAGGAGATGGGGAGAGACATGGTAGGGTAAACTATCTCATGTAGGGGAAGTGGTGCAAAGGAGGGGGAGAATAAGGAAGGCTAAAAAGGCAAAACCACATTCACATTGAATTTGATTCAGGGAGAAAATGACATACATACTAAATGGGATATCTCAACCTGCAGCAGGATAGGGGGAAGGGAGATGAGAGGAGGGATGATGGATGGGAGGGCATCCTTGGGGTGAGGGGAGGCTGGAAGTACCCACTATAGAAGAGGGACAGGATCCTGTAGGGAATGGACCAGGTGGGGGGTGGGATGAGTGGGAGGGAATTATAAGCAGCCTTGTACAATATATCTACTATGATAATGTTTTGCATAGCTAGACATGTACAATATATACTGAATTACTTATCTCCCCAGAGGGAATGGGTGACAAGGGAGGAAGGAAATGAATCTGAAATTCGAGGTCGTAACATTAAATGTTTCAAATATATATAAATACTATTATTAATACTCTTTTGCTTGTAATTGGGAGATAAGATGTGCAGGCATTGGGACACAAAGATTCACCTTCCTCTAATGGAAAAGTCGAAGGGGGTATGGGAGAAAGTATGGGAGAGAGCAGATTGGAGGAAGCGATATCTTGTGGGACTGCTATTCTGGGAGGTTGGGTAGGTGAATAATGGGGGGAAAATGATTGTAACTCAAAATCTGGCGGAAATGAATGATGTAAAACAGAAGTTAATAAAGTATTTGTTTAAAAAATAAATAAATAAATAAATAAAAGAAAAAAAAATTGTTATATGTATTTTAGACGTCAAAGTTATTTCCCAGTATATCCTGTTGCCACTGCCATGCCCCCTTATTCCATTCTTGTAATAAAAATGAGGGGGGGGAACGGCTGTAGCTAACAGTCTATTAGGCATTCTTCTTTCTTCTCTTCCATAAAATCTGTGATAGTGTACCATAAGTAAGAAAGGATGTTTTAATCATCTGTTCTCCAACATCACAGATTGCTAGGCAATGCAGGAAATAGAGGGAAGGGCCTGAAGTCAGGAAGGCTCATATTCCTGAGTTCAGATCTGGCCTAATTCACTTACTAGCTGTTTTATGATGGGCAGGTCACTTAACTCTGCCTCAGTTTCTTCAACTGTAAATTGAGTTGGAGAAGGAAATGGTAAACCGCTCCATAATCTTTGCTAATAAAACCACAAAAGGGATCATGAAGGGTTAATATAACTGAACAATGATTGATCAAAATCTCCAACATAACAGCTTCTCTTTGTGATTGAGATGGATTTGGCTGCCTCTTAGTATTTTTCTCTTTATATTATTGTAATTGTGAATATTGGTTTCCTGGTTCTGCAATTAGCTCTGCATAAGACCATGAAAATCTTTCCTTGTGTTTGTTTGTTTGTTTTGCTTTTTGCCTTGAGTTGTTTATTGTTCCTTACAGTATAATAGTATTCCATTACATTAATAAGACACAGTTCGAGCAGCCATTCCCCAATCTATGTTAAGTATTTTGTTTATATCTATGAATCACCTTGTATTTATTAAGCTCCTGCCACTTGCCAAGGACTGTGCTAAGTTTTGGATATATGAGTACAAAGAAAAATAACAAGTATTTGCAATGGCCTCTAAAATCCTGATACAAGGGACAATAGGATAGACAACAAAGAAAAGTATAGACCAAGTTTAAACACTTATATTTATGCAAAATAAAATTAGATTAAACAGATGCAATCAGTGACAAAAGAAAAAAAATGATATCCCTATAAAGTAGTGTAGGTAACAGTGGATGGATTACCACTCCCTTGTGCTTTTATTTTTTAACTGGGGTCCAGATTCCTTAGAGAGTGCCCATGCTGAAATAACAATAATAACTATAGTAATAATGATTTTAAAAGTTTAAAAAGTTTATTGTTCAAACTTCCTGGTTTCCAGTGGAGACCAGAGGTGTCAATATATGCCATCCCCTGCTTCAAACTGTAGTGGAAAGTACTTTAGAATTAATCTCTAGTCCTGATCTTGCATTAGATTTCTTTCTTTCTGGGATGGGAAGAACTTAAACCACTAGGGTCATTAAGGACTTTGGTCCTCTTGTAATCAAAATACTTCATAATTAAAACTTTACATTTTTAACATTTTTAATAAATAACAATATTTCATTTCCCCCAATTACATGAAAAAAATAACTTTAAAATTTTTTTGAAATTTTCAGTTTCAAATTCTCACCCTCCTTTCCTTAGTAGTGAGTGAGCCACTCAGGAGATTTTATGATTTGCCTAAGGTCATAGTTAGTATGTGTCAAGATTTATTTTATAATTTGCCTAAGGTCATAGTTAGTATGTGTCAAGGACAGAACTTGAACCCAGGACTGAAGCCAGTTTTCTAGCCTCTATATCATGCTGCCCCTCGGTGTGCATATATATATATATATATATATCAATATGTGAAATCTCTCCTTCTTTGGGGATATTTCATCATACCTTATAATTTGAAATATGTAATTTTATTTGTTCTATCATCCAAAGTGAAATTAACTACTCACTGTCTTGGTAAGGCATCAAAAGTCCAATTTCCCTCTCTCTACCAGATAAGTGTGTTCCATGACTGACTTAAAACTAAATTTAAATACAGAAAAATGTCTTAAAAGTATCTGATGAATTACTTTGATCAGGGTACAAGCTGTTGTCATTCCTTCAAATCCATGTTATTTTAATTAGTATCACTTCACTTAAATTTTTTAAACAAATATAAGTGTGAGTGAAAACATTTGTGTTTACATACTTACTTCCAAATTAAATAATTAATTGCTTATATTTACTTCCAAATTGAATACAAGGTGAGCTACTTAAAAAAAAAATTACTACTGAATATAATGAATTTGTTTAATTGTGTGTGGGTACATGTGTGTATAAATACATACATACAAACCTACATACATACACACGTAAATTCATTTGATTATAGACATATGATTCTGTTGTTTTTAGCTAGCTTCTTGTTAATACTGCTGAGTTATGCCACTTCTTTATATGATGCTGTCAGGTTTCTGAAATTACGTATGTTTTCCTGTGGATCATTTAGGTCTGAAATACAGAGCACTGGACTATGAAAACAAGATATCTGTTTATTTTTTCTTCCTTCTTCAGTTCTGCCACTTAATGCTTCATCTTGGAAAAGTGACAACCTTACTGTGTCCCTGTTTCCCCATCCATAAAAAATGTCCCATAGCCAACTATAATTAATGAAAACTTACCAGTGAGGTCACAAGGAAGAAAGGCTCTCAAGAGGTAATCCCCTGCTGACCTAGCTGCACACAATAACTTTTTGATGATAGCCAGTGGGCAGAAAAGGTGTAAATGAATGAGCCTAGCTTTTAGAAATTAAGGGGGGTTGTGAATTCTGGTTACTTATACAGAAAAAAAATGAATGAGGAAACTAGAGTATCCAAAAATAAAGATGAAAATTTAGGATTAAAACTGGAAAAAACAAACAAACAAAAATCAAAAATAAAGGAGAAAATAAAATAAATAAATAAATGAAGACCCCCGCCCCCAAGTAAATTCTGAAAAGGTTCATGCAACAAGCCAAAGTGAGCTCCCTCTCATTTCACAGGTGTAAGGCAGGCCTGGCAAGGGAACTACAATATCTCCACACCCTTTACTCCTCCCCAAGGCCACCACCAATGGAGAGCTGGAACAGGAATGGCTTTCTAACCCAATATTAAAGTTGTCTGGGATCCTGAGAGGTTAAGGGATTTCCCAGTGTGTCACACAATCAATAAATATGAGTTGTCAATGGCAAGAATCCTATTAACTCCAAGGCTATGGTCACTTTTGCCATGCATCTTAAAATGTGAATTAAACAAATATAAATTAGAAATAATATAAGTGGAAAGAGAGCCTGTTAAGTGAGCATGTGGGTAGAAAGAAATTTTTCGCTACTTGAAAAGTATAGGTTGGGGTATCAAATAAAATTAAAATATAGTAATGTAAGACACGCAAAGGAAAACAATTACAAATAATTTTAGATAAAAGTAACTTTAAAATCACTCTATTGTTCATTTAATGATTAACTGAATTTTAACTTGTCCATCAACATAAAATGTTTTCAAGATTTTTATTGATATAAAATTATAGTAGTAACAGTTTTTATGTAGCATTTACTATGTGCCAAGCTCTGTGCTAAAGACTTTACAATTATTATCTGATTTGATCCTCACAACAATCCTGGGAGGTAAGTGCTAATACTATCCCCATTCAATAGATCAGGAAAGTGAAGTAAATAGAGGTTAAGAGGGTCGTACAGCTTGTTAAGTATCTGAGACCAGAATTGAAAGCTAGCTTTCCTGATACAGTACCAGAGAGCTCTCCCTGTAATTTTTCTTAATAGATATCTCTGTCTCTCTGTGTGTCTGTGTGTCTGTCTCTTTCCCTTTCTGTCTTTCTTCCTCCTTTTTTTCCCTCCTCCCTCATATACACATAATTGTGTGATTGTGTGATGTGTGGCGTATGTATAAACATACACATCTGCATATGTTGTATCTCTATTGACGCTGTACACATTTGCATATATAATCTACATATGTCATATATAAATTCAAATATGTGTGTATGTTTGTGTGTGTTTGTGTATATATATACACATGTACACACACACACACACACACACACATATATATGTATATATATAGATATATAGATATATACACACACACAAACACATTTTGGTTCCTCCCCCCTTTCATTTTATCCTCACAAATTTAGAAAGCAAGTGCTTTTATTATCCCCATTTCATAGATGGTAAAACTAAGGCAGAGAAAGGCTAAATAACTTTCCTACAACTGTACAATTTTCTGAGACTAGATTTGAACTATCTTCATGACAGTAAGCACAGTATTATATCTTCTGTGCCACTGATCCCTTCTGTTATCTATTATCTCTACCCTAGGATCTTTCCCTAATGACTCCACAAGCTTCCTTCTAAGTTTCTAGAAGCCTGCAGTCAAATGGGATCATTCTATACCACACCAAGACATATCAAGGAGCAGAGACTGCTTTACCTAAGGTCAAAAAGTCTGAGTTAGAATCCCACCTCTTATTCTTACTACCTGTATGACCTGGGACCTCAGTTTCAACAACAGTAAAATGAAGGAGTGAACTGACTTATCTCCAAGGTCCCTTTCAGTTTCATGAATTAATGATAATCTTGTTAAATTAATAATTTATGCTAAACATAAATGTAGTTTGTAGAGAAAAATTAGGAAAAATGTAGCAATTGAGCTCAGACTGATTTTCCTTAACCTCACAGGTAAATTTTTTCTTTATATTTTTTAAAACAATGTTTTTTTTCTTTCAATTACATATAGAAAAAAGTTTTAAACATGAATTTTTAAGGTTTTGAATTTAACATTTTTTCTCTCTCCTTCCTTCCCTTCCCCCCTCCCCAAGATAGTATGCAGTCTGATACAGACTATATAAGTACACTCCTATTAAATGTATTTTCACATTAGTCATGTTGTATAGAAGAATTAGAAAAAAATGGGAGAAACTATGACAAAGAAAAACATAAAACAAAACAAAACAAAACAAAATAAAAGAAAATTGTCTGCTTCAATATGCATTCAGACCCCATATTTCTTTTTCGAGATGTGAATGGCATTTTCCATCATGAGTTTTTTGGAATTGTTTTAGGTCCTTACTTTGCTGAGAAGATTTAATTCTATCAAAGTTAGTCATCACATACTGTGGCTGTTACTGTATTTGATGTTCTCCTGGTTCTGTTCACTTTACTCAGAATCAGTTCATATAAGTCTTTTCAAGTTTTTCTGAAGTCTGCCTCTTCATCATTTCTTATAGCAAAATAATATTCCATTACTCTCATATACCACAACTTGTTCAACCATTCTCCAAACAATGGGAATCCTCTCAATTTCCAGTTCTTGGCCACCACAAAAAAAAGTTGCTATAAATATTTTTGCGTATGTGAGTCTTTTTCCCATTTTTATAATATCTTTGGGATACAGCCCTGGAAGTGGTATTGCTGGGTCAACGTGTATGCACATTTTTATAGCCCTTTGGGCATAGTTCCAAATTGCTCTCCAGGAATGTTGAATCAGTTCATGACTCCACCAACAATGTACTAGTGTTCCAATTTTCCCACAACTTCTCCAATTTTATCATTTTCCTGTTTTGTCATGCTAGCCAATATTATAGGTGTGATGTGATACCTCAGAGTTGTTTTGATTTGCATTTATCAAATGAATAATGTTTTAGAGCATTTTTATATCACTATAGATTGCTTCAATTTCTTTCTCTGAAAACTACCTGTTCATATCATTGGAACATTTTGCATTTGGATAATGACTTGCATTTTTATAAATTCAACTCAATTCTCTATTTTAGAAACAAGGCCTTTATTAGAGAAACTGATTGTAAAAATCCTTTCCTAGTTTTCTGTTTCTCTCATCATTTTGGTTGCATTGGCTTTGTATAAAAACATTTCAATTTAATGTAATCAAAATTATCCATTTTGAATTTTATTATGTTCTCTATATCTTGTGTGGTCATAAATTCCTCCATTTTCCTTAAATCTGAAAGATAAAATAACTATTCCTTGCTTCACTAACTTACTTATAGTATCTGCCTTTATATCTAAATCATGTACCCATATGAATTTCATTTTGGTACAAAGTGTCAGATGTTGGTCTATGCTCAGTTTCTGCCATACTATTTTCCAGTTTTCCCATCAGTTTTTGTCAAATAGTGAATTCGTATTCACTGGGGCCTTTAGGTTTATCAAACAGTAGATTACTATAGTCATTGACTTCTGTTTCTTGTGTACCTAACCTATTCTACTGATCTATCCCTCTATTTCTTAGGCAGTAGCAAATAGTTTTGATGATTGCTGCTTTATACCATAATTTAAGATCTGGTATGTCCAGGCATCCTCACCTTCTTTTCATTTCTTTTAATTAATTTCCTTGATATTCTAGACCTTTTGTTCTTCCAGATTAATGTTGTTATTTTTTTCTAGTTCTATAAAATAATTTATGGTGTTTTGTATATAAATGCATATATGTATATATGTATACATGTATACACACATAATATAAATGTAACTCTTTCTAGCTGCTTGTAGTCTCATCTCCTTGACCTGATAATTCTGAAATTTGGCTACAATATTACTTGGAGTTTTCATTTTGGGATCTCTTTTCAGGAGGCAATTGGTGGAGGCTTTCAATGACTATTTTAACATCTGGCTCTTTAACCACAGGGAAGTTTTCCTTATTAATTTCTTGAAAGATGCTGTCCAGGATCTTTTTTTTATCATGACTTTCAGGTAGTATAATAACTTATATTATCTTGTATTATCTCTTCTGGGAAAAATTAATTGTTTTTCCACTGAGGTATTTTAAATTTTCTTCATTTTTCATTATTTTGTTTTTGTTTGATTGATTCATGATGTGTAGTAGAGTCATTACCTTCCACTTGCCAATTCTAATTTTTAAGGAATTGTTTTCTTTCATTAGTTTTTGTGCCTCCTTTTTCAATGAGCACATTCTACTATTTTTTAAAAAAGTCATTTTCCTTAGTGGATTTTCTCCCCAATTTGCCCAATTCTATTTTTAAGTTATTGTTTTGTTAGGTCATTCATTTTTGGTAATTCCTTTTCTAAATTATTGACTCTTATTTTTCATAATTCTCTTGCATTCCTCATTTATTTCCATAATTTTCCTTAAAATCCGTTTTGAGCTCTTACCAGATGATTTCTGGGCTCGGTATTAATTCATATCTCCCTTTGAGGTTTCACACGTAAGCATTTTGCCATTTTTGTCCTCTAAGTTTGTGTATTGATTTTCGCTATCACCATAGTAACTTTCTATGGTCAGGGCCCTTTTTGTTTATTGCTCATTAAAAAAAAGGAGAGAGAGAGAATTTTACTGCTGGGGTACAGTGGGAACTATTTCAAGATTTCTGGCCCTGTGTGGAATAGGGGCCTGATCACTGGTTTTCTGTACCCAGGCTTCTGGGACTGGCAACTTGTCCACTGCACTAGGGTGACTTGCCCTAGTTGTGTCTATCGTGCACTGGTTTCCAGGGATGATAGTTTACCTGTTGCACTTGGGCTATAGGCCTCACAGTTGTTACACTATGCCTCTCTCCTACTAAGTCATAACCTTAGGGCTTTGGTTGCTGATCTGTGCTATGGCTAAAAGCCTCCCACTAGCTTGCCTGGACACTGGCTGTGCTACCTCTTTACCCAAGTTAGACAGTCCTTTCCTTAAGTCTTTCCGTCCAAAGTTATCTTTGGGTTTCTATTGTTCTAGGATTATTTTAGAGGATTAATATGATATTCTTTCCAAGTAAAACTGGGGAGGGTTGAGGAACTTCCTGGCTTCTCTCCACCATCTTGATTCTGCCCCCCAAATAAGACTTATTAAACATTAAAAATTATATTTGAAGCATTACACATTCACCAAACACTAAATATTCCTATGTTCATATATTCGTATATGGATCAGACCTGTGATTTATTTGGTATTAGGAATTCTCAAATGAAGATACTCCCTTTACCAGTATAGGTTGATACCTCTTTACCTAGTATCCTGAGAGATTAGGTGACTGGTTTAAGGACACGGTAAGTATGTCAGAGGCATGATTTGCTTCTAAACTAATTGTCTGTTTAATAGGCCTTATTGCTGCTTCTTCTATTCAGATATAAGGGCAAAAATGTGTTAATAAATACAAATGTAATATAACCCATTATTACATGACTCATTATTACTAGAGTTCAGCTATGCCCTGGGTCATTTCCTATTCCTTAAAGTAGAACTAGTACAAACAGCAAAAACCTTGAGTAGCTGATACAGTTTGTCCATACTAAAGGCAACATTCCTGGGTATTCATGTGAAAACGGGTTTCCACTCTATAAAGCATATTTGTATAATCAAATTCACTCACAGTTATTCTTTGATAGCTTGAATAATTAATATTTGAATACAGATTCAGTAGCAAGCCTATTTTGACACTGTAAGGAAACATACAAAGAATATCTCAAGCAAATAAATAGGTCTATTAACTATTTGATAAAAAAAAAAATTTATTTGAAGAAAAAAAAAAGAAACAGAATCACCCTGAAGAAACATTTAACATTTTAACATTTTCTGAAGAATATAAGTATGGAAAGTATTTTCATCATTGTATGGAATTTTATGTTTGGAAACATTCTCTACTAGTGAAATCTGGTGTATGTTTTAATCTTAGATTTCTCTGGAGTCATTTAGCCATGAGATGACTTGCCGATCTTCAGACAGATATAACTTTTTCAGAGGTTGTTTTTGTCTTAAACGCAGATCTTGAAGATATCAATTCCAGCCTTCTAAGTACTATGCCATTCTGCCTTTCAAAGGCAGAATTAAAATTAATATAAGATCTAAAGAACAATATTTTAAAAAATTTAAAAAGCAATAATTCAAATTCTGATTGAGGCAGGGAAATTGGACATTTTTCATTCACAGTTAACAGTTATATATAGCTGTAAATTTTCAAATCCCTTTCTATGCATTCTGTAATTTTAGTATCTCAAATGCCCTCTGAAAGATGTAAACAGTTATACCTATTTTGCAGATAAGGAAACTAAGGCTCATAAAAATAAGTGACTTCCCCAATATTACACAGTAAATAATTTTCAGAGGTAGTAGGCCTTCTGACTAAAATTGAAAATTTATGCATTATGATATACAACTTTAGTGTTTGTTAAAACCACTTTGATAACTTATTATTGGCTATTTGTGTGTGTAAATCCATATTATTTAATTATATGCCTACATATAAATACATATACGTATAAATGTATATACACATATTACTTTAAGATTGTTACCTAATAATATATAATATGTTTGCAAATAGTGAGATATCAGAATGGTTTTAACAAAACTAAAGTTATGTAGTAAAATGTGTGAGTATTTTAATTTTAGTCAGAAGACCTGCTACCTCTGACATTTATATACAATGTTATCTTGGGGAAGTCACATATTTCTATGAACCTTAGTTTCCTCATCTGCAAAATAAGTATAACAGTTTTAACTCTTTCAGAGGGTTTTTAATAAATAAATGTATGTGTGTGTTGTGTGTATACCACACACATAGATGCATGCACATATATAAAATATATATTTACTTATGAGTATGCATATATTGTTACATATATGTATATGAGCACATCTGTATGTATTCATATCTATTTTAAACAAATCTTTATTTTGTAGAAATATACAAAAGAATTCCCACCCTCACCCAAGAAAAGATGTAACTCTCATTTTTCAGCTTTTTCCTCTTCTTCAACATTTTTTGCTCTTTATTAAAACTTTAAGAATGTGTTCAGACAATGCCCTGCCTTTTATACTCTTCAGTATTTTCCAGTTGCATATTCATGTAGCTTTCCATGGACACCAGATTGCCCTCATGGACATTCATTATTTAAACTTCACCATCACTATCATTCCATTATGGAATAGTTTGGGGTTAAGGGATAAACTCATAATGAACACCTGAGAGCTCCACAGCACCAAAGCAGACCAATGTTCCTTATTCACTCTTTTTATTCTGCCAATTGTGAGCATATCTTTCTCCATCCTCCTATTCACTCCATTATTCCTCTTCCTTTGAGAAATATAATCATATAAATAGTCATTGCTTCTGGTAAAAGTGAATCATTAGCCCTGGAATTTCCCAAGTTAAAACAAAATTCCCTAACCACCACTCCCCAAAATGAGATATAGCTCCTTCTGAACTTTAGGAATATAGGGGTTCACATTTTTACATGTGTATTCCTATAACTTAGCACAGAGTCTATAAAATATTAATATATTTCCTTATTCATTCAATCATTCTAAAACAACATGAAAACTCAACAACATGAAGAGTCTTGACCAATATGGCCAAGGAAATAAGTGGCAGGACATGAATTAAAACTTAGTTTTATGGCTCAAATCCATCATTGCACAATGCCTCCTTTTATTAAATTCATCACCAAATAGAGCCAACAGTCTTGGTTGCCATGCTGAGCTAATTGGCAGACAGGTATGCAAGCATCAGTAACTCAACCCCACTTTTTGTGGCATAAGCAATTCCTTCTCTTGCAAGCCAGTTCTTGGATATCTATAGGACTGCTGGTGAAAGAAAGGATGAGGCAACAGCTTTTTATATCACCTCAGAGTGGGGGAATTGGCCATAAGTTGCCTGTGGAGCTCTCCTCAATCAAGACAGCTTGGCACCAATTTGGAAAGCCTTTAAGTTCTGGAGATTTTTTCTACTTATACAATTAGGTCTTCAAGTTCCTTCTGAATAGATAAATACAAATGTTTGCCCCAGAAATCAGTGCTTCTTTCCATCTTTTGTGTTCTTTTTAAGATTCTGATTCCTTCAGGGAGAAATCCTCAATTAGGCACTAATGTCTTCCCTTCCTTCACATACACACTGCTCTCATACATCTGTGAGTCTTTCTAGTAAATAAGGAAAATATAGGTCAGACTTAGGGCAGTCTGTAGGCAGCAGGAAGTAGAGGTGGTGTGTCATTAAGGAACTGTATATACAAGATATGTGAAAGAGAATTCTGTACCCGGGCTCGAGGGAGTTTCCTGTTGTTGCTACACAAAATTAGTGAAGGCCTCAAAAAGAGGTTGAAAACTTACAAGTTGTCAGTCTCAAATTTTTGGTTTCACTACATTTAGCAATAACACTTCACTAAGATCTGGCACCACTGTCTGATCTTTAATAATATTGCATTTCTACCCAATGGATTGCCTTGAATAGTCTTTCATCTTTATCATCAATGAGAGACTTTGGGTAGAAATCTATAGATTAGAAAAGACATAGTTATGATCTTCCACAAACACTCATAAGACATAGTATCAAAGGACTTGGTAAGACTGACGAATGCTGTATGTAGACTTCTATTCTACTCATGGAATTTCTCCTGGAGTTGTGGCAGCAAACATTATATTGAATGTTCCTTAAACCTTTCTAAATCCATCCTGACTCTTGGGTAGATGATCATCTTCCAGGTGAAAGATCAGACTATTAATATAACAGACAAGTAATTAATACTAATACTAAAAGATTAAAAGAAAGTGACACTACCCTATGTGACTTTTCATTCACAAATGATCATGCACTCAGTGCAACCTATGAAGCTGGGATGTAATATAGTATGGATTGATTCTCTGCCACTTATACTAATTTTGGCCTGACAACACCAAGAAAACAGAGCTTTTTCACCAGTCAGCACCATACTTCCCATATGTAACCATCATTTACAACAAGTGGAGAAATTTTGAATGCTATGGATAAGTTCACTTACCTTGGCAGTATAGTTTACAGGGATGTACACATAGGTGATGAGGTTAATGTTAGTACTGCCAGCACTAGCTCCATGTTTGGGAAGTTTAGAAGGAAAGTTTTGGAGAGAAGTATTCGAGTATCTACCAAAATGAAGAAATATAAAGCCACTTGTGCTAAAAGCATTGTTGTATGCCTGTGAAACCTGGGCAGTATACCAGTACCATGCCAGGAAACTGAATTGCTTCTATTTAATTGTCTCAGGAAGATTCTGAAGTTCACCTGCCATGATAAGGACACTAGGGTCCTTTCTTGCCATGAACTGCCAATCCCTCAAACTCTGCTACAGAGAACACAATTTGAAGGGATGGCCATACTGTTCAAATACCAAAAGACTATTTTACAGAGAGCTCATACAAGGTAAGCACTCACATGAAAGTTAGAAAAAAGGTGATACAAGGATATTATCAAGGTCTCTCTGAAGAATTTTGATATTGTTTGTGAGACATGAACAACACTGGCACAGGCCACTCGACATGGGGTGTAGCTGTATCAAAGAAGGTGATGCGATTTATGAGCAAAGCAGAATTATAGTAGCTCAAAAGAAGCATGAGATGCAAAAATTCAGAAACATCTTCACTCCAATTGTTCACATGGGTTATTTGTACCTGACCTGTAGTAGAGGTTTCTGAACTCGTATTGGTCTGATAAGACACTGTTGGATGCATTATAACCTTGACCCTGACATGGTGATAACATTTTCATCCTTTTCAAGCAAAAAAAGCAACAACCAATTTTCTAAAAGGTTGCTACAAATATTTTGTTGTTTATGATACCTTTTTTATTTTTTATCATTCACCTCCTTAGGGTAAATCCCTTGGGGGGAGAACTCTGGATCAAAGTGCATACATACATAAATACATACATACATACATACATACACACATTCATATGTGAGTGTGTGTGTGTATTTTCCAGAATAGTAAAGCCAGTTCACATCTCTACCAAGCTTATATTATTGTAATTTTCCACAATCTTTTTCAGCATTTGTCATTACCTTCTTTTGTTATCCTTGTTGATTTGCAGAGTATCAGGTAAAACTATAGAGTTGATTGCATTGCTTTTATTATTAGTGATTTAGGGTGCTCTGTCATATAACTCATAATATTTTTAGATTATGTTCTTTGACCACTTATCATGTTTTTGTCTTATATATTTGTGTTAGTTACCTTTCTATTTTATATTACTGATCCTCATGAGCTATGTTTGATACATCAGCTACTTCCTTTCTTATCCTATTGGCATTAATTTGATAAGTTAGAAAACTTTTAAATATTACATAATTTAAATTCTGTTTTATGTTTCACCACTTCTATTCCTTATTTGAATAAGAATTTACCCCTTAATCGTATTTATGAAAAAAAAAGAGAAAGTACAAAACTAATTACTTCTTGTCAAGGTTTTTGGTTGTTTGTTTGTTTTTGTTTGTTTTCCCCTCCATCTAGGACACTAATCTCAGTTGTTTCTAAGCCCTTATCTTGACTGTTCCACTGATCAATTTGAAAAAAAAAATTTCCAAATCAAAAGCCCAATTTTCCCATAACTCTATTATATAAGGCTCATATTCACATTAACATAAGGGTATGTGAATGGGCCTAAAACCATCATTTGCTTTCTTGGATGCGTGTGCTAACACATGGTGACATCATCTGATTTCTACCCAATGGTATCAAAACTAGCTATGTATGTTTCTCCCAAGTTAGATTCTAATAATAGCTGACTTAGAGTTCACATAAATAAATAAAAGTGACATTTGCAAAATCTTTTACATGTAGTATCTCTTGTGGTTCCCATATAAATTCTGTAATTAATACAAATATCACAAATATAATTCGGTAATAAATTAAATTGATAATTACTTTGTGAAATTATGAAATGGGAAGGTACACCAAGTTCTTTGTGTACTCTCCATGGAGGAAAGATCCCAATGACAGTGAGAAAGGAGGTGGGAATCACACCTTAATAAGGCACATAGGATGTAGGGGCAAGTTGAACAGATGGAACAGAGGCAAATGCCAAAAGAGGTGCAGAGGCAGAAGGTGTGGGTCAGGGAATGGGATGGGGAAGGAAGGCAAAAATCAATGGGAAAGAGGATAGGGAGGGGGAGAGGCTGAGAGCATTACTCACATAACCATGGATTAGAGTTGAGAGCACTTAGCAGTACAGACCCAATGGAGATGGAGGAGTGTTTCAGGGGGCAGAAGTTGGAAAAGTCTATAGTGGATTATCTCCAATTTTCTCCAGCTTGTGGAAACATCTGGAGGCATAATGGATACAGTACAAGGCCGGAGCCAAGAAGACCTGAGCCAAAATTTGATCTCAGGCACTCACCAGATAAAGGCCCTTAGGCTAGTCACTTTTCCTCAACTGTAAAATAACACTTATTCTCCAGGGCTGTTGTGAGGATCAAATAAGATGTTTGTAAAAAGCACTTAGCACATCTATTTATATAACTGTCTGAGGAGCTACATAAATCTTTATTCCTTCCCTTTCTTCCATTTCCCCCATCTATGATAAAGGGATATCTTTTCCAGCATCCCTTTTAGATTTTCCTCCACTCTCTCCTAAACTCTTTAAGTGACAAGAACCTTACTATATAATGGGACAATGCATTACTTTTTCAGATATTTATTATTTCTAGAAAGTTATTTCTCACATTGGGGTGAAACTTGTTTCCCATTCTATTGATGAACTTAATTCTGTCCTTACTAGCTACATTGAGTAAATCTACTATCTCATCTACAACACAAGATTTCAAATATCTGAAGACAGTTAAATAATCCTTTACAAGTCTCCTTTCTCTAGATTAAATATCAAGATTTTCCTAAGCTGATCCTTATATAACATGGATCTTTCTCTATCAAAGTCAAAATCTTCTGCTAACTCAGTTTGTCGAATGATTTCCTTAAAAGCTAGCATCCAGAAATGTACACTGTATTCCAGATGTGGCCTACATAACGTAGTACACATTAGTAATAATTACCTCCCTCCTACTTGTCACCACTAGAACAATACTTTTGATTAATTTTCCTTAAGCATATGTAGGAAGTGCATTCCTTTCTTTATTACATTCACTTTACTAGCTTTTCATAATGAAATGTTTTAAGGAAAATAAATAATTCTTCCAGCATTAGCTAATTGTTTCATTAGAAATAACTATAGACAGAGCAGACTGTTGTGTAGCATTCTATAACCAAACTACCTCCAGATGTTACAAGAACGCCTTGATGAAATCTGGGAAAAACCACATCTCCTTGAGAGTATGGGAAAGAGATAACAGACTTATTCACCTACAAGAGCATTGCTTATTTAACTTCAATAAGCTCTGGCTACCATGGCTGACTAGGTAAATAACAATGCCTTAGCTGTCAAGGAAAATGACCCCATGAATAAGAGGTCCAGATAAACAATGTCATTTATAACATGCTTGGTTGATCTGACATAGAAGCACAGCAAAATGGAAAGCATCTTTGTCAAAGCACATATACCTTTTGTATGGTTATAAATACTGTAATTGTGAAGGCTACATTTCAGGGCTAATTAACTTCTGAATGTCATTTTTGCATGGAGACATAGGAAAGAAGGAGCTCATGGATATTGAGCAGTCAGACCAATTTGTTTCAATCTTTTAAAAAAATATTGCTTCAGGACTTATGAATCATTTGAGTGTGGAGGCTTGACCCATCTGTTTATAATTGTTCTTCCTGAAATGGGCTTTTACCAAGAACCAAAGACTTCTAAACATTGGCAGATCATTTATAAGTCTCCAAGATATCTAGGATATTGTAGGACAGAGAGTGGAGAAGGCATTTGAGCAAAGATAGTTCAATAAATATTCAGGAAGTTTATAATAACTAATTTAGACCATATTTTAGTGGAAAAAATCTACAAATAGTATAGGTAATGCAATGGATTTACCTTTGGAAACTTGATCTTGAAAGTTCTGTTTTTATATGTGTGAGGTGGTAAAAGAGATTCTGCTAGTTACTTTTTGAATCGATTTGAATTTATATTGTTAACACATTCAATTGTTGGGTATTGAACTACAATATGGGCCATTAATGAAAAGAATTGTCTGTTACAAAGATGTTTTAGATCCCCTTTGCCATAAAAAAGCAGGAAATACAAAAACTCACTTAAAAAGCAGGACAATGCAATTTATTTTTTCCCCCAACAGGATTTTTCATAGGATACATCACACAATGTATTACAGAGAAAAGACACAATAGCAAGATAATTTAGAATAGAGTTAGAGGAACTGATGTTCAAACTGATAAAAAGAACAATACTATGTAAAGATGAGACAGGGCTAAAGACAAAGATGAAAATGATTTCAGTTAAACATGATTGTGGGTAGAATGGGAAAGGTGATTTCAGGAAGATCCCATAACTTTTTTAAAAAGGGCCATTTTAGGAAAAGAATTCTTTCCCAGGCCTTCTCCCCTGCGTGTAGAAGAATATTCTGCTCATGTATAGTTACATTCTGCCTTGGTGCCCACAATCTCAGGAAACTGAGGAGTATTTTTCATTAATACTACTGTGGGGACTTTTTTTTTACTCCATTCCTAAAACGTCCAATTTGATGCTAAAGTTAATTACAAGGTGAAACAAAATATCCATTTGAACTTTAATAGAGAAGTAGAAATAAAGGTAGAAAAGAAAGGTCAGCTCCAGGATATGAACAAAACAAGGATGGCTGACAGTGTTAGGGAGAATGTCATAGAGGGTTATTGAATGCTTGATTATATATGAAATGGGAACACCAATTAGGCATACAACTTTTCCTGGAATAAATGTATAATTCAGTTAGAGGCCTATTCTCTGTTTCTTACATGTGGTAATCAATCAACTCTATGTTTTTTCTTTCATAACTAGAATTTCCTTCATCTTTATCTCTGCCTTATAGAATTCCATTCTTCCTTAAAGATGCAGCTTGAGCACCACTTTTTATATAAAGCCTTGCCTTTATTCCTAGTGGATAGGACCCTTTCTCTCAAAGTACCACAGATTTATTAATGTTCTTATTTTGTATTTATTCTGCATCTATTTGTTCTATATATACTAACACAGTTATTTGTTGTTCCCTGTAATTGAATGCAATGTGTATGAGAGTAAGGTTTGTTTCTTTCTTTGTATATGTAATTCCAATACTTAGCACACAGTTCGTATTTAATAAATGCTTCTTTAATTGAAATGAATAAATACTATGTTAGCATTTATAACTGATATTTATAAAAACACTTTAAATTTATAAAGGCCTTATGAATGACCTCACTTGAGTTTTACAAACTACCTTGTGAAATAGATGTGTTATATATATATATATATATATATATATATATATATATATATATATATATATATATATATACATATATATATAATCTCTAGTTTATAAATGACAAAACTAGTTAGGTTTTGGTTAGGACAGTTAAGTTAGGTTAGAATAGCTGATATGACTTGCTATTGGTCACAAATCTAGCAAGAATCAGAAATAGCATTAAAACACAAGTTCTTTCACCTCCATGAAGAAGTGGAGTGATATTTAAATGAATTTCAAAAAAGCCATGGTGTATTTCAGTTATGCCATTGGGAATGTCTGTGAATGTGAAAGACTCAATCCTTTTTCCTCTAAAATATTATTAAAAATATAAAGAGAAAAAATAGAAAATGTGATTTTTGAGGATGTTGATGAATATATGTATACAGATTTCAACTGAGATGAAGTATGGTACAAATGCCCTTTAAGACATAAATAGAATTGCTGAAAAAAGAAATATAATGGCACAGAAATTATTTTGAAAGTTGTAGTGGCAGAAAATTTTATTCTGCTGCAGCCACCCTAGTGATGAGCTTCTGCAAGCATGACTAGGCTGGTCCTGGGATGACAGTCCATCATCAGATTCACACACGAAAAATTTCCAACTTGGTTGAAGCCATTGGGAATACAGTCACATCTCATACGGGGCAAATCATCAGAGTGGGACTTTGTGGACAATATGGAATTGTTTTTAACTGTTGTTGGCATTGGCAGAGGGCAGACAAGACACTAAGCCATGATATACACAGGCATTTATTTACTCCACAACCAGATAGGTATTTGCAAGAGAGAAGGGGGAGTGGGGAGAGGTGGGAAGGAAAAGATGGGGGAAAGGTGAGTTTAGGGAGACTGGAGAAAGAGAGAAAAGAAAGGCAGGACTTGTGTGCATGTGTGCACGCGTGTGTGTGTGTTTGTGTGTGTGTGTGTGTGTGTGTGTGAGAGAGAGAGAGACAGAGACAGAGACAGAGAGACAGAGACAGAGAAAAGGACAGAAAAACTAAGACAGAGACAAAAAGAGACAGAGTCAGACGAGGACACAGAGATAGAAAGATACAGAGAAAGACAAAGAGTAGGAGAGATAGTGAGAAGAAAAAGAGTAGAAGAGAGTGAGAAGAGAGATGAGAGTGTGAGAGAGAAGAGAATGTGAAAGAGATGAGAGAAAAGAGACTGGGGAATACATAGATAAGAGAGAAAGGGAGAGAGAAAAGAGGTACAGAGACAGAGAGAGTTTCCCATGCAAACCAGACTTATTCTGTTCTTTAAAATGTGTTGGTTCAAGGAATAAAGGCTGAAGGTTTTCACTAGCTTCCTGCTCATCTCAGTTTCAAAAACACGAGGAGATCCTTCTCCTGTCTTATGATTGATCATCATGAGTAACTTAAAGGAAGAGGAAATTCATTGGGCTGAATCATTGCAATGTCCTCGAGGCATATCTTTGTTGAGCATCATTTGTATGCTATGGCCATGATGATCTCCTTTTGTGAACTGTTATAAGGAGAACAAGTATGTCATTTCATTCCATCTTATTAAATAAAATACCGGTGGATTGGCCTGGTCAGCCTTGGCCAGAAACAACATAGAATCAGTGGGTCTGCATCTGTGTCCTGGCTCTCATATTTACTCAATTTCCATTTCAGTTTTCCTCATTTCTTAAATATGAATCATGCCTCTACATTATTAACAATTAAATATAAATAATTAAAAATAATTAACAATAACAATAGTTACCTCTAAAATTATTGTGTGGAATGTAGCTTCAAAAACCTTAACCCACTGTCTCTCTGTCACTCTGTCCTGCTCTCTCTCTCTCTGTCTCTCTCTCTATCTCTCCCTCACACACACACACACACACACATATATATACACACACATTTATAAACATATACATATATATGATGGCATATATATGCTGTTATTGATATTGATTTTGTTCTAAAGCAAGGAGATAAAAATCACACATGAAGCAATTAAAGATGATGATAAGTCAAATTATATAAATGTTTGAAGTCAGTAGACCTAAAATAAATTTTATATGCCATATCTAATTTGGTGTTCAAAAAGACACTATGAGGTAGGAAGTGGATGTAGTATTTTCACCCATTGTATAGATGGGGAAATTCAAGCTCAGGGAAAGTAAATGATTTGTCTAAGGTAACAGAAGTATTAAGGGAAGGATCTGTGTTTCAAAGTTGAATGTTGTTATTCTTAGGCCCATGAAGTATCTACTACACCAAACCAACTCTTAAAATATGTAACAAGTGGGGTGGAGTCAAGATGGCAGAGTACAAATAGCACTTCCACAACACTCCAGCCGACTCCACTACAAAATTATGTAAAAGGGAGACTCTGAATAACCTCTGGAGATCCAGCACCCACAGAACAACACAGAGAAACTAACCTCCTGTTGAGGACAACCCTGCAGCCCAGAAGGTTACGGCCAGTGAAGTGCTCTGGGAAATGACAGTGCAGCCCTCTGGGAGCCAAGCCCAGGACCTCATGAATCGGAGGTTTTAGCCCCAGGGAGGCTGGACCAGCAGCCAGCTGGAGGGACCCCAGAACACCAGCAGCTGTGGCTTTTCCAGAATTTCCAACATAAAGTGAGAGGTTAGTGCCATATGGACTTTGGGACCAGTATTTGGGTGCTAGTTGGCTTCTTCCCCTGGAGGCTAGAAGCTGATAAGGAGACTAGGCACAGATGCCATTTTGCAGCTTCAGTTGCAGCTTTAGCTCCTGGCCTGCAAACTATAGGGGAAACCAGCGATCAATCTGTGGGGGGAGGGTAATTACTCTTGCTTTAATCTACCCAGATCTGGATTGTGGTCTGGGGTGGAGGTCTTGGGGTATGTGTCCAGCTTGCCAGACTATATGGGGGCTTCAGGGAGGGGACCCAACTAATACCTCCAGCAGTTGAAAAGACCCCAACATTTGGGATGGAAGCTCCCCTGTCTGGGGGCAGAGTCCTACTGTGGCAACAAGTCAAGTAATTGAATGGCAACATGCCTAGGCAAAGGAAACAAAATAAACAGAAAAGTTCAACAGTAGACTCCTATTTTGGGGGCAAAGAAGATCAAAGCATGGAACAGGAGGAGGACTGTGAGGTCAGAACTCCTTCATCAAAAGCCCCAAATAAAAATGCAAGCAGGTTACAGGCCATAGAGGACCTTAAGAAGGACTTTAAACACCAAATAAGAAAAGTGGAGGAAAATTGGGAAGAGAAATGAGAAGGATGCAGGAAAAGTATGAAATAAGAGTCAACAGCCTGGCAGAGGAAAATAACACCTTAAAAAATAGACTACCTCAAGTGGCAAAAGAGGCTCACAAAGGCAATGAGGAGAAGAATGCCTTAAAAAGCCAAATTTGCCAGATGGAAAAAGAATCTCAAAAGCTCACTGAGGAGATTCATTCCTTCAGAGTTAGACTGGAGCAAATGGAAGCTAGTGACTTTATGAGAAATCAAGAAGCTGTTAAATAGATCCAAGCAACTGAAAGAATAGAAGGCAATGTGAAATATCTCATGGGAAAAAGCACTGACCTGGAAAAGAGATCCAGGAGAGATAATTTAAAAATTATTGGACTACCTGAAAGCCATGATCAAAGAAAGAACCTAGAAATCATCCTTTAAGAAATTCTCAAGGAAAATCTCCCTGATGTTTTAGACCCAGAGGGCAAAATAGAGGTTGAAAGAATCCAGAGATCATCTCCTGAAAAAGATCCCCCCCAAAAAACTCCTGGAATATTATAGCCGGATTCCAGAACTCCCAGATCAAGGAGGAAATACTACAAGCAGCCAGGAAGAAACAATTTCAATATTGTGGAAACAAAATCAGAATAGCACAAGACTCGGCAGCTTCTACACTGAGGGATCAAAGTGCATGGAATATGATATTCTGAAGGGCAAAGGACCTGGGATTAAAACCAAGACTTACATACCCAGCAAAATTGAGTATACTTTTTCAGGGTAAAATATGTCATTCAGTGGAATAGAGGACTTTCAAGCATTCTTGAGGAAAAAACCAGAATGGAATAGAAAATTTGACATTCAGACACAAAGAAGCAAGAGATACTTGAGAAGGTAAACAGGAAAAAGAAATCAAAAGGAACTTATCAAAGTTGAACTATTTACATTCCTACTTGGAACAACAATAACTGTGACTAATGAAACCTTTCTCAGTATGAAAATAATTGAGGAATGGTATATGGGCATATGAATACATATGTGAATGTGTATATATATGTTTAAAGGAATACATGGATAGAGGGCACAGTTTGAATTTGGTGGGAAGGGATGATACTTAAGGGGCAAAGTTAAGAGGTGAGAAAGGAATGTGGCAAGAGTAGATTGGGAGATATGAGAGCAGGGGTAAACTATCTCATGTAAAAGAGGCAAAGGGAAGTAGCTGCAGGGGAGGGGAAGAATAGGATAGCAAAAAGGCAAAACCATATTCTCATTGAGTTTGGCTCAGGGAGAGAATGGCATACATACTAAATGGGATATTTCACCCTGCAGAAGACTAAGAGGGGGAGAGGGGGGATGATGAAGAGGAGGGTATGATGGGGGGAGGGGAGGTTGGAGGCACCCACTTTTGAAGATGGACAGGATCAAAGTAGGGAATGGACCAGGTAAGGGGTGGTATGGGTGGGGAAATATAAGCAGTCTTTTACAATATATCTACTATGGTAATGTTTTGCATAGCTATACATGTACAACATATACCAAATTGCTTATCTTCCCAGAGGGAGTGGGTGACAAGGGAAGAAGGGAATGGATCTGCGAACTGAAAATTTAAAATCAAATGTTTCAACTATATGTAAATACTATTATTAATAATATTTTGTATGTAACTGGGAGATAAGATGTGTAGGCATTGGGGCACAGAGATTCACCTTGCCCTAATGGAAAATAATAAAGGAAGATTCATCTCTCTAGTTCAGTCAGATCTGGTTAGCTCGAAACTTTTAGGAAGGGGAGGAGAGTTATACAGCCCTCCTGGCACATTATAAACTTTATTAGATTAAACTTAAAGTAAAATATCTTTCCTAAATAGCATTCCTTAGCAGCAACTTTATTTCTTGAATTCTCCTGAATTCCAATTTTCCTAGCAACAATGGCAAAAGAAAAAGGAGTTCTATGTAATAAGGTTTTAGAATATGCCCAGATTATCTAAAATGAAGAGGTCAAATTTTAGTACAAGACTTTTCTGCACTACTCTACCAAGTGGTGGGAATAGCTTTTGATTAGCTGAATAACCAGAATGGGCTGTATATAAAAATAACAGCAATTAAAAAAACACAAACAAACCGAAAAAAAAAAACCTATTCTGATAAAGGAAACTTGTTCAAATATCTTATAACCAGAGGTGAAACTAGAAATTGGAATAATACACTGAGATCACTTCTTAAATTCCTAAATGAGATCACAAACTTTAAAAATCCCAGGAAAAATTGTAGCCAAATCCCAGAGCTCCCAAGTAAAGGAGAAAATAATTTACATAGCCAGAAAGAAATTATTCAAACACTATGGAGCCACTCAAGATCTCATAGTTTTTAGTAACTTCACCCTAAAGTAGAAGAGAGCTTGGCATATGATATTTTGGAAAGCAAAGGAATTATGATTATGACTGAGAATAGCCTAGCCAATTCAACTGAATATAATTGTACCAGGAGAAAAACGGATGCTTAATGAAATAGAATACTTTCAAACATTTCTGAGAAAAAGACCATATCTGAATAGAAAATTTGGCATTAAAACACAAAACACAAGAGAAACCTAAAAAGGTAAACATAAGTTAGAAATTATAAAGGAATTAATAAGGCTCAATTGTTTGCATTTTTATGGGAAGCTGATACATGTAATGAATTGAACTTTATCATTAGGGTACTTAGAATGTTTCTACTTAGACAAAAGACACAGATGTAAATCTATTATCTGATGATATAAAAAGAAAAATGGAAAAGTGAGAAAGAAGGATGACCTGGTGTAAGGAGGAAGGAAGGGCAAGAATGGGGAAATTATCTCTTAGAAAAAAAAAAAAAAGACTTACATAAAAGAAAATTATCCAGCTGGAAAGTCCAAGGGTAATGGGCAAAATTAAAGGGGTGGAGTAAAAAGAAGAAAGAAGGGATTAAGGGAGGCAATGACTATATGACTATAGTTATGTGAATGGGGTGAATTCATTCGTAAAACAGAAGTCAATAATAGAATGGATTAGAAGCCAGAGTCCAGGGGAAAACAATATTGCTTTAAACACATGCCTGACATAGAAAGATACAATATAGAGTTCAAATAAGTTGATATTAGAGCAGAACATATTATGATTCTGAAGTAAAAAAAAAAATCAGAAATAGCAATTATGATCCCAGACAAAGCAAAAGCAATATGGAAAAAAGACAAGACAAAACAAACAAACAAACAAACAAAATACTGTTCTTTTGGGACACTCTAACTCTCTTTGCTCACAGCATATAGAAAGAGCAAGAGTCCAATTCATCCACAGTCTGATCCAAAGCAGGCACTATGACCTAAACTGGAGAGAAGAAATGCTTACCTTCCCCTATTCTCTCTACTTTTAGACCCCAAGGCTCAGAATAGCTTTCTAGTTTTGTTTTGTTCTGTTTTCTGTTCTAGGCCCAAGAGGTAGACTCTTCACAGGAACTAAATTTGAACCATGATGACTTTGTAACCAAGATTCCAGGATAGATATTGTGGCCACCTCTTAGGAGAAAGGCCCTAAACATCCATGGTGTAGGACATTTGGGCCAAAGAAGGAGAACAGAGATTCAGTAATTTGGACTTGCAACTTGCTTGGACTATATACCACATAAAAATGGAACTAAACTGTGAACCTAATCCCTCTTTTCTTCCCAGAAACTAAGAAAAGTGTGGTTGCTCCCAGGTGTTGGTGGATATTAAATGTATATTATTACTATACTTTTGAAATAGATATTGTTTTGTAAAAGTTAATCTGACTGTTAAGAGGTTACATAGAATGGGAATATAGGGATTACTTAAAATTGGGGAATGCTCATGGTGGAGAAATTATCCAATGGGAAAGAGACTAGACCACCACCATCCCCCCTGCCAAAATTAGGGGAAAAAACACATTAGGTTATTAGAGAACGCATGGGAAAAGGATAAGATGTTAAAAAACAAACAAACAAAAAAAAATCTGGCCTTCATGTAGTGAGGTCTAGATTAGACACTGCTACTCCCAGAATGGCAGTGAGATGGACTTTATTAGCAAGAGAAAGAATACTTAATTCATTTTAGACAGAGTTGATTGGTCCATTTTTGAAGGTAGAAAGGATGCAATAGAGGCAAAAGAAAATGCTGAATATGAGACAGAACACAGACTGAAGAAAAATCAAACTTTCAAAAGTAAAAGTTAACTGTCATTTAATTTTTTAAAAGGTCAGATCGAAGAAAAATTTTTTTCAGTTCCTTCCATACCCACACATTCCTCCTAGCCCCTACAATTTCACTCTCAGGTGCCAGTTGACAAAAGAAATCTTCTTGAATCTCCTGACACTGTTCTTGGCTCCACTAGGATTTCCCAGATCTAAGTGTAACAGAAGAAGCAGCCATATCAAAGAACTGCTGCATTACTTGTACATATATAGAAAACAGATCCATGCCCTGCCCAGAAGGTCAACTTTGCCACTATTGACATCTTCAATCCATCTCACCCGGCACCTGACAGGACCATTATTGACAGGAGTGTCACCATATGCTTTCTTCACTCTTTGGGGAATGTCAATAGGCCTTAGGCTCCTTGCAATCAGGAACTCTATTTGCTTTATACTGGTGTCATATTTGGCAGCCTTTCCATGAAATTGCTGCAGTGTTTCCATCTGCCATATGTCAATGTAAGTTGAAGGATAGAGGCAAACAATTCAGAGGTTTCAACAGGAATTTTTTAAAGTCACTATTGATGACTGATGAAGGAGATAAAAACTAACTCCTGGGCATACATAGTCTGTGCTTTAAAGGAGCTAGCATTTTAACAACCAAAAGGAAAGGCCAAATATCTGCAGAAGAATAAAAATTCACTGAGATAAATTAGCCAATCATAGAAAGAACTAATTCTCTGGTCTGCAGTTTTTTTTTTTTATGTTTTTTTATTTTTTTTTCTCTCCTTTGTAAGGGCATGGAAAGAAAAGATGTGAAACATTGAAGATATGAATAGGAAAAGAAAATCAGAAAGGTATTGAGATAAAGAAACAAACATGAAAGGAAGAAAAAAGTTGAATATTTGAAGCTACATAAAGCAGGAGAAACAAAAAGAGGAAATACAGGTCTAGGGTCAAGTGGATATGGAAGAGTTAGATTATGTGAATAAAGAAATGCTCTTGATTAGGAGATTCTTAGCTTTTTTTTTTTTTATTTCATGGACACTTTTGGCAGTCTAGCAAAGTTTATAATGGTCCCACTAGAGAAAGATGTTGTTAAATAATTAAAGGATATATTAAATTAGAAGTTAGTGAAAATGAAGGTGCAAGCTTACTTTGGGGCTTCATGAGCCTCTGATTTTGAATCGTTTGCTCTTTTGCTCTTGAATCTAGACCTAAAATCATCTCTCCACTTATCGGTCACAAAAGAAAATTTCTAGGACTAGATTTGGTGAATCAATAAGAAATCAATTATGTTTGCATTCCTACTATCCGCTTAACCTTCTGAGAAATATGCATTTTTACTAGTTTACAATATTATTTGGCCTTATTTAGTAACACAATAGCCACCTAACCCATTACCTACTTAAAACATCAGCATTAATTTATCTGATTAATTAAGCTCATTAACATCAATTATTAGGTAGCAAACCCTAAGGCCCTGATAAAATGAGGCACTTGAGAGAGAAGTTTTGATGAAGGGAGAAACTTAAAAAATGATGTAAAACATGGGACATCACAGTCAGACTATTAGAGATAATGAGGCTAGGACAACATAAGGACATTAGTTACTGATGAATATGTGGGGTAGGGTAGGATTAGAGAAGGACATAAAGGAGACCCCAAATTAGGGAAGAGGTCAAGAGATAGAGTTCAGGAGTGGGGAATTTGTGACCTTGAGGCCTCAAACATGGCCTTTTGACTGAATCCAAACTTCAGAGAACAAATTCCTTTAATAAAAGGATTTGTTTTGCAAAACTTGGACTTAGTGAAAAGACCACACTCAAGGACTTAGAAGGCCTCAAGGCTGCAAATTCTCCACCCCTGGCATTGTAGATGATGCATAATAGGAAAAGCAGCAGAAAAGAGTGTTTAGGATGAAGGGAGAACCATTTGAATTCTAGATCTGATGCTAACTGCCTATGTGATATTGGGCAAGTTACTAGTCCTTCCAATTTTCTCTCCTCTAAAATGAGAAGGGTTGAGTAAATGCTTTCTAAGGTCACTTCCAACTTGAAATCCTTTGATGGGACCAGGGGTAGGGGGAAGCAAAGTATAAAGGCTTTTTTCAACTTGTATATTCTATGTCCTATCAAAATTCAGACACAGGAGAAAAGGTCACACTTTCCTCTTTTTCCTACCTCCTAACTATCTTATTCATGCTAGAAATGAAAAAGTTTAAATGCATTTATTGTTTTCCAAGACAAAAAACAAGACCTTTTTCTTTCTTCTCACCCATAATTCACCCATGGGAGTAGTATTCAATACAGATGAACCCTTTTTTTTGGAAACAATCCTACACACATTTTTGAGATATGAATTATTTTAAAATAAGGTTTTAAAATTCTATCTGATTTTTTATAATCAATATACTTTTATTATATCCTCACATCCTACCTTGACCAGAGAAACATATTTTGTAACAAAAAAAAAAATCAAAAGCAAAAAAAGTGAAAGGAAAAAACCAGTTCAGGAAAATTAGCTAAGCTATCAGCTAATTTCTTATCTGACAGTGTATATGATGTCCCACAATAATATTCCTACCTTTGTAAAAAAGGATGTCATATGTCTTCTTCAGAGCCTTTCTTAGTAATTATGATAATGTTTAATTTAGTTATTGTTGTTGATTTTGATAATGGCATTTTGGTTTTCACAGTATGTATCACTTTTCATGATTCTCCTAGCTTCTCCTTGCATTATTTCATATTGGTCTTTTTTTACATCTCCCTGCATTCTTCATATTCTTATTTCTTAGAGGATAATAGTATTACATTATATGCACTTGACACAGTTTATTTAGCCTTTCCCCAATCTATGAGCAACTATTTTGTTTCCAGTCCTTCACTATTATTTGTCCCCCTCTCCCACCATAAAAATGCTGCTACAGATATTTAGCAAACAGAAAACCTCGGGGTATATGATGAGCAGTGGACTCTTTGGGTCAAAGAATTAGGACAATTTAGTAAGAATTTATTTTGTGTCATTGTACAGTTATTTTACTTTGTAACTCTTACTGTGGGGCATCTAGATAGCACAGTGAGTTGAGTACTAAACCTTGAGTCAGGAAGCCCTGAGTTCAAATGCAGTTTCAGACTTTTACTAACGCTGTGACCCTGAGGAAGTCATTTAACCCAAATCCCTCAGTTTCCTCATCTATAAAATGAGCTAGATGAAGAAATTGCACCATTCCTGTATCCTTGCCAAGAAAATTCCAAACAGAATCATGGAGAGTTGGACAATACTGAAATGACTGAACAATACCTGTCCTTTTGCTTTAATGTACAAAACACTTGCTCTTTTACCCATAGATTATTTAGGATTAAGATATTTAGTCTCCAATTAATTTTAACCATTTATTTAGTGGCATTTTAAATATAATTTTAACACACTTTTATCAGTAAAAAGATGTGCTTGACATTTCTGCTTTTCTGCATTTGGTTAGGAGGTTTTATGGCTTAATACATGGACAGGATTTTTCCCTCAAAAGTACCACTCAGAGTTTAGAAATATGCGTGTATATATGCATTATATTTATGTGTATGTGTGTGTGCACATTCTTATACAGATAGAAATACATAAATCCATTCTTTTCTATTTACATTCTATAATTGCCAGACATTTATCATATCTAAACTTTATAAAATTCTATTCAGGTTCTTAACTTCTTTCTTTTCCTTCTTTTGGTATATATTTGCCTTTTTCTGAAAGGGTTATTGTGAAGTCTTTATCTTACTTTATAGAGTGGCCCAGTGAGTGGAGTACTGGTCTTGGAGACAAGAACACCTAAATTCAAATACAATTTCAGGTATTTGCTGATTGTGTGACCCCAGGCTAGTCTCAACCTCTGTAAGCCTCAGTTTCCTCATCTATAAAATGGACATAATAATAGGACCTACTTCCCAGGGTTGTTGTGAGAATAAAATTAAGTGATATTTTAAAGTGCTTTTCAAAGCTAAATATGCCACATAAATGTTGGCATTATTATTTACTTTTAATTTTCTTCTCTATTTTTCCTTGCAATTCATCTAGTTTTCTTTTAAATATTTAGACACTATGACATTTGCTGAATATATGTCAAGTATTATATAGTAGATTGTTGAATATTTTCTAGAAATCTAATTCTCATAAAACTAGAATATCTGGTTCTCAACTGTTCTTTTCTATAATTTTGTCTCACAGAAGTCTAAGAAAGCAACAAAGGGCACTTTTACTCTGGACTTAATTCTGACAAAAAATAAAAAGGGGGAAGAGTGACAGGAAAGTGAGAGAAAATGACTGTGTTATTTTATAATTCATGAAAGCCAAAAAAGGAATGCTAGACATACTGAGCAACCTGTCCTAGACTTTAAGAAAATAGATTTCAAAAAGTTCTGAGAAATAATAGGCATGGTTCCCTGGCTTGAAACTCCAATGGGTGCTGGCTTAAGAGGGAAAACAGACTTTAAAAAGTAAAAGTCTTTGTCCCTGCTTGCAGTCTCTTCGCTCTTCAATCCACCCTCCATAGAGCTACCAAAATAATCTTCCTCAAGCAGACCCAACTATATCATTCTCTTCCTCTGAAATCTCCTGTAGATTTCTATTACTTCTAAGATAAAATCAGCTTCTCAGATTGACATTGGGACCCATTATAATCTGTCTACAGATAAATTTTTTTTCTGATTTATTATAATATCTTCCTTCAAACACTCTAGTTTCATTTAACTGGCTTACTGGGCCTTCTGTCTCTTGCATCCTTGTCTTTTCAAAGGGTGTCTCTAGGGTCTGGAACTTCATACCCTTTTTACTTCCACCTCAGAGACTTTACTTTCTTTTAAGAAACAGGTAATAGGATCTACTTGAGGGTTTTCCAGATTTCTTCCCAACTAGAACGCTGCTAGTGCCTCCTACACACCAAATTAACTTGTAATTCCTTTGTCTCTGTATTGTATTGTCTCCCTATCATTAGAATATTTCTCCTTAAGGATAGGTAATCTTGATTGATTATATTTGTACCCACAGTACTCAACACATTGCTTGGCACACAGCACACATTTGCTAAATGATCTCTCTGTCTCTCCAGTCTCTGTCTGTCTCTTTCTCTCTTCTCCCTCCCTTCCTTTGTCATACTCCCTTTCCTTCCCTTATTTTCTCCCCTCTTCCCTTCCTTACCTCTCTCTGCACTTTGGAAGTTCTCAGTAGATTCCTCTGTTGACATGAATGAATGATGGTTGGTTAGGGTTAGGGGAGTGGGCCATGCATGGAGATAGTCCAGATAAGAAGTATCAAGTGAGGAAAAACTAGAGATGTAAGCATTGTCCAAAAAAAGGTCCTAAAATCACAGACAGATAGGAAAACATTTTACAGAATCAACGGTTCATGTTTTGGAAGCTGTCTGAATGTGAGATGGAATTAGATTTAGAAAACTTTTTAACTAATACTACCTTGATTTGCCAACATGTACTTCTTAGGGCTGACACTTGAGCTCTGTTCTTTTTAGGCCCTGCTAAACAATTTTTTCAGAGACTTAGATGAAGATAAAGAGGACATGCTGATCAGATCTAGAGATGATCAAGTTTTAAAAGTTGCCTAATAAACTAGATAACAGAAGTACAATGCAGAGAAATCTCAATAGACTGGCATGATGTGCTACAATTAAACAAAATGTTTAGAAGTAAATGTAAAGACCTGCACTTAGGTGGAAAATATTAACCAGTTAAAACAGAGTGGAAAAAAACTGACAGCAATGATTCAAATAAGAAGACTGTATTCTTGCCACCTCTTCTTAATTTTTCTCCTTCTGTTATGTCCATGCCATCATTGTCTTTTATCATGCTCTTTTTTGTACAAGATGATCCCTTGATATCTCTAATTTTCTTAAAGAGCTCTCTTGTCTTTCCTATTCCATTGTTTTCTTACACAATTGGGAGGCTGATGATAAGTCATTGGAGGCAAGAATGAGGATTTCTCAAGATTTATCATACAACTGAACTAGTAGTTGATTCTGGGCTCTCACTTTAACTCTGAGCTTTGATAGGTACTTGGCTGTCCATCAAAGATAATGCAGCCAACTTAACTCATGTGTGCACAAAGAGTAGGCAGCTTCAGTGCTCTTGAAAAAGGAGTGAAATGCTTTTGGACAGGCATGGGCTCATAGATATTTTGCAGAGTGAATTTCAGTTTACTCTGAAGGGGTCAGTAGGTGACTTACCACCTGGACTTCAGTAAGCCTAGGTCCAGAACTGCCAAAGGTGTTACTCCTATTTGAGTGATAGAATTAATAACTATTAAATGAAAATATCTGAAATTCCTTGAGTTCTTTGGAGGGATGCCATGCTATAAATGTCAAGTGATTATAATCACTCTGTTATATTAGCATCTTGAGCCAGATATATTAGTTGTGATTTTATACACTTTCATCAAAAGATCATAGATCATTTTCCAAATATATATATATATACACACACACATACATATATACATACACACATATGCATATACATACACATACATGGAGAGAAAAAGAGAAATGGTCAATCCAGGACACTTGTTGCTGTTCAGTCCATCAATCATCTCTAATTTTTGTGACCACATAGACAGCACACAAGGACCTTTTATTCTCTACTATCTCAAAAAGTCTGCCTAAGCTCAAGTTAATTGTTTCCATGATACTATCTATTCCTCTCATCTTCTACTGTCCCCTTTTTCCTTTCACCTTCAATCTTTCCCAACATCAAGGTCTTTTCCAATGAATCCCATCTTCTCATTATGTTACCAAAGTATTTAACCTTCAGATTTAGTATTTGACCATCCAGTGAATTATATGAATTAATTTCTTTAAGAATTAAATTATTTTGGAGGGGTGGGCATAGCCAAGATGGTGGAGTAAAAGCACAAACTTGACATGGGCTCCCACTCCAATCACTTTCAATACATGTAAAAAAATGACTCTAAACAAATTTTAGAGTTATAGAATCCACAAAATGACAGAGAGAAACAAATCTCCTACTGAAGGCAGCCTGCAACACTGACAGGAAAGGTCTATTGCAATGGGCTGGGAGCTGCATGCACTCCCGCATGAGCCTCCTGGTTCTGGCCCCAGGGTGCCCTAGACCAGTGGAGGCCAGGGCAGACTTCAGGAGAGTGAATCACCAGCAGCTATGGTGGTTTCCAGACTTCTCAACCCATGAACAAAAAATAGAAAGTAAAAGATCAGTGGGAAACTCTGGTGCAACAGGGGGATGGAAGAGCTTGGTCAAGCCCCTCCCCCCCAGGGCAGAAAGTGGCATGATGGTTGCAACTGTTGCCCTGTGACTAACTCCACAGTCCATGGCCTGGAGATTGTAGGGGGAACAAGTGACAATTCAGAGGGTAATCACTCTTGCATTAACTTTCTTGGATCTGGATCACAGTCTTGGGTGGTGGTCCTGGAGTGTGTGGCAGTGTTCCAGAGCTTGTGTGGGCTGTAGAAAGGGCACCCTCCTAATAGCTTGGGAAGCTGTGAAAACCCCAATGATTTGGGACAAAGCCCTCTCCATTCTGGAAGCAGAGTTCCATTATGGCAAAGAGCTTAAAAGTCAACTAATTGGCTGGCAAGATGAGCTACTAGAGGAAGCACATACAGACCACAGTTTTATTTTTTGGAAACAAAAAAGGATCAAAGCATGGAATGGAAGGAAGACAGTGAAGTCAGAACTCCTACATCAAAAGCTTCCAAGAAATATGTGAACTGATTATAGGCCATGGAGGAGCTCAAGAAAGATTTTGAAAATCAAGTAAGAGAAGTAGAGTAAAAATTGGGAAGAGAAATGAGAAGGATGCAAGAAAATCATGAAAAGTGAGTCAACAGCCTGCTAAAGGAGACCCAAAAAATGCTGAAGAAAATAACACCTTAAAAATAGACTAACTCAAATGGCAAAAGAGGCCCAAAAAGCCAATAAGGAGAAGAATGCATTAAAAAGCTGATTTTGCCAAATGAAAAGGGTATTTCAAAAACTCACTGAAGAGAATAATTCCTTCAAAATTAGATTGGAGCAAATGGAAGACAATGACTTTATGAGAAATCAAGATACTCTAAAGCAGATCCAAACAAATGAAAAAAATAGAACACAATATGAAATATCTAATTGGAAAATCCATTGACCTGGAAAATAGATCCAGCAGATATAATTTAAAAATTATTGGACTACCTGAAAGGCATGATAAAAAAAAAAAGCCTAGACATCATCATTTAAGAAACTATCCAATAAAATTGCCCTGATATTGTAGAACCAGAGGGCAAAATAGAAATGGAAAAAAATTCAGCAATTTCCTCTTTGAAAAGATCCCAAAAAGAAAACTCCTAGGAATATTATAGCCAAATTTCAGAGTTCCCAGGTCAAGGAGAAAATACCGCAAGCATTCAGGAAGAAACAATTTGAGTATTGTGGAAACACAATCAGGATAACACAAGACCTAGCAGCTTTTACATTAAGTGATTGAGGGGCATGGAAAAAGATATTCCAGAGGTTAAAAGAGCTAGGATTAAAACCAAGAATCACCTACCCAGCAAAAGTGAGTATAATCAGGGCAGCTAGGTAGTGCAGTGAAGAGAGCATTGGCCCAGGACTCAGCCGGGCCTGAGTTCAAATCTGTCCTCAGACACTTAACACAAAAAATAGCCATGTAACCTTGGGCTAGTCACTTAACCCCAATTGCCCTAAAAAAAAAACAAAAAAAAATAAAAACAAAACTGAGTATAATGCTTCAGGGGAAATATGGTCATTCTACTAAATAGAGGATTTTCAAGCATTCTTGATGAAAGAAAAAAAAAAACAGAGCTGAACAGAAAATTTGACTTTCAAATACAAGGAGAAAGAAGCATAAGAAGGTCAACAGGAAAAAGAAATCATAAGGAATTTATCAAACTTGAACTACTTACATTCCTGCATGGGAAAATGATAATTATAACTCATAAGATTTTGAACAGTATGAGGATAGTTGAAGGGGGGAGATATATATATACATATATATGTTTAAGAGGGTGTATGTGTGTATAAATATATATGTGATTGTGATCATCTGTATGTACATATATATATGTATATATATATGTATATATGTAGACAAAGGACACAGGGTGAGTTGAATATGAAGGGATTACATCTAAAAAATAAATTTTAGAGATTAGAGACTAATTTATTGGAAGAAGAAGAAAGGGAGAGACAGATTAGCGTGATTATCTCATATAAAATAGGCAAGAGAAAACTGTTACAATGGAAGGGAAGAGCAGGAAGGTGAAAGGTAATGGACCAACTTTACTCTCATTGAATTTGGCTTAAGAAGGGAAGAACATACACATTCAATTGGGTATTTTATCCTTCAGGAAAATAGGCGGGAAAGGGATAAGTGGGGGATTACAAAAGGAAGTGCAGATTGGTGAAGTTAGAGGATAGTTACAAGCAAACACTTTTGAAAAGGGACAGGGTCAAAGGAGAAAATAGAATAAGTGGGGGACAGGATAGGATGGAGGGAATTATAGTTAATATTTTGCAATATAACTACTATGGAAATGTTTTGCGTAACTACACATGTAAAACCTATATTGAATTCCTTATCTTCCCAATGGAGGTGGGTAGGGGTGGGGGAAGAAGGGAAAAAATCTGGAACTCAAAGTTTTAAAAACAAATAATTAAAAAAAAATTCACATGCAACTGGGAAATAAGATATGTAGACACTGTCATATAGAAATCCATCTTGCCCTACTAGAATGTTGAAGGGTGGGTAATGGTGGAGGATCTAAGAGAGAACAGATTTGGAGAAGGAATATTCAATAAGCTTTCTATTTGGGGGGAGGGGTAGAGGAAAGAGGGGAGCAAATTTGTAGCTCAAAATCTTATGGAAACGAAGGTTGAAAACTAAAAATAAAGAAATTAATTTGAAAAAAAAGCAGTTGTTTAAAAAAAAAAGAATTAACTTATTTGATTTCCTTGTTGTGTAAGGGACTTTCTTTTGTTTATATATATATATATATATATATATATTTGAAACATTGAATTTTAAAACTTTGAATTGCAGATCCATTCCCTTTGTCCCTTGTCAACCACTCCTACTGGGAAGATAAGCAATTCACTATATGTTGTATATGTATAGCTATGGAAAACATTACCATAGTAGATATATTGTAAAAGACTGACTATATTTCCCTCACACCTATCCCATCCCCCACCTGGTCCATTTCCTACTTTGATCCTGTCCCTCTTCAAAAGTGGGTGCCTCCAACATCTGCTCCCCCCAGCATGCCCTCCCCTCCATCATCTCCCCTCTTATCCCCCTCCCCCCTACTCTCCTGCAGTGTGAGATATCCCATTTAGTATGTATGTCATTCTCTTCCTGAGCCAAATTCAAAGAGAATATGGTTTTTGACTTTTTGCCTTCCTGTTTGTCCCCCTCCCTGCAACCACTTCCCCTTGCCTCTTCTACATGAGGTAGATTATCCCTGCCCCCATATCTCCCCATCTCCTCTTGACACATTCCTCTCTCACCTCTTAACTTTACACCTTAAGTATCATCTCTTTGCACTAAATTCAACCTGTGCCCTCTTTCCATGTATACCTGTAAACTTGTATACACACATTCACATATATATTCATATGCCCATAAACACTTCTTTAATTATTTTCATACTGAGAACGGTTTCATCAGTCACAGTTATTATTTTTCCATGTAGGAATGTAAATAGTTCAGTATTATAGCCAGAACCTGGCTATAACATTTCTAGGAGTTTTCTTTTTGGGATCTTTCTCAGGAGGTGATCTGTGGATTCTTTCAACCTCTATCCCCCCTCTGGGTCTGCTCTTTAGTATATTGTCAAGATTTGCCATTGCTTTCTTAGCAAGGATGGCTGCAGTTACTATCTGCAGTGATATCTGAGCCATAAAAAAAAATACAAAATCGGGGGCGGAGCCAGGATGGCAGAGTAGAAACAGCATGGCCAAGCCACTCTCCCCCCAGATCACCTCCAAACTATGTAAAAGGGGACTCTGAACAACTTCTGAAGCCCCAGCACCCTCAGAATGACACAGAGAAGCTAACTTCCCGGAGAGAACAGCCCAGCCACCCTGCAGGAAGGACCAGTGCAGTGCTCTGGGAGCTGGCAGTGCAACAGCCGAGCACAGGTACACCTCAGCCGTGGTTTTAGCCCCAGGGTGGCCTGGCCAGCAGCCCACTGGAGGGACCCCAGAAAACCAAGAGCTATGGCTATTCCAGAATTATCAACATAGACATGCCTAGGACAAAGTGAGAGGTTAGTGCCCTATGGACTTTGGGACCAGAATTTGGGGAACATGTCAGCTTCCTCCCCGGGGGCTAGAAGCCGCTGAGGAGACAAGCCATTTTGTAGTTTTCAGAGGCAGCTCCAGCTCCTGGCCTGTGAACGGTAGGGAGATCCAGCCATCAGGCTGGGGGGGGGGGGTAATCACTATTGCTTTAACCTCCCTGGATCTGGATTATGATCTGGGGTGGAGGTCATGGGTGAGTTTCCAGCTGGCCAGAAACGGAAGTTGTCCCCCCACGCGTTCGGGACGAAAGTTCCCCTGTCTGGCGGCAGAGCCATACTGTGGCAACAAGGCCAAAAGTCAAGTAATTAAGTGGCAACATACCAAGGCAAAGGAAACAAAGTAAACAGAACACTGCAACCTTAGACTCCTACTTTGGGGGCAAAAAGGATCAAAACATACAGCGAAAGGAGGGCCGTGAGGTAAGAAGTCCTGATCCAAAAGCCCCAGGGAAAAACATGAGCGGGTTGCAGGCTATAAAGGACCTTAAGAAAGACTTTAAAATCAAATAAGAGAAGTGGAGGACAAATTGGAAAGAGAAATGAGAAGGATGCAGGAAAAGTATGAAATGAGGGTCAACAGCCTGACTGAGGAAAACAACACCTTAAAAAATAGACTAACTCAAATGGCAAAGGAGGCCCAAAAGGGCAATGAGGAGAAGAATGCCTTAAAAAGTCGAATTTGCTAGATGGAAAAAGAATCTCAAAAGTTCACTAAGGAGATTCGTTCCTTCAGAGTTAGACTGGAGCAAATGGAAGCTAATGACTTTATGAGAAATTAAGATGCTGTTAAGCAGATCCAAACAAATGAAAGGTTAGAAGGCAATGTGAAATATCTCATGGGAAAAACCACTAACCTGGAAAATAGATCCAGGAGAGACAATTTAAAGATTATTGGACTACCTGAAAGCCATGATTAAAGAAAGAACCTAGAAATCACCCTTCAAGAAATTCTCAAGGAAAATTGCCCTGATGTATTAGACCCAGAACACAAAATAGAGGTTGAAAGACTCCACAGATCACCTCCTGAAAAAGATCCCAAAAAGAAAACTCCCAGGAATATTATAGCCAGGTTCCAGAATCCCCAGATCAAGGAGAAAATACTACAAGCAGCCAGGAAGAAACAATTTCAATATTGTGGAAACACAATCAGAATAGCCCAGGACCTGGCAGCTTCTACACTGAGGGATCGAAGGGCATGGAATATGATATTCCAGAGGGCAAAAGGACTGGGAATGAACCCAAGGGTCACCTACCCAGCAAAACTGAGTATTTTGTTTTAGGGGAAAATATGGTCATTCAGTGGAATAGAGGACTTTCAAGCATTCTTGAGGAAAAAACAGAGTTGAATAGAAAATTTGACATCCAGACACAAGAAGCAAGAGATGCCTGAGAAGGGAATCAGGGAAAAGAAATCAAAAGTAATTTATCAAAGTTGAACTATTTACATTCCCATATGGAAAAACCATAACTGTGACTGATGATATCTTTCTCACTATGAAAATAATGGAAGAAGTGTGTATGGTCATATGAATACATATGTGAATGTGTGTGTATATGGTTACAGTTATATATGGATAGAGGGCATAAGTTGAATTTGTTGGGAAGGGAGAATACCCAAGGGATGAAATTATGAGGTGAGAGAGGAAAGTGGCAAGAGGAGATAGGGAGAGACATGGTAGGGTTAACTATCTCATGTAGAAGAAGCAAGGGGAAGTGGCTCCATGGGAGGGGAAGAATAGGACGACAGAAAGGCAAAACCACATTCTCATTGAATTTGGTTCTGGGAAAGAATCACATACATACTAAATGGGATATCTCAACCTGCAACAGAATAGGGGGAAGGGTGATGAGAGAGGTATGATGGATCGGAGGGCATTCTTGGGGGGAGGGGATGTTGGAAGTACCCACTATAGAAGAGGGACAGGATCATGTAGGGAATGGACCAGGTGGGGGGTGGGATGAGTGGGAGGGAATTATAAGCAGCCTTGTACAATATATCTACTATGATAATGTTTTGCATAGCTAGACATGTACAACATATACTGAATTACTTATCTCCCCAGAGGGAATGGGTGACAAAGGAGGAAGGAAATGTATCTGAAATTCGAGGTCTTAAAATTAAATATTTCAAATATATATAAATGCTATTCTTAATACTCTTTTGCTTATAATTGGGAGATAATATGTGCAGGCATTGGGGCACAGAGATTCACCTTCCTCTGATGGAAAAGTCGAAGAGGGTATGGGAGAAGGTATGGGAGAAAGCAGATTAGAGGAAGCGATATCCTGTGGGACTGCTATTCTGGGAGTGCGGGTAGGGGAATAATAGGGGAAAATGATTGTAACTCAAAATCTGGTGGAAATGAATGATGTAAAACAGGAGTTAATAAAGCATTTGTTTAAAAAAAATACAAAATCTAACGTTGCATCACTGCTTTCATTTCTTCTCCTTTTATCTCCCAGGAAGTAATGGGACCTTTGGCCAAAGTCTTAGTATTGGTTTTATTTTGTTGTTATGTTAAACTTCAAATCATGTTCTATATTCTTCTCCTTTGTTCTCATCAAGAGGCTTCTTAATTTTTCTTTAATTTCTACTATCTGAATGGTATTGTGTACATATATGAGATTATTGAAATTTCTCTTGGCAACCTTAATTCTGCCTTTTAATTTATCCAGTCTAGTATTTTGAATGATGAACTCTGCATATAAGTTAAGTGACAGTATACAGCTTTGCTGTACTCCTTTTCCAATTTTAAACACACTTGTTGTTCCATTTTTTGTTCTAATTGTTTCTTAGCCTACAAACAGGTTCCGCAGGAGAAGTTCTGATACTCCCTTCTGTTTGAGGACTTGTCATACATTTTTCTGGTAATTTGCATAGTCAAAAGTGTAGTCAATGACATGGAAGTAGATTTTTTGTTTTTTTTTTTTGGAACTCCCTTGCATTCTCCATAATACAGTGAATGGGGACAATGGGTCTCTTGTGTCTCTGCCTTCCCGAAAACTAACCTACTCTTCTGTTAATTCTCTGTCAATATATACATACATACATATATATGTATATATACATATATACACACATATACACACATATATACATATATACACAAAATGACTAAAGCCTAGCTTGTAAAATCTTCTAGGTTTTTACATAATGCAGCTAGAATTCCATCAACTACACGAGCCTTATTGTTATCAGTGATTCCTGAAATCCATTTATCTTCATTCTCCCAGACATCTGGCTCTATATTAGTAATCACAGCATTGTGGTTATTGATGATGTTAAGACATTTTTGTATACTATTCTTTTCACTTTTTCTTTTTTTTTAAACAAATGCTTTATTAACTTCTGTTTTACATCATTCATTTCCGCCAGATTTTGAGTTACAATCATTTTCCCCCCATTATTCCCCTACCCAACCTCCCAGAATAGTAATCCCACAAGATATCGCTTTCTCCAATCTGCTCTCTCCCATACCTTCTCCCATACCCCCATCGACTTTTCCATTAGAGGAAGGTGAGTCTTTGCATCCCAATGCCTGCACATCTTATCTCCCTATTACAAGCAAAAGAGTATTAATAATAGTATTTATATATATTTGAAACATGTAATGTTACGACCTCAAATTTAAGATCCATTTCCTTCCTCCCTTGTCACCCATTCCCTCTTGGGAGATAAGTAATTCAGTATATGTTGTACATGTCTAGCTATGCAAAGCATTATCATAGTAGATATATTGTACAAGGCTGCTTATAATTCCCTCCCACTCATCCCACCCCCCACCTGGTCCATTCCCTACATGATCCTGTCCCTCTTTTATAGTGGGTACTTCCAACCTCCCCTCACCCCAAGGATGCCCTCCCATCCATCATCCCTCCTCCCATCCCCCTTCCCCCTATCCTGCTGCAGGTTGAGATATCCCATTTAGTATGTATGTCATTTTCTCCCTGAACCAAATTCAATGTGAATGTGGTTTTGCCTTTTTAGCCTTCCTTATTCTCCCCCTCTTTTGCAACCACTTCCCCTTGCTTCTTCTGCATGGGATAGTTTACCCTACCCTGTCTCTCCCCATCTCCTCTTGCCACTTTCCTCTCTCACCTCATAATTTCATCCCTTGAGTATTCTCCCTTCCCAACAAATTCAACCTATGCCCTCTATCCATATATAGCTGTAACCATATACACACACATTCACATATGTATTCATATGACCACACCCCCTTCTTCCATTATTTTCATAGTGAGAAAGATATCATCAGTCACAGTTATTGCTTTTCCATATAGGAATGTAAATAGTTCAACTTTGATAAGTTCCTTTTGATTTCTTTTCCCTGATTACCTTCTCAGGCATCTCTTGCTTCTTGTGTCTGGATGTCAAATTTTCTATTCAATTCTGGTTTTTTTCCTCAAGAATGCTTGAAAGTCCTCTATTCCACTGAATGACCATATTTTCCCCTGAAACAAAATACTCAGTTTTGCTGGGTAGGTGACCCTTGGGTTCATTCCCAGTTCTTTTGCCATCTGGAATATCATATTCCATGCCCTTCGATCCCTCAGTGTAGAAGCTGCCAGGTCCTGGGCTATTCTGATTGTGTTTCCACAATATTGAAATTGTTTCTTCCTGGCTGCTTGTAGTATTTTCTCCTTGATCTGGAGATTCTGGAACCTGGCTATAATATTCCTGGGAGTTTTCTTTTTGGGATCTTTTTCAGGAGGTGATCGGTAGATTCTTTCAACCTCTATTTTACCCTCTGGATCTAAAACATCAGGGCAGTTTTCCTTGAGAATTTCTTGAAGGGTGATTTCTAGGTTCTTTCTTTGATCATGGCTTTCAGGTAGTCCAATAATTTTTAAATTGTCTCTCCTGGATCTATTTTCCAGGTCAGTGGTTTTTCCCATGAGATATTTCACATTGCCTTCTAATCTTTCATTTGTTTGGATCTGCTTAACAGCATCTTGATTTCTCATAAAGTCATTAGCTTCCATTTGCTCCAGTCTAACTCTGAAGGAATGAATCTCCTCATTGAACTTTTGAGATTCTTTTTCCATCTGGCAAATTCGACTTTTTAAGGCATTCTTCTCCTCATTGCCCTTTTGGGCCTCCTTTGCCATTTGAGTTAGTCTATTTTTTAAGGTGTTGTTTTCCTCAGTCAGGCTGTTGACCCTCATTTCATACTTTTCCTGCATCCTTCTCATTTCTCTTTCCAATTTTTCCTCCACTTCTCTTATTTGATTTTTAAAGTCCTTCTTAAGGTCCTCTATGGCCTGCAACCCGCTCATGTTTTCCCCTGGGGCTTTTGGACCAGGACTTCTGACCTCACAGTCCTTTTCCCGCTCTATGCCCCCAAAATAGGAGTCTAGGGTTGCATTTTTCTGTTTCCTTTGCCTTGGCATGTTGCCACTTAATTGCTTGACTTTTGGGCTTGTTGCCACACTATGGCTTTAAGGCCAGATAGAGGAATTTTCGTCCCAAACGTGTGGGGGCAACTTCCGTTTCTGGCAAGCTGTAAACCCACCCACAACTTCCACCCTAGATCACAATCCAGATCCAGGGAGGTTAAAGCAAGAGCGATTACCCCCCAAGACTGATCGCTGGATCTCCCTACAAATTTGCAGGCTGGGAGTGGGAGCTGCCTCTGAAAACTTCAAAATGGCGTTTGTCCTCAGCGGCTTCTAGCCCCCAGGGGAGGGAGCCGACGCATTCCCTAATACCAGTCCCAAAGTCCATAGGACACTAACCTCTTACTTTGTCCTAGGCAAGTCTATGTTGATAATTCTGGAGTCGCCACAGCTCCTGGAGTTCTGGGGTTCCTCCAGCTGGCTGCTGGCCCTGCCGCCCTGGAGCTAAAACCTCGGCTCATGTGGACCTGGGCTCGGCTCGGCTCCTGCGCTCAGCGCGCTGCATGCTGCCAGGTCCCAGACCACTGTGCTGGTCCTTCCTGCAGGGCTGCTGGGCTGTCCTCAGCAGGAGTTTAGCTTCTCTGTGTCATTCTGTGGGTTCTGGGGCTCCAGAAGTTGTTCAGAGTCCCCTTTTACATCGTTTGGGGGGAATCTGGGGGCAGAGTGGCTTGGTTGAGCTGTTTCTACTCCGCCATCTTGGCTCCGCCCCCTTTTCACTTTTTCTTAATCTATTCTGTTAAATACATCCTATGTTTTTTATCATAACCATTTTTCATGGAATGTTCCTTTGTTATCTTGAATTTTCTTGAAGAAATCACTTCCCATTCTGTTGTTTTCTTCCATTTCTTTCCATTACTCATTTAAGAAAGGCATATCTCTGGTGGCTAAGTGCCACAGTGAGTAGAGCACTGGCCCTGGAGTCAGGAGGACCTGAGTTCGCAACCAGCCTCAGACATCTAACACACACACACACACACACACACACACACACACACACACACACACACAACTTAGTCATGTAACCTTGGGCAAGTTACTTAACCCCAATTGCCCTAAAAAAGGCATATTTCTCCTTATTATTTTCTGTAATTCTGAATCCAATTGGGTATATCTTTCTATTTCTCATTTACCTTTTAGCTTCCTTTTTTCCTCAGCTATTTGCAAAGCCTCACCAAGCATTCAGTTTTTCTTGCTCTCCTTTCCCTTCATTTTTTTTTCTTGTTGTTTTTGTTTTTTGGTGACTGAATAAAAGAGTAATGGGTAGAGATTACAAAGAGATAAATTTAGGGTTGATATTAGGAAGGTCCTTAACAAATAAAGATATCCAAAATGTACTGTGCTAAATTGGGAGGTGGTGTTTTTCTCTTCCTTAGTAATCTTCAAGCAGAAGCTAGATAGTCACTTTTAGGTTGTGTTATACAAGGGATTCCTTTTGGTATAAGTCACATAAGATAGTTAAGGTCCATTACATTTCTCAAATTCTCTGACTCTTGATTCAGTGAATTTGTCCTCTTTCTCTTTTCTAATTTCCAGAGTTGGATTGGTTAAGAAACAGCTCTTAAATCTATGGATCCTTTCATATATGACTGAATAGTATCTGTAGATCTGTTCTTCTTTCACTGAGATTTTTGCAGAGCAAAAACTAATAACCTCTCACATCCATTGCTCCTTACTTCTCTCAAAATAAGATAAATCAAAGCATTATATACATAGTAGATATAGCACTTAACCCTGTTTTTTAATCTGCAATTTTGTTTGTTTTATTTTATTCAAAATCTACTATTTTGTGAGTGAAAAACTCCAAATGTAGAACTCCCTTCATTGATATGGAGCAACAACTTAAATAGGACTTATGAGTTTTGAAAAAAAACAAAAGAAACAAAAAGACACTGAGGACATAAATGATTTGCCACTGTTCATATAACCGTTTTGTGTCAGAGGTATTACTTCAACTCAGATCTTCCCTCTATCTTTAGCAACACGCTGACTTTGAATCTCTGATAAATTAAATGTCTTTATGACTCTCTTTGTTGATTTTTTGAGAGGGGTAGATACAAAATAATGTAATAGATTAATTACCTTCATTTCATAAAATTCCAATACATATGTAAAGTAGGAAAATTACTGTTCTATTCAGATTCCTAGTTCTCAAGCAACCTACTAAAAATATCGTACACCGTATTCAGTAATTGAGCATTTAGTCAATGTGGAAGGTATAGCAATGGGAATTCCCTAGTGTACTATTCTGGTTATTGTTATTTGTCCTTCCTTCTTTAAGAGGACCATGACATCAGGAAAGTTATGTAATGATTTGCAAATAAAGTGGATTTAAGTGAGGGAGGGCTGTACAAAAAAAAAAAAAATCAGCCTCACTTTCTCCTCTGGAGCCATCTGGGTCCAGTAGCAAGAAACAGATCAGGATGACTGGAGATGTCCTCAGGTGCAGTGGAGACCTGAGGCTTAAGGCCAAGCCTCAGTTTGACTCACTATTCTCATTATTAAAGCTGTCATAAAAGGTGTCCAGCTTTCAGTCATTAAAAGACCCCAGCTAGTTAATTTGATACTTCAATAAAAATCAATTCAGAATTTAGTGAAATGTGTGAATGTGTCTGTCTGTGTGTGTTAGACAGAGAAAGAGAGAGAGACAGAGAGACAGAGAGACAGAGAGACAGAGAGAGAGAGAGACAGAGAGACAGAGAGAGAGACAGAGAGAGAGACAGAGAGAGAGAGACAGAGAGAGAGAGAGACAGAGAGAGAGAGACAGAGAGAGAGACACAGAGAGAGAGAAACTAGGCTTAAATTTTCAATAAAATATACATTTGGTGAATAAGGTACAAAATCAATATTTTTCACAAGTCCTAATGACATAAATTGTTGAGATCAGAATGTGTGATTTTCATGATTTTATATCATGGGTACATTCCACAGCTACAGATATTTTAAAGTTACATTGTTCTTTGAAAGAATTTTGCAGGAAAAGGTAGTAAAATAAATGTACAAATTGTAAATGTGAGAAATGTTAGTATATACTTTTATACTTTGTAAATATGGTTAAGCACCTAATTTTTCATCTCACTTATTCTAATCTTTCTATCTCTTTGTTTATTTAAATAAATAAACATAAACATTAAATAAACATATCCTCAGTACTTCTTTAAAAATCAACCATGGAAATTAGTTCAGTTCTTTGAAGCAAAAGGTTCTTTAATTGTGTAGGCATTTAAGGGATGCCCTATATGCAGGGACTCTTCCTTTCTAAAGGAATACCATCTAATAATAAATGCCTAGAAATTAATTCATGCTAAGGTCAAGAATTAATGTCATTTATTTTGAAAAGTAAAAACAATTTCCTAATACAAGAAAAATAACATGAATTTAAATTTATGAAATTGACACATTCTAGCCCATTAAAATAATTAGATTCTTCTGTCTTCTAGTCTGATAATAGCTACCCTTTATATAGTGCCTACTATGTGTCAGGTACTGTATTAAGTAAATATTATTTCATTTGATCTTTATATATAATGACAGCAATGGTGAGAAATATTATCTTTATAATGAAGAAAACTGAGAGAAAAATAGTAGTTATGTGACTTGTCCAAGATCACACAACTAGTAAGTGTTTGAGACTAGATTTGAACTCAGATCCTCTGACTCCAGACACAGAACTTTTTCTCCTGCATCACCTAGCTCCTCTGCCATCTTGCTCTGTGCTCTAGCTATGTCTGTCTCTTTTAGTCTCTCTTCCTCTTTCTGTCTCTGATTCTTCTCTTCATCAAAGCCATTTGATAGGATATAGATCGGGTCAGCATCAAGGACCTTAGGAGCAAACATTGCATTTTCTGATTAATTTAAACTTGGGATTTTAGTCACTTCAGTAGTTTCCAAATTTTTCATGGTGTGGAAAGAGGGAAATTGCCATGACTAAGGAGGCTTTTCTACATGAAAGCATGCCTATTGCAGATCTGTAACCCAGGAAACAGTAAGTTATACTTCCCCAAACTTAAAAAAAATCCGAAATGTCTCATAGCTTTGGCTGGATGTTGTGACTGCCAGAAAAGATTAAAACCGAAGAGCTCCAGTAGCCCAGGAGACATAAGCTTCAGTCTGAAGGCAAGGGGGAATGACTTGTTCTTGCTTTTCCTTTTTTTGTCCTCTGCAAACAAGTTGGATGTGGTTTGTGATAATTCTGACAGGTGCTGTAGCCTGTGAACTCTCTTCAGTTGTCATTTCACCAAGTGGGAGAAAGTTCTGTCAGCAAAACTTGAGAAATAAGGGTTTGTTTCAACTATAAATGGAGACAAAGAACAAGGGTCCATTTTAAAGTTCTGATATTACCTAGAAGGCCCCAATAAAATAATTTTTAAACTTGTTTTGTGTCCTGGATCCCTTTGGCACTCCACTGAAGACTACGAACTTTTTCTCAGAACAGTTTTCAGTGTAGAAATTAAGTAAATACAACTACAAAGGAAATTCATTATATTGAAATATAAATTCCAATAAAGAAAAAAATAAAAGAAGTTCACAGACAAGTTTAAAAATCTCTACTTGAAACCATTTTATTTTTCATACTTGGGATGCCAATAGGCTTGAATTTGAAACAGTTGATTGTATGATATATAGTTAAGTGCTCTATAAATGTTGGTTTATTGATTGATTCTTTTCAGTTAAACCTGAGGTGTCTTTTAACTAGGATCAGTTTACATCAGGGATGTTAGTCTAGAGTCATCTCCTTCCCATAAACTTAGAAACAAGGTGTATACATATATACACACATATATACACATATATGTACATTATGTATGTAATATATATGTATTTGTCTATATGGTGTGTATCTATGTGTTTGTATATTTACATATGTGTGTATATTTGTGTATAAACACACACAAAGATCTATTTCCCTTCCTACTCTTCACATAAATTATCCTTCCCCTTACACCTCTTAGCACAATGTGGAGGTGAACATATGCCCCCCAAATATATCACTGGAGCATATACTCATACATCCACTACCACAAAAGCTTCATATAGAAAGTCTCAGCATCAAACTATTAGAATGAAGCCCAGTGTAACTGAATTGTAAGGTGCTCATCCCTCAAGGAGTGATAATTAGATGATACATTCTTCTTCAGCTATAGCAAACCTAAAATGTCTAATAAGACATGAACAGGTTTCCTCATATACATATTTATGAAAAATGCACACTTCATATTCATAGCAATTAAGAAGTTTTGCTAAGATCAATCTCTCCATGATTCTCCCTAAAAATATAAACAACATAGGGTAAGATTATGTGAGACCTTATTTGGGTGACATTTTACTCATCCCACAGAATTGTTTTTATGGAACTGCAAAGAAGTAGCATACAAACAGACTGTTAAAAACAAAACAAAACTTTGCATGATTAGAAATTTGCACTCAAAAAATTAATCTTAGCTGAAAAAATGTCACATAATGAAAAAATGAAACCATGAAAAGATAATTTGGGAAAAATATAAAAATATAGAAGAAAAGGCCAAAGGAAATGTAATTACTGTCAAAATTCACTGCAATACTATTTACATGAGAGCACAATTATAGCAGGAGGGGCAGGGTTTTTGTTGCAAATTAGTCTATTTTATACAGATATTTTGAAGTTTAAAAAAACTGATCAGGGACTGTTATGTGTATAAATTTACAGGTAGAATCTTTCAGGACATGATCTGTAAGTTTCCTTCCAACTCTGATAATAGAGTTTGTTTTTTTATCTTCTAATATCCAATTTGTATCAAAGCAGACAGGATACAGGGGAAAACAAAAGAAAACAAAAATGTTCTATCTTTCCACTTTTTCCAATTGTTTTTGAGATGAATTCCACATTTGCTTTTGTTGCTGTTATAATTTCCATACAAGAATTTTGTCATTGTCTCGGTGCCATTGCTATTGTGCCTTCATATTTCACTGTATTTCATAATTTCCCTTTTCTAGTATATCTTTCCTCATGTGTGGGCCCTTTTCATTGGTTTTCTCTTGTTTTGTCTGAGGTGATTGCTAGGTCATTTTAATTTTGAACATTATATAATACTATTAGTTCAGTTGAACATTATTAATTGAAATCATCACAAAAGATGGGATTTCACTTCCGCAAATAATTTATCATCCTATTTTATTTTCAATCAATTGTAATTTTACTTTGAGTATTGAAGTTTTTACATTAGAACAAAGAAAGGATTCCTTTCCAATACAAAATCATAGATCTAGAGGTCTTCTGTGACTTCTCATTGTACTGATGAGGAAACCAAAGGTCTGAGATACTATAATTTGTTTGACATTGCACAGATAATAACTATAAAAAGAGAGATTTACAACCACTTCCTCTGATGGACCCCAGACCGAGTCATCTTTTCATTGCATCCTTAGGACTGCTTAAACTATTCCTGATGTTTTACTGTGAATTGCTATGACCAAATACAGGGCTCTAGATGTATGATTTATTTGAATATATCTCCTAAATCTACTCTGATTTCATGTGAAATCATTAAACTTTTTACTAGGTGCAATAGTAGATTTCTCATTAGAAAAATGCTATTTGTTTGATGCTTAACATGGTGGTAGTGGCAAATTATTTTCAAAAGTTCATTTTTTTTTTTTGAGAGAGAGAGAGAGAGAGAGAGAGAGAGAGAGAGAGAGAGAGAGAGAGAGAGAGAGAAGTAGGGAAGAAGAGAGGAATGAGCTATGCTTTCTTTGACGTGGGTTGCCTCTCAGTAGAGTGGAACAACTGCTGAAAAGTGACAATGTGACTTTTCCCAGCTCAGAATCCTGTCACTGTCACCTTAATAAGAAGCAACTACAGTTTTCATTTAGGTTTTACCTTGGGGTGTCACTTTTCACTGAGCCTTTTTTTTTCTTTCAGTGAATGTTCCAGTAGAATCCATGTATGAACTAGAAAAGTAAAGAGATTTTTTTTTGTTATATTTTAAGTCCCTAAACTACAGGATCATAACTTTCTCATTGGCCATTGTGAATAAATATTTTACATTTTTCTCTACTAAATTTGAAATCCAACATTCTTACTATAATATAAATTTTCTGCAAGTGGGAGGCAAGAAACTAATTGCAGTATGTAATTATTTTCCCAAATGCATAATGTTGTATTTTCATATGATCCCTTAACACAGATGGCCATATAGTTGATCACGAGGCCATATTTCATATTTATTTTTCATGGTAAATAGCATAAATTCTCGGAATATTTCAATTTATTTTTCAAGATCTAACAGTAGTTTTCTTGTTATGATATAAACTCAGTTGTTGAGGCATTATTCCCAGATGGTCTTCTTTATTGCCTGCCCTGGTTCTGTTCTTAGCACATGCAAGATATCATCTTCCTATAATTTTGTTTCCTTAAGGCGATTAAAAGTTTAGGAGCTTCTTATTACTACAGATATATTCCTTTACTACTCCTTGAATAAATGTTTTTATTCTTTGCTGGATATCACTTTGTTTTTGATTTCTGTTCTGTCATTGTCCTTAAGGGGAAACATCTGTTAATAATTGAAAGAAACCATGCAATCTTCATTGTCTGTTTACTCTCAGACTTTGTCCATGTAGACACATGCTGTTGTGATTTGTCTTCTAAGGATCTTAAAGAGATCCATATATTCCAATATAATTATCATTCAACTTTACTTATTAGGTTGATAGATACTGTGCTGTCTTTCTTGGATCAAGTTCTGCCTCTCTTACCCAAGAACAGCCTAGTTTGGAATCTCTCTGAATCAATTACAATAGTATTTGCATAAACTTAAATATCCACATTAATATATATGTATATAAATATATATATTCATTCATCTCTTTAACTCTTTTATGTTGAAAAATGTTGATACCAAAGTAATTCATGTTCACTTAGTTTATTTCCTATATTGGGTTTTATGATTTCTTCATATTATCTTGGTTTAATAAATCAACAAGTATTTATTAAGCACTATTTACAGGGTACTTGGAATAAAATGCACACATAGCATATATGTGCATGTATATATATATATATATATATATATATATATATGTATATATAATTGACAACTACACACATCTACAAAACAGCTAAAAATAAACTTAGGAAAAAGACACTAGCTGATGGGAGGACCAGGAAAGGGTTCATGAATAATATGGTGCTTGATCCGTATCATAAAGGAAGAGGGGAACTCCAGCAAACAGAGTTAAGGAGAGAATGAATTTCAGGCCTGTGAAATGATCTATACAAGGGCACGGAAATGGGAGACAGAGTGTGTTACATAAGGAACAGATAGAACATCAATTAATTTGCATCATAGACTATATTAGTGAAAGGAATGTACAATGAAACTGAAAAGGTAGGTTGAGGCCAGTTTCTCAAAGTTTTTTTATGGACTAAAGGGAGGTATTTATTGTTTACCCTGGAGACAATAGGGAATTATTGGAGTTAATAGACTAGGGGAGTCACATTGTTGGAACAGTGTTTGAGGAAAATTACCTTGGTAGTAGCTTGTAGAATATACTAGAGTGGGAAAAGACTTGAAAAAAGGCTATTCCTATAATCTAAGAGAGAAATGAGGGCCTAAACTAAAGTAGTAATTGTGTGATTACAGAAAGGGGGCCAGATGTGAGAAATACTATGAAAGCAATAACTCATGATTTAGCAACTTATTGAATATGTCCAGTGAGAGTGAGGATTCAGGATAATGTCAAGGGTACAGAGTTGGGAGAATGGTAAGCTAGAGGTATTTTCAACAGAAATATGGAAATTGGAAGAGGAGAGGAATTGTTTCAGGGGAGGTTGGAGATAATACATTTAGTTTGCACATACTGAGTTTCAGATGTTTTGGGAACATCCAGGTTGAAAATCCCAATAGGTAATAGGTGGTATGGGACAAGATATCACACTAAAATGACTAATAAAATAGAAAATAGAATGGAGTCAATAATCAAAGCTTAACTATCGTCCTTCAATTTTCCTTAATGTGCTATTCTTCTTCATAGAAGTATAGAGGTTACAGTACAAATATTAACTTTTCTATCAGTAATAGAGCTGATACTAGAGTATGTAGGTTTTACAAATCACAGAATTTAAAAGGAAAAGATCTTCAGAAGTTAGAAAATTCAACTTGTGTCTAAACAAAAAAGTCTCTCAAACATCCTTGACTATCTCTATATCTATTTATCTATCTATCTAAAATTCTGGCCCACATCTTTCCATTTTGTCCATGAATATATAATTAGAAAAAAAGTCAAATATTTCACCAAAGTCCATACCTCTAAAATAACAACTGAATAACCTTGTCAAAAAAGGAAACATATGCCTGCTGCTTTAAGGAGCTGGCCACCACCACATGCCTAGCATAGAGCCTTGGAGAATGACACTCTAACCATCAGAACCAGGAAGTTTATGACAAACAGACTTCTTCAGGGCAAACGGATGGTTATAGAAGTCCTTCATCCTGGAAAGGCCACAGTGCCTAAGACTGAAATTCGAGAAAAAAACTAGCCAAGATGCACAATACAACTCCTGACATCATTTTTGTCTTTGGATTCAGAGCCCATTTTGGTGGCAGCAAAACAAAAGGCTTTGGCATGAATTATAATTCCTTTGACTATGCAAAGAAAAATGAACCAAAGCACAGACTTGCAAGGCATGGCATATATGATAAGAAAAAGACATCAAGAAAGCAGTGAAAGGAATGCAAGAACAGAATGAAGAAAGTCAGGGGTACTGCAAAGGCAAATGTTGGTGCTGGCAAAAAGAAGGAATAAAAGGCACTATGGATTATGTTTATCTGTGAAGATAATTTTTCTTCACAGATATAAGAATAAACTATGTAAAACTCCAAAAAAAAAAGGTCCTTGGTGGAGCCAAGATGGTGGAAAGGAAGCAGTAACTTCTCTAAGCTCCTCTGGGAATCCCATCACTAAACCTTAAAAAGTGAATCAGAATGGATTCTGGAGTGACAGAATCTACTTGGAGATGGAATGTGACAGAACCCAGCCCAGAGAAAGTGTCCAGTGCATCTGGACATGGTGAGGCAGAGCACATGGGATCTACACAGCTCAGATTTAAGAGCAGAAAAGCAGACTACACCAGAGAGAGAAGAAGCCCCAGGCTGCAGACTTACCAAATACGAATCACAATCATCTCGCTGTCATCTCATGAGGGAATAGGAGGAATCATTGGAGCCAGGTACAAGAGTGCTCAGGCCCTCAGTGGAGACAGCAACTTCTCCTGCAGCTATCAGCCCCCAGCCTGGAAGTTGAGAAATTGCCTGCCTGTATAATGCAGGGGCTCGAATTGCAAAGTAAATTCTAGTTGCTCCAATCCCCCCTCCCTCCTTCATGAGGTAGAAAACCCAAAGATAAGTCTCCCACCCAGATGGAAATCCCAAGTTAGTGGAAATAGCCTCAGACTTGGGAGTCTTCAAGAAGGGGTGTAACTGAGAAAGCCAGGTGTCTTAAGAGAAGAGAGGGAGGGGTCCCAACAAGCCCAACCTCACCTGACAAGCAAAAGCCTGCTTGAGCTATAGCACAGGGGTATAGGGGCAGAAATATGAACTGGCCAAACAACCCCTTCCCCACTGACTACTCAGTGCACATAAACATTCCTTTCTGAGATTCCTGCCGTAGCCACAAACTAGACACCCAGAGGCTACAGCATTCAAAGTCAACAACCAGGCCCTTAGCTCACAGTCTGAGAAATTAAGAAATAGGAAACTACAATGGGAAAGAAGGAACCTGAGAAGGAGAAGGGGAAGGCTAGATCCAAGCTTACTATGTAGGTCAAGAATAACCAAATATGCAGGACAATTTGAACTCTTTATCCACACCTGAGACCACAGAAGGAGATATGAACTCGTCTCAAGCCCAAATAGCATTCTTGGAGGAGCTTAAGAAAGATTTTAAAGACCAAATCAGGGAGACAGTGACCAACTCAGTGAAGAAAACAAATCCTTAAAAAGTAAAATTAGTGAATTTATTGTAGAAAATACCTCCCTAAAAAAAGAACCTTAAAAAACTAACTGAATTCGCTAAAACTAATTTGCTAAAAATTAGAAGCAATCAAATTGAAACTCAGAACTCTATGATGCACCAAGAGTCAATCAAACAAAACATGAAGATAGAAAAATTGGAAGAAAATGTAAAATATCTCACTGGAAAAACAACCGACCTAGAGAACAGATCCAGGAGAGATAACTTGAGAATTATTGGTCTACCAGAAAGCCATAATGAAAAAAAGCAGCCTAGACAACATCCTCCAAGAGATTATCAAAGAAAATTGTCCTATGGCTAAACAAGTTGTGGAATATGAATGTAATGGAATATTATTGTGCTATAAGAAAGGAGGAGGTGAAGGATTTCATAATTACCTGGAGAGACTTATACAAACTGATGCTGAGTGAGCAGAGTAGAATCAGAAGAAATTTGTATACAATCACAGACATATGATATGTGTGATGACCAACTATGATGGACTGGACTCTTTTCAGCAATGCAGTGATATAAGTCAATCCTGAAAGACTCAAGAAAGAAAGAAATGCGATATCCAGAGATATAACTAGAAATAACTGAGCCTGAATCCTGATGGAAGCAAACTAAATGATCTTCTTCTTTTCATTGTTTGGTTTTATTTCTTCTTTACCACCTTTCATCCCACCTAGTACTATATGCCTTTGTAATTGGAATAATGTCTAATATGAATGTATTTGCAGATCCTATACTGGACTATATGCTGTAGTGGGGGAAGGGGGGAGGGAAGTAAAGGAAATTTGAAAATCAAGGAATTATGGAATTGAATCTTGTTAATTGAAACTAAACCAATAAATTAATAAAAAAAAAAAAAAAAAACAAGAAAACTGTCTCGAGGTCCTGGAATCAGTAGATAAAATAGTTATCAAAAGAATTCACTGGACTCCTCCTGAAAGAGAAACCAAATTGAAAATTACAAGAAATATAGTAGCCAAATGCCAGAATTACAAGATTTAGGGAAAAAATACTTCAAGCAGCCAAAAAGAACAATTCAAATATCACCGAACTACAGTTAGGCTCACACAGGACCTAGCAGCTTCTACATTAATTGATCAGAGGGATTGTAATTTAATATTTCATTGGACAAGAGAGCTAGGACTACAAACAAGGATTAACTACCCGGCAAAACTGAGCATAATCTTCCAGGCAAGGAGATGGTCATTTAATGAAATAAGGGACTTCCAGACCATCCTGATGAAAAAGCCGGAGCTCACTGGAAAATTTGATCTCCAATTACAAGACTCAAGAAAGACATAAAATGGTAAACAAGGAAACCACAGACTCATACACACATACATGCAAGCACCCACACTCATGCACACATGCTCATGACTTGGGATGCAACAAGAGCAAAACGTTCACATCCCTATATGAGTAGCTGATAACTGCCAATAATGAAATTTTTATGATTATCATGACCTTCAAAAGGGTTATACATAGATAGAAGGTGTGGGTATGAATGAACTAACCTGAATATTTAAAGAAAAAAAAAACTTATTAAGGGTATCAAGGGGAATGTAATGGGGTAAAAGGAAAGGATGAGATAGGGAAAGGTAAAATATGCCGTTCAAAGAGGCATAAAACACATTATACTACAGGGGAAAGAAAGAGGGAGAGCAATAACATTCAAACACTATTATCACCGGATCTGGTTCAAAGAGGGATCAACTCAATCAGTAAAGTTTAAGATTCTAATGTGCATAGACACATAAATTCATTAAATAGAGGAAAAGGAGGGAGGGAGAGGAACACTATTTGAAATTTACTCGCATTGTTTTGGTGTCAAATAGGGAGTAACTTACTCTGATAAGTATAAAAACTCATTGTGTCCTATAGGCAGTAGGAGGGTATGGGGGGGGGGGGATATAAAGGAGGAGTCTAAAAGGGCTGATTAGAGGAGAGGGAAATAGTAGTAAAGGGAGAGGGTAGGTTAAGAAGGGGATTCACTGGGTGGGAACACTGAGGGAGGGGGCTGTCCAAAGGGAAAACTTCAAGGAGGGGAAGGGAGAAGGAAGAAACAAAAGCATAAGCAGGGGAGGGAATAGGACAGAGGGGAAGAGACAGATTACTGTGAATGTGAATGAGATGAATTCTTCCATAAAACAGAGGCAGATAGCAGAATGGATTAAAAACCATAATCCTACAATATGCTGTATACAAGAAACACATTTGAAATGAAGGGATATCCACATGGTAAATATAAAAGGCTAGAATAGAATTTACTATTCCTAAGCTAAAGTAAAAAAAAAAATAGCAAGCTTAGCAATCCTTATCTCAGATAAAGCAAAAGCAAAAATAGATCTAATTGAAAGAGATAAGGAAGGAAACTGTATCCTGCTAAAAGGCACCATTGAAAAGGAAGCAATATCATTACTTGATATATATGCAGCAAGTGGTATAGCATCCAAATTCCTAGAGGAGAAGTTAAAGGAATTAGAGGAAGAAATGGATAGCAAAACTATACTATTGGTGGACCTTCATCTTTCCCTTTCTGAACTTGATAAATCTCACCTTAAAATAAACAAGAAAGAAGTTAAGGAGGTGAATAGAATTTTAGAGAGAATAGATATGATAGATCTCTGAAGAAAACTGAATAGGTATAAAAAGGAATTTACTTTCTTCTCAGCAGTGCCTGGTACATACTCAAAAATAGACCATGTACTAGAGCATAAAAATCTCACAATTCAGCGCAGAAAGGCAGAAATACTAAATGAATCATTCTCAGATCATGGTGCAATAAAAATTATATTAAATAAAGGGCGATAGAAAGATAGACTAAAAAGTAATTGGAGATTAAACAACTTAATCCTAAAGAATGAGTGGGTCAAACAAGAAATTATAGAAACAATCATTATTTTCATTCAAGAGAATGATAATAATGAGACAACATACCAAAATTTGTGGGATGCATTAAAAGCAGTTCTTAGGGGAAGTTTTATATCCCTGAGTGCATACATAAAAAAATTAGAGAAAAGGGAGTTCAATGAATTGGATACGCAATTGAAAAAGCTAGAAAAAGAACAAATTGAAAACCCCCAATTTAGTTCTAAATTAGAAATATTGAAAACCAAAGGAGAGATTAATAAAATTGAAATTAAGAAAACTATTGAATTAATAAATAAAACTAAAAGCTGGTTTTATGAAAAAACAAATAAAATTGATAGACCCTTCTTCGATATAATAAAAAAAAAGAAAGAAGAAAACTGAATTATCAGTATCAAAAATGAAAAGGGTGAATCTACCTCGAATGAGGAGGAAATCAAAACAATAATTAGGAATTATTTTTCCCAATTGTATGCACATAAACATGACAATCTTAGTGATGAAGAGAAAAGCTCATAAAAAAAATAGAATTGTCCAAATGAAAAAAGAGTTACACATATTTATTGAAGAGAACTACTTAAAGAGTAGAACTGGCCAAGTGGAAAAGGTGCTATAAAAGCTGAGAAGAAAATACCTTCAAAATTAGAATTGGACAAGTGGAAACTAATGGCTTCATGAGACATAAAGAAACAACAAAACAAAAATGAAAGAATGGGAAAAATTAAAAGTTAAACATATCCTTGGAGAAAAAATTATCTGAAAAAATTTATTGAGGAGAATTTTTTTATTTAATATTTTATGTATTTATTCCTTTTTGGTTCTTCTTGTTTGTTTTAAATATGTCTTCTGGCTATTCAGTGCTGAAGCAGCCCTTCTCTCTCCACAGTGGTCAGCTATGACCCCTGACTCCCCAGCAACCATGTCTAAGGGACCTGCAGTTGGCATTGATCTTGGCACTACTTACTCATGTGTGGGAGTCTTCCAACATGGGAAAGTGGAGAATATTGCTAATGACCAAGGAAACAGGACCACCCCAAGCTATGTCACCTTCACCAACACAGAACATTTAATCAGTGATGCTGCAAAGAATCAAGTTGCAATGAACCCCATAAACGCAGTTTTTGAGCCAAATGTCTGATTGGTCGCAGATGTGATGATGCAGTTGTGCAATAAGACATGAAGCATTGGCCTTTTATGGTGCTGAGATCAAAAGGGGAGACCAAAGGTTTCTTTCTAGAGGAAGTATCTTCTATGGTCTTGACTAAGTTGAAAGAAATTTCTGAAGCTTACCTTGGGAAGACTGTCACAAATGCTGTGGTCATAGTACTGGCCTATTTCAACGATTCCCAAAGTCAGGCCACCAAAGATGCTGGAAACATAGCTGGTCTCAATGTGCTTGGAATCATCAATGAGCCAACTGCTGCTGCTATTGCTTATGGCTTGGACAAAAAGGTTGGTACTGAGAGAAATGTGTTGATGTTTGACCTCGGAGGTGGTACTTTTGATGTCTCCATTCTCACCATTGAAGATGGCATCTTTGAGGTCAAGTGCACAGCTGGGAACACCCACTTGGGTGGGGAGGACTTTGACAACTGAATGGTCAATCATTTCATTGCCTAGTTCAAGCAAAAGCACAAGAAATACATCAGTGAGAACAAGAGGGCTGTTTGCCATCTCTGCACTGCTTGTGAATGTGCGAAGCGTACTTTCTCTTCCGATACCCAGGCCAGTATTGAGATTGACTCTCTCTATGAAGGTATCAACAAATATATCAATCACCCAGGCCCGTTTCAAAGAGCTGAATGCTAATCTCTTCTGTGGCACCCTGTACCCTGTGGAGAAGGCCTTAAGAGATGTCAAGCTTGAAAAGTCTCAGATTCATGATATCATCCTGGTGGGTGGTTCCACTTGAATCCCCCAAATCCAGAAGCTTCTGCAAGACTTCATCAATGGCAAGGAGCATAACAAGAATATCAATCCTGATGAGGCTGTTACTTATGGTGCAGCTGACCAGTCTGCCATTCTATCTGGAGATAAATCTGAGAATGTGCGGGACTTACTGTTGTTGGATGTCACACCTCTTTCCCTTGGAATTGAAACTGCTGGTGGACTTATGACCATTCTGATCAAATGTAATACCACCATCCCCATCAAACAGACAGAGACCTTTACCACGTATTTGGACAATCAGCCTGGTGTGCTTATTCAGGTTTATGAAGGTGAGAGAGCAATGCCTGCTTGGCAAATTTGAGCTCACAGGAACGCCCCCCCCCCCGCCCCCGCCCCATCACCCAGATTGAAGTAACATTTGACATCGATGTAAATGGCATCCTCAATGTTTCTGCTATGGATAAGAGCACAGGCAAGGAGAACAAGATCACCATCATCAAAGATAGAGGGTATCTGAGCAAAGAAGACATTGAGCGCATGGTCCAGGAAGCTGAGAAATACAAGTCTGAGGATGAGAAATACAAGGCTGAGTATGAGAAGCAGAGAGACAAGGTGTCTTCCAAGAATTCTCTTGAATCTTATGCTTTCAACATGAAAGCAACCATACAGCATGAAAAACTGCGAGGCAAAACTGCTGATGAAGACAAACAGAAGATCCTAGACAAATGTAATGAAATAACCAGCTTGCCAGACAAGAACCAGACTGCTGAGAAGGAAGAATTTGAGCATCAGCAGAAAGAATTGGAGAAGGTCTGCAACCTCATTATTACTAAGCAGTAACAGAGTGTAGGGAGCATGCCAGGAGGCATGGCTGGTAGGTTCCCAGGGGGTGGAGCAGCCTCATCTGGAGGTGCTTCTTCTGGGCCCACCATTGAAGAGGTCGACTAAACACACCAGAAGAAAGAGCTTTCCACACAGCTTTCCAAAAATTGAAGGACTCAAATTTGTAGACAAAGCAGTAGCAGTTTAAAAGTTAACATTTAAGCTACTGTGTAAATCTGGGCATTCTGAATATTTGAATGTGTGCAGAGGGAGAGACGTGAATAACATTGCACTTTATCAGTACTGTAAACAAGTGGAAATGCAATTGTCTTGGAGAATAAAATCTATTTAAAATTGGCACCATAAAATATGTCTTCTGTATTATACTCATTTAAAATACAATGATGGGTTAAATATTAAGTCAATAACATTTAAATATGAGTTTGCTTTATTTAATAATTTTCCTATGTTGGAGACAGAAGACAATTTATTATGGCTAGTCAGGGGAAGGGGAGGCAGAGAATGAGAGAAGAAAGAAGAGAGTCAAGAAATTAAAAAAGAATGAGGATTGTTGGTTAGTTGTTTTCTGTCATGTCTGACTCTTCGTGACCCTTTTTGGGGTTTTCTTGGCAAAGATTTGTCATTTCCTTCTCTAACTCATTTTACAGATGAGGAAACTGAGGCAAATAGGGTTAACTGACTTGCCCAGTATCACACATAGCTAGTAAATGTCTGTGGCTGGATTTGAACTTAGGTCTTCCTGACTCCAGACCCAGTGCTCTAGCTACTATACCACTTAGCTGCCACACACACACACACACACACACACACACACACACACACACACACACTTACATATATAAGCATACATATATGCACATACATATTTACATATACACATATGCATATATTCTAACAGCACGCATTCATATAGACTTACATACACACAAAACACACACACGCCTAACATACATAAACATTTTCATTTATATTTACTTATTCCTCAGCTTCACATTTAAAGCTTTTCAAAATTTGACCCACCTTTTCTAAGTCCTCTTTCATATGATCCCCCTTGTTTGATAACTGTTCCCTAGCTAGCAAGATGCTTCTTATACATGACATTCCCATCTCCCTATTATGTGCATTTTCACAAATGGTTCCCCTGAGTTTGGGATGTGCTCCCTTCTTATTTTCATCTCTTATAAATTCATTCAAATTGTAGCTTTGGAGATTGCCTTCTGTGGATCCCCAGGTTTTTAGGTTTCCGCCCCTTTTGAGATTACTTTGTAAACTTTTTTTTTCTTTTTAATGTATTCAACCTCAGTAAAATGTAAGCTTCTTGAGAAAAGGGTCTGTTTCCTTTTACTTTCTCTGTTTCAGCATATTTCCTTCCATCTTCTAGGCAACTAAGAAAAATATTTGTTGAATTGAAGTGATCCAAACTGTTGTTTTTTTAAAGGTCTCTTAACAATGGAAATATGAAACATCCTATATTTATAAGAGATAAAATAGTTCAAACCCCAGTTTCCTAAATTGGAACTGATTGACATATTATCATACAGGTGGGTCAGCCAATACTCATTGCTCAGAATCATAACCAATTTTACTACAGAACTTTCTGTAGTAAATCTGTCTACAGAACTTTCCTCCACCCCTCTTCCCTCTTCTCTCTTCATCCTATGTGTGTGTGTGTGTACACACACATATATGTACATACATACACAAATATACATATATTTACATATGTATACAGACAGAAAAATATACATATATTTACATATTTATAGGACTGTTTCAGAGATGGATTTCATTAGGGGGGAATACAGAGAGCATCCTTAATTCTGACTTTCTTTATTTCATTCATATAAAAGATAATTCAAATGAGAGAGAAACACCCCATCCTATAAATTCTTCGTTGGGAGTCAAGACACTTTTAATCTCTGTAATGTAAACACCTGTAACATTGGAAAGGCACGGAAGCTTTCTGGGATTTTGCTTTCTCTATTGTAATGTTAGAGGAGCTGATGATATTTTTTCAAGATCACTTAAAGTTCAAAGCCCTGTGGGTAGACAGTTGCCTTACATAATATGATTTCAAGGGTCCTGAATAAAGTTGCCACCAAAATATACAATTTCCAGTGATCTTTCTGCTGGCTGTAATTTTACTATTATTGATTGCTTTTTGGTTCTTCTTTTTGTTTGTTTTAAGCATTTCTTCTGTATTAATACAAACTACCAAATGAATCAGGACACTGAGGACACAGTGACATTTGCTTCACATGCTGTCTTTTTTTGCATTAAATAATTTCAAACTGATTCTGTTATCATTATAGCATTAGTTAAACACCCAGAATTTCCACTATCAACAAAGGATTTCTCACACAAAGGACGGGTATAAGTCAGACATATTTAGTTATGAGAATTCAGAGCTAGATTACAGAGATGAGGTTTAACTTAATGAATAACCATTTAAGAAGACATATTCCCTGTTTTTCCCCTAAACAAACAAATGAATGAATGAATAATCAGAATACCAAGAAAAGGGAAAAAATATCTCTATACTCAGATTCCTGTATGAGGGGACTAACAGACTAAAAGCATAAGAAAGAAAATACTGCCCCCTCAAAAAAAATAACCTCACTATGACTTTGATATACAAATTACTTCTCTAGTTCCCACGTCTTAATCACTAGATAGAAAGGGCAACAAACATGGGAAAAGTTAGAGAAGAGCTAAGCTGAGCAATAGCTAAACTCTTCACAGTTCCTTTGTCCATCAAGTAGCAATTACCTTTCAATAGTGCTTATCCTTTCACTTCAAACATTCTTCAAACATGGCCCTACTAGTGAAAACATGTAAAAAGAAAACACTTGAACACTCAGGAAAGAGGATCAAAAAGCTATAGAAGTAAGATAGAAGGCAGGATTGTCAGTGGCAGTTTATTTTGTGGTACTTCCTTTCTTCCTTGATTGGTGAGGATGATGTCAAAACTGTCTTATTCTCTAGGTTTATTAAACTGGCAGAGTTTCCACATAATTTACCAGATTAATTTTGTTATTGATTTTCTTCAGTTACATTGATGGTTTAAAGCAGTGAAGCAACTTATATTGCTTCAAGAAGGTTGGTAGTCAGAATTCTGTCATAACAACTTGGTACTTTGTTGACCATGGAGCTGTAATATATAACCTATTTTAAATTCAATTAAACAAATATTTTTATAGTGTCTACTCTACGAAGGTACTGGGATTTAAAGACAAATAAATAAATAAATTGAAAAGCCCCAGTGCTCAAAACTGTAACATTTTAGTGGGGTATGGAGGTAGATTCTTTGCCAAGAAAATAATTTTCATACTACGAAGTAGAGGAAAAATATGTTTAAGAATGAAATCCAAGATAAGGAAGATGTCAAGAGCTATCTGAGCTCTCCTAAAGGACTTTAGTTAAACAATTTCAGGTCAAGTACATGGTATGATGGCATGGCCACCATTCTTAGGATCCAAATCTGAGTTTGACCACCTACTTGACACATACAATTTATGTGACATTAATCAAGCCATGTGTTCTTTCAGTATCAGTTGTATCATCATAAAGCAATATGCACACTTCCTAACTGACAGGATATTAAGAAAATGTATCATAAACAATAGTGACATAATTTCCCCCTATCAATCATGGTATGGGTAAAGTGTCAATAAAAGTGATGGAGAAGTTCATCAGGTAAGATAATAACCAAAGGAAAGAAGTGTCAAGTTAAGGGAGTATACCAGACAACAATCAAATGTTGAATTTCGCTTTAGTATAAAAGGATGAAGCTCATAAAGAGGTCTTTGGATGTAACAATTAAAAGATTCTTGGTAACTTTGGATAAAGTGGTTTCAGTGAAAGGATTAAATTTCAGTGAAACTTAAATAATGATTAAGAAACAGAGTGCAGAGGTATTAGAAGAATGATAGGAGAGGTAATAGAGCCCACAGTTATTGATAATTTTTTCAAGGAAATAGGCTGAGAATGAGAGGAATGATATAGGTCAATACTTCATGGGCATGGAAAGATTACATTATAATAAAGTACAAGGGGTTGGTTGTTATTATTGCTATTTTTTTATGATTGAGGAAATTTGGGCATATTTTAAGCAACAGGAAAACATAATGTATGGAAAGGATGAAGATTAGAGAATAGAGATAATGGTAGAGTCAGTATTCTGAAGAGTAGAAATGATGAAATCAAGGGTATGTAGAGGAGTTTTCCTTGGCATTCAGAACAATTCTTCATTACAAGTTGTCATAAAGGAGAAGATAGTAAGGGATAGAGTCAAAGTGATATGAGATTAAGTAGAGAGGAGAGGAAATTGTCTTCAGTGAATGACATTACCTTTCTAAACAATATGAAGGGAAATCCTCAGAAGAGAGGGATAGAAGGAAGGATTTGGCATAAGAGGCTTAAGAGGAAAAAGAAAATTTTGGAACAGTGTTTATGGGGAGTGTGAAAGCAATCAATTAGTGAGGTGTAATAAGATTACATTGCTTTAGTGAGGGCCAGTTAAAATTAACCACCATAAATATGAGATTGACACATTTAACATGATATGATTTCTCCCAATTTTCTTCATCGTTCTTTGAGTAGGATCAGAAAAGGCAGTTTAGAAAGACAAGATTATCGATAAGAAAAGGGAGAAGGGGAATCAAGAGTAGAGGATAGTGTAGAATTGAACTGGTTCACTAAGGAGTCAATATTGGGAAGAGAAGAGAATGTAGCTGGAGTAGAAGTGATGACTATAAAAGTATTGACAGATTAAGGGACTGGAAACCACAGAGAGGACAAAGAGAAAGTTTAGGAACTATGGTCATCAAAGCTATGGTAATCCCTGTGTGTAGTTAAGGTGGAAGAATAGGTTATGGAAGCTGATGTGGAAGAGGGAAGTCATGACATCTTACCTAGGTGGTATAGTGGAGAAGAGCCATGGATTTGGAGTCAGAAAGATCAGACTTCAAATTTGACCTGAGACACTTATTATCAGTGTGATCTTGAGGAATTCATTTGACTTCTATTTGCTTCATTTTTCTCATCTGCAAGATGGAGATCATACTAGCACCTACCTCCCAGAGTTGTGGTGAAGATCAAATGAAATAAATTATTATAGCACAGTGTCTGGCATACTGTGTGTGTGTGTGTGTGTGTTAGTGTTTGTGTTTGATGCAATGTATGCGATATAAGTATACCTACACATATATACACACACATATACAGACATATGCATGCATGTGATAAATGCTAGCTATTCTTATATCAGCATGGATTTTGAAGTCCCCTAGAATGAAGGAAGAAAATTTGGAGTGGAAAGGAAAGAAATAGTTGGGATCAAGACTTTGAAGTTATTGAAAAGGGAGGAAGAATGTCTTAGGTGTTCATAATATTGAATGGGTGATAAATTTGAAATGAATGAAGGGAAGATAGGAATAAGGCATGGGGAAGGAGAGTTAGGATTGATGAGGATGGGAAAAAATGATTAGACATCAGAGACTGGAGGTGGGAGTTTGCTCTTGGCTACAATATCGTAAGAATAAGGGAAGTAGTGGGGCGGCTAGGTGGTTCAGTGAGTAAGAGCGCCAGCCTCAGATTTGCGATGACCCGGGATCGAATCCAGCCTCAGAAAATGAGCACCCACACATAAATAATGACTGGCCGTGTAACCTTGAGTTACTTAACCCCAATTGCTTTAAAACAAAAAAGAATAAGGAAAATAGGGAGGTTGTGGATATGTTAAGTAATCTGTGTTGAATAAGCCCAGACAGAGTAACTGGGAGGTTCAATAATGAATATAAATGATTAGGAAGTTTCAGCTCAATAATTTGTGCTGGTTCAGTCCTCATCTATCTCATCTCCCCCATTGCTGTCAATTTGGACAAGGATGGTGATGTTGTGACCCTAACCTCATTGTTCCATTGGAAAATATAGAGAGGAAGTAGAAAATAGATTGTGTAATATTGGAAGTCCCTAGGAACAGGATTCAATGGAATTGTGCCCTCTACCTAATCCATTAATCAATGCATAAATATGGATAATTCATAATCCAATAAAGGACACTCTGAGAAGGAAAAGGTCAGACAGAAAGGAAGAGAACCAGGAGAGAGAACTGCCTCCAGAAAAAAAAAAAGTGCAGGGAACACTAAGTATACAGGAAGAGAAAATGTAAATAAATAAAAACACAGAAACTAAGCCAAATGATGAATAATTATAATGACCAATCTTGGACTGAGAAAAAAGTATAATAGAATATACTTTTTTCCCATTTAGATAGGAGTCGGAGATTAGAGGTATAGCATGTTGAAACATCATTATTTTGTCAGTTGGTTTTATTAACATGCTTTTATTGTTATAAGAGTATCTTGCCCTGCTGGTGGTGGTAGCACAGAAGATATGTCCTGAAATGATTTTAATATATAAAAAAAAAGTGCTACAAACTTAAGTCTTCGTAGTAAAAATAAATAAATGACAGCTCATAGGTAGCTAAATTTATAGAAGAGACAAAAACAAATAAAGCAAATTACTGGTTGTTTTATTAATATTATACCACTATTTATCACTTAGGCAGTAGGGCAGAGTAGCTCAAACACTGACATTAGATTCAGGAAGAACTAAGTCTAAATTCTTTTTCTGACATATACTGCTTGTGATTCTGGGTGAGATCCTTAAAATCTATTTGCTCATGTATAGTTTATTTTTCAAATTGTGTGTGTGTGTGTGTGTGTGTGTGTGTGTGTGTGTGTGTGTGTGTGTATAACAATTTGTTATCTGCATTGGAAGAAGAGATACAGAGAATTTCCACTTGAAGGATTTTCCACAATGATGAAATCATAAGTCCCTTCCAACCAAAATTAAATTTATTTACTAGTACTCAAATACTCAGAGTCTGTAATGTGTTACATTTTTTTCAAAAGCAATTTGATCATTTGGACATGCATAATTCACATTTCAGAAACAGACACAATGCTGTCATCACCTTCTATAACCGCAGAGTAAGCTTCATAGGTCTTTCCTTTAGTCTTAAAAAAAAGGGTGGTGGTGGAAGGGTTTGAGAACTTGTATTTAGCAATCTAAAGGTACATCGGGAAATTTTATGGGCATATCTTAAGTGTCAAAACCTGCAGTCAAAGTCTGTAAACTTGAGTAATGTGATAAACATGTGTGATTTCACTTGTCCTCAGTTCAGTTTGAACAGATTCATTAATTCCCGTATGTTCTCTTGATGGATTTATGTATAGACCATCTGGGGGGAAAAATAATCACTCTAATCCTTTCTACTCTCATTGAGAATGCTACCATTCTTTAATGCATGATTTTCTATTTTTAATCATTACATATGCTTTCCACATTTAATTTTTCTGCACCATTGTATTCTATTTTGATTTCATTATGCTTTCAATCTCTCCATCATATCTTCATGTCCTGTGTTCTGCTTTCTCTAATAGTTTTATTCTGTTCTACTTTAAAGTGTCATATTATATTTCTTGCTTGAATCATTATCTTTTAATTTTTTTATGAATTGCTTGTAGTTATTTAGTGATTTTGCCATTTATTGTGTGCTGTGAAAGCATATACCTACCTATTTTCCCAAATGTCCATGTTCCATAATGTAACTTTATTACTTATTTCATTGTTCAGTCATTTCAGTTGTACTTGATTCTTTTTTTTTACCTCTTTTGGGGCTTTATTGACAAAGATACTGGAGTGGTTGGCTATTTCTTTCTCCAGATGATTTTTACAGATGATGAAACTGAAGCAAACAGAGTTAAGTTAGTTGCCTGTTTACAGCTAGTAAATGTTTGAGGCCAGATTTGAACTTAAGTTTTCCTGGCTCCAGTCCTAGTACTCTATTCACTGTTCTACCTAGCTGCCCAAATTTTGCATCTAAGTAGATAATAATTTAAAATTAGGCAACAAACTTCCTTTCTACAAAATGTTTTAATAGTCAGCAAATTATAAAATTTTGTGGAAAAAAAAGATGAAATGTGAGATTCAAAAAATGAGTGGGGACATTTAAGAAGACTATGTGGTTGGTAACTAAATTGAAGCATAGGTATTAGCTTTCTAAAATATTTTTAAAATATTCATTTAAGAAAATCTGGACAAATTTGAAAAAAGTACTGATATGTCACAAATAAATTTGCATTATCACACTCATTTTAGTGTTACTTCTCAAAGAAATTATATTTCATTTCAAGTTGAAACTTGTACAATGATATTTTCTTTCTTATTTTTGTCTGGTTTATACAATATCCACTGACTTTCACTGGGGCTTTTGTAATAATAATTACACATAAACTACATATAATAACTACACATAAACAATGACAATTTTAGAAAAGAATTCTATATCCCATCTTCTCCTTTTATTCTTCCTCTCTACATTTATATTTTTTTTTCCTTCAAAGTCAAGGAAATATCAAATAATTTTGATAGAAGGCTAATGTATATACATTCTCACAGAGTAATAAAACTCAGGACTGGAGATTGTCCAATGAAAATCCACTTTCTACTCCATTATCATGAGTAGCCAAACAAAACTATTTGAAGACCATCAGTCTTATGTAATTCACTACCTTCGACAACCAATGATTCTCAAAATGAGAAAGCTCTGATTGCTGGGACAATTTGAACACTTTTATTGGTCTTCTAATCCACTACCTCCCCCCATATATTTTCCACATGATCTGTTTTTGAATTATTCCTCTTGTATTTTTACAGTTGGTCAACCTGAATTTTAATGAAAATGGCTAATACAAAATGGAAGTTTTTAATTGGGGTAAGTTGAGTTGCAAGTTGGGATGCCTCAGAGCACCTGCTGGGGTAGCCAAGGAAGGGGTTTGGGAATAGGGTTTATATAGGGTACTAAGACAGATAGACCTACTAGGCTGCAAGTTGTAGAGGTTCAAGTTGTTTTGCATAACAAGCAAAAGCCCATAAAGAGAGTTTGGGGATCTGGGAGGGGAGATTGGGAGATTTACAAAATAACCAGAGGCTGGAGTGACATTATCTGGTCAACCCCAGGCAATACATTGGTCTAGGAATGGAGCCCAGGTCAGCTTCAGCCAGTTTCCAGTCAATTGAATTTGTCAAATCTATTTTTAAATTTTTTTAAAATTAAATATATTTTGAAGTAATAAAAGTCAATTTTCTTTCCTTTCCCTATTTTAAAAGAAAGTAAAGCAGAATCTTTGTATAAATATGCACAGTGAAGTAACACAAATTATTGAATTGGAGATAAAAGTATAGATATATGTCTCTCTCTCTCTCTCTCTCTCTCTCTCTCTCTCTCTCTCTCTCTCTCTCTCCTCTTCTCTTCTCTTCTTCTCTGTGTTACTGTGTGTGTTTCCAGAGTCCATTGCTTCTAAATGAGAAGTAGGGTAACATGCTAAATTGTAAGTCTTCTGGAATTACATTTTACTAGTAAGACTTTTTTAAGTCCTTTAACATTGTTTGTACTTACAATATAGTTGATACCATATAATAATTCGCAAAATTTTACTCATTATGCTATGAAGCAGTCCATATAAGTCTTCCCAGGTTTCTCTAAAATATTACCTTAATTATATATTACAGATTTAATATTAATATTAATTATTACATATTGACAATATATAATAATAATATTAATATTCCTTGGCATTCAAACACCACAATTTTTCCAGTTCTTTCACACCACAAAAAAGTCTTGCTGTAAATATATCTGTACATATATTGTCTTTTCTACTTTCAATGCTGTCTTTGGGATATAGAGTTAGTAGTAACATTACTAGGTCAAAGGGTCTGCATTCTTTTTTTTTTTTTTGCTTTTTGGAGGGCAATTGGGGTTAAGTAACTTGCCCAAGGTCACACGGCTAGGTTTTTTGTTTGTGTGTTCGTTAAGTGTCTGAGGCTGGATCCAAACTCAGGTCCTTCTGACTCCAGGGCCGATGCTCTACTCACTGCACCACCTAGCCGCCCCTGCATTCTTTAATAACATTGTGGGGATAATCCAAGTTACTTTCCAGAATGGATAGACCAGTTCACTGCTCCAACAGTGCATTAATATCCCCATAGCCACTCCAACATTTATATATTCAAGAATAATTATTTCTGATAAAATATATACAAAAAAAGATCTGTGTTGTTGTTTGTTTGTTTATGGCTTTATGATCATCTAGTGAATCTTTAATTTTCTCTCCTTTGTTTTATTTTCAAGTACTTTTTGCTATGAGATACTTTATAAGGCTTTTTCTATTTTTTTCAATCTTTTTTCACATTTCTCATTGTCACATAGTTATAAACATCTCTTTAATCTATTCTAATTTTTAAGGACCCTGTTGACTAGATTAGGTTTTTTTGTTTGTTTGCTTGTTTGTTTATTTTTGGTCTCCTGTGCCAAGGTATTGACATTTTTTTTTACAATTTATTCTTCCACACTTCTTATTTCCCTCTAATTCTTTCCTTTTTAAAATTTTCTTTTATAAAAGTGTTTTCAGATGCTTGCTGCCCTTTTTCCAGTAATTCTAATTGAACATGTACACAATCTGCATTTGCTTTTGAGGCTTTACTTGTAGATATTTTGAAGCCATTCTTTTCTTCTACCTTTATTCTTTAGCATGACTTTAATTTACCATAATGGTTCATTATGAAGAGATTCATTTTGTTGTGAAGCTGGGAGGGGAAGACCCTCAAGGTTGCTTTTCCAAAAAGAACACTCCCTCATTCAAATCAAAGTCAACTGCAAGTTATGTTATCATTTCCCTGATGCCATGGTCTTCATCAAAAACAAAGGACAAACACAACCTGTGAAAAGACTGAGCTCTCAGAATGCCCAAGTTCCACTTAATGGCTATATTTTGCCCCCAACCCCGGGTTTAGGCTTAATGTCAATTGTATCTGTTTCTTTTTGAACAGCAACCCTGAAGGTCTTCCGCTCCCAGCTTGATTTCTTTTTTTTTTCCTAACTAAGGGAGTCATCCCTTGATTCACTTCTTAAAGAGGCCCATTCAGGGGCAGCTAGGTGGGGCAATGAATAGAGCACAGACCCCGGAGTCAGGAGGAGCTGAGTTCAAATCTGGCCTCACACACTTAAAACGTATTAGCCATGTGATCTTGGGCAAGTCACTTAACCCCAATTGCCCTGCCCTACTCCTCCAAATGGCAACAAAAAAGAAAGAAAAAAAAGGCCTATTCAGTGAATGGCCTTTACCTTACTCTAAGTGACTTTGTGAAGAGACCTTAACCTAGAAGAGCCAGGGTCTCCCAATGATGAGGTATGGGCTCTGGGAGCCCCCTCTACCTCTCCTTAAGTCTTTGAGGTACAAGCTCTGGGAACCTCCCTTGGACTCTTGATTAAATCATCCCATTTGATGAGGCAAGTCTCTTATTAGACTTCCCACCTGTGAACTGGCCTAGCCCACCATTGTTTGTGGTCTCCAGGTGGCTTCCTACCCTTAATCACTCACTGACCTCATTAACTCCTCCTGAAGACCCTCACCAAACTCCTCCTCTAGACCACCCCTAGATTCCTCCCACAACCTTCTGTATATAAGACCCCATCTCACACCACATGGTGTGGGAGTGCCATAGAATGTCATGTAGGAGAGCACATAGAATAGTGAGAGCACCATAGAATGACCTAGCACAGACTTACTCTGTGTCTAATGCAAGCAAACTTTTTTTTTTCATTTGCACCATGGTTTCTTTTTTATTTTCTCCTTTTTTGGGGGGTTCATTTTAGTACAAACATCATATAAAAGGCATTGCAGCCCCTTTCCTCTCCTGGGGGTGATCTGTCAGGTCTGTCTGGGTTGAGGGATGTTTCAGTGGGTCACAGCTCATCATGAGATATGTGCAGGGCGTGGTCACACAAATCTGTACGTTTGCTACAGAGCCGGTCCTTGACATTGTCAGTTTCTCGGGAAAAGAACTCAATGAGCTCATCTTCATATTCCTCACACGCAAATTTGAGGCCGGCTCTGATGTCTCCATCAATTCGAATGCCCTCCATGTCTGTTTCATCAGTTCTCTTGTCCCATGTCTGTTTCATCAGTTCTCTTGTCCCAGCTCACTACCCATATATAATTATTTTATATTCCTTCATTTGCTCACAAACCCTTTCCAGCAGTTCTGTCAAGTGGGCTTCTGAGCGGGCATAGGGCACCTCCACAAATGACTGGCTACCATCAGGGTTGATACGAAAGGAACCCATCTGGATGGTTTTCTTGGGGTCTACTTGGGCAATTTCCCACTCCAGTTCATCCACAAGATCCCTGCAGGTTCCACAGTGCAGGTCCTGGCTGCTCCGCGCCCACGCGCTGCCCAGCAGGACGGCCAGGAGCAGGGCCAGCCCCCTGCAGCCAGCCATGGTCCGTGCTGCGCCGGGGCAGCTCTGCTGGCCCAGGTGCCTAGCGTGGCACTTCCGGGACTCTTCAGTGCAGCGCACCTCCGGGGCCGCCTGACTCCGCGCCCGTAGCTTCTCGGCCCATTCGCCCTCCTAGGCGGGCCCAGCTTCCTGGCAGAAACGGAGCCCCGGGGCTCACTGCTCAAGCTTGTCGGGTCTGGTGGCAGCGGCAGCAGCTAGGACCCCAGCGCCTAGTGGCAGGACCTGCGTGGCAAGGGTGCAAGCAAACTTTTAATAAACTTTATTTTTCTTTGGCTGAGAAGACTTGAGTCGAATTCATTCAGCAAGACCAGGCGTGTTGGTATTTTGGCGTCTCCAGAGCAACCCTAACCCTCTTAGTGGGTAACCTCTTCACCATTGCACCCTGGGTCATTTCCAGTTAGCTTGATGAATACCTACTGGATCCAGATGACTAGGAAGGAGAAAGTGCGACGGGTGACCTTGCATATCCGTCCCTCCCTCAAATCAAAGTCAACTGAAATTCATATCATCATTTCCCTGATGCCAGGGTCCTCTTTTAAAACAGATGACAAAAACACATATTTTGTTGTTGAGATCACCTCCTTTTCCCCTTAAATGTTGACTTCATGCTTTGCTTTAAAACCAGCCTCTATGCACTTATGAGGAAAGTATCTTTAATCTGTGAGCTTCTTCTCTGTGTCTTCTTGGGATGTCTACCACAGTTAATTTCTTGGGGTACTGAATATTATGTTATTTAAGGATTTTGGAGACACTTATGCTAAGAATTTGCCAGATTTCAGTGTTCCCAAAGTAACTTGATCCATAGAGAAATCTCAACTCTGCTCTCCTGGACTCAACTCAGGAAGTTCCTCACATGGATTTTGGTCTAAACAACACAACTATAGGCTTGAATCTAATTTTATATCTAATAGAACACTGTCAAGAAACTGGAAAGTTCTTCAGGCTCTGAGTGACATTATTGTGTGTGCCCATTTGACTTCGGCTTTCTTCCCTGTATTATTTTTCAAGTTTTATATAGGGCAGATGGTTGGTTATCATGCCCATTCCACAAAGTCACACAGCTTATGTTTGCTTTTGTGTTCACTCTTTGCTCAGTATGAAGCCAAGGACCCTTCACTGACCAGGGCCTCAAATCTCAGATTCAAGTTTCCTTCTTAGAGAGCACTGGTGCTGTTACCTAGTTCTGGGATATGAGTATCTGAGTTCCTACTTAGCACCTCTTCCTATTCCCTTTAAAACTATAAAGTCCCCTGTGTTATATCTGGTATTTCTTGCCCTGCTGCAGGCTCTCCTTATGTCTCTGTGCTTGAATTCTCCACACATGAAATATTTCTAGTTAGGCCCCAGTGTTCTTAGATCTCTTTCTTTCTATATCTCTCAATGTTGCCCTGGAATGGAAAAAAAAAAGAAACTCATTATAATGTTTTTTTTTTCTTGATTTCTTGATCAAGACTCAGTCTCTTGCATTTCCCAGAACTTTGTAAACAAATTGATTATAGTTTTTACTCTTTTCTTCCATTTTTGCTGATCTGCTAGTCGACTTAATGAACTCAATCCTCAGATTTTACATTTATCCTGACTGTGTTTCATTTGATTACATTTGTTCTGATGGTCTAGTGTGTTAGCGTATTTTTTTTCCTGTTTCTTTTATATTGTATTGACAAGAAATGGTCAAGTGGGTTGTGGTGTTGTTTTGAAAGAATTCAGATTCAGACTATCTCCAAACCAAACAATAGTGATGAGGTTACCATAAAATGATGAAGTTTAGGCAAGGGGGTGCTCAAGACCCCAAAATACCAACATGCTGGGTCCTGCCAAATGAATTTGACTCATCTTCTCTCAGCCAAAGAAAAGTGAAGTTTATTAAAAGTTCACCATTTTGGGTAGACTCTTAAGGAGCCTTGGAATCTGTAAGGCTTGTAGTGGACAAGTAGCCTTGTACTGGACACAGAGCAAGTCTGTGATAGAAAATTCTATGGCACTTTCACACCTAATGGAGGTAAGATGGGGTCTTATATGCAGAAAAGCTTTGGGAGTATTTTAGGGATGGTCTAGAGGAGGAGTTTGGGAAGGGTAGTTAATGATGTCAGACTCCAGTAAAGGAGTGAAGTTGCTGGCTGCTACTTGGAGAGGACAGACAATGGTGGGCTAGGCCAGTTCAAGGGTGTAATAGTTGATTTGGTTATAGATATTTTGATAGGCTCAAGGTTGGAAAGTAGATGGACAATGGAGGGCTAGGCTAGTAAGAGTAAGAGATTTGGGCCTAGCTATAATGAAAGGCTTATGGCTTCAGGCAAATGCCTCATCAAATGGGAAGAATCAATCAGAGTTCAGGGGGGTTCCCAGAGCCTGTACCTCATCATTAGGTCATTTTCAGGGTGACATATCCAGCAGACTTTGTTCCTTATGGAAAGTCAGAGCACCCTGCTTCTTATGGGAGACAAAACACTGATCTGGATTATTTGTTTGGTCTATATACAGACAGGAAAGTGATAGGGGAGCTACTATAGTTTTAAAAAAATGGGAGGAAGAACAGTTGAGGAGAAAGGGAAGTACTGTTATGGAATGTCAGGCAATCCAGAGTAATGAGATTAAGGGTGAGAAATAATCGAAGGCAACCTGGAGATGACAGACAATGGAGTACTAGGCTAGTTTAAGGGTAACAGATTTGGGTATAGATATTTTGATAGGATCAAGGGTGGGAAGTAGCTGGACAATATGGGGCTAGGTTAGAATGAGTAACAGAAATTTGGACCTAGCTATAAAAGAAAGGCTTATGGCCTCAGGCAAATGCTTCATCAAATGGCAAGATTCAAGGGGGTTACCAGAGCTAGTACTAGTTAAGTACTAGTTAAGCAAAAAGGGTAGTTAGGCAGCTAGAGTTCAAATTTGGCCTGGGACACTTACTAGCTGTGTGACCCTGGGTAATTCACTTAAACCTGTTTGTCTCCTTTTCTTCATCTATAAAAATGAGCTAGATAAGGAAATAGCAAACCACTCCTGTATCTTTGTCAAGAAAACCCCAAATGGCATGATAAAAAGTTGGATATGACTGAAAATACTAAATGACATCAACAAATGAACCAAAACAAAAGTCAACTCTTTCCACCAAAAATTCTTAACTTAGAATTAGCAATATTGTTTTTACAATGTTTTATTAATTCTTTTCAAAATTTAATAAATCTATTTCAAAACATCCTTTGCAATCCTATGTATTTTAATTCATATTTTTAAAGACATAAATTCCAAAAATGATTCATAGACTTCTCTAGACTGTCAAAAGGGCCCTTGACAGACAAAAAGTTAACCTGCACTTGGCTCAAAACCACTTCAGCAATTCAAATAAAATATACATATTTATTAAATGTCTACTAAGTGCTACATTCTAATGATATAAAGAGAAACATAAAACAGTCCCTGGTTATCAAATAGTCCCTACTATCAAGTAATTGATTATCTTTGTAGGGGAGAGTTCCTATAACATAATAATATAAATAAGAGAAAAAAATAGTGCATTGAAAAGTTTACCCACTAAGAGGGTTAAGGTTGCACTGGAGACCCCAAAATACCAACATGCTGGGTCCTGCTGAATGAATTCGACTCAAGTCTTCTCAAAGAAAAGTTTATTAAAAGTTTGCTTGCATTAGACGCAGAGTAAGTCTGTGCTAGCTCATTCTATGGTGCTCTCACTATTCTATGACATTCTATGGTGCTCTCACATCACATGGTGTGAGATGGGGTCTTATATCCAGAAGGTTGTGGGAGGAATCTAGGGGTGGTCTAGAGAAGGAGTTGGGGGAGGTTGTTCAGGAGGAGTTAATGAGGCTAATGAGTGATTATGGGTGGGAGGTAGATGGAGGCTACAGACAATGGTGGGCTAGGCCAGTTCTAGGGCATATTGGTATTTTGATAGGCTCAAGGGTGGGGAGTAGATGAACAATGGAGGGCTAGGCTAGTAATTAGGCTAGTACTTAGAAGTTAGTAACTAGGCTGGAGGTATGGGCCCAGATACAATGTCAGGCTTATTGCCTCATGCAAATGCCTCATCAAATGAGACAATTTAATCAAGAGTCCAAAGGAGGTTCCCAGAGCCTGTACCTCAAGGACTCAAAGGGGATCAAAGAGCCCATACTTCATCATATTCACAATCAGAAACAAACTGGTGATTATAAAAGGCTACATGGAAAAATAAAATAAAATAATGGCATTACAGATTAAGAACTTAAATGGTTTTTATAATTCATCTATTTCAAACTGATATATTTTATAAATGAGGAAACTAATGTCCGGAATGGTTAAGTAATTTGCCTTGACCTGTGTTTTGAAGAAAGAGAAAGACTCTGAGAGAAAGATGAAGAGATTGGCACTCATTTTTAGTAGAAAGGAAACTGCTGATGATCCAGCTTGAGAAAAAGAGATCACATATATAGAGGGAAAGCCAAGAGAAACATGTCATCAAACTCAAGGGAGGAAAAACATATGGAAGGAGGGTTGTTTGACAGTAGGAAAAGCAACAGACTAGTCAAGGGAGATGGAGACTGAGTAAACAGGACTTGTTACAGTGTACTGAATGGAATCTTCAGGAGTAGTTTTTATCTAAAGTGATTGGTGTGGAGGAAGGAAAACCAACTACAAATCTCTCCTTACCTGACCCAAGGCTTTGCTAGAAGCTATTATTAGAGAGTTACAATATTAGCATAGCTATTTCTGTAAAACTCAAATAGAAACAGGGACCACTAATCTTATGAAAGGATCCCTATGAAACATATTTTGCCTTAATTTAAAAATATAAGGTTATCTATATTGTACTGTATTTTTATTTATTTTGTTAAATATTTCCCTAATACATTTCAATCAGGTTTGATGTAACTGTGGAGAGTTACATCACTTATAGACACTTCTAGACTTCATTATTTTGAATATTTTCCAAACTTAACAGAGGTATACAAAGTCCTTTGTATATAAACCTATTTTCCTGAAGAAAAAAAAAAACACCATAGACCTCCTAATATACTATGAAATATAATTAAAATGTAAGTTTAGATACCAGGTGACAAATGTGAGGTATATTCAAAATAAACATGTCACCATAAATGAATTGGTGATAAAAAAATCACCAATGTAAGCAATTAGATTTCAGTAACACTGTACAGATGTGTGTAAAAGATACAGAGTAATAGTTATTTGTACAAATATCTGAATTTTTCAGATTTAATTTTGATGTTATTACCAGATAGATAACCTTAAGATACGAGTGTTGCGAACTGTCAGAAATGTCTCTACATTTTGTTAAACTCCACCTGCCACATACAACCAGTTTTCATAACTTCAAAATGCAAACCTTTGAAGATATATTGAAAAAAAAAACAACAACAATCCCCTTAGGAATAGACTGAGGCTATTGACCTTGTGGATTTCTCATTATCCCTTTGGAGAACACTCTGTTTTATATGTCAATCAATGTTTTAAATAAAAGAAATAGCATCATCAACCCAAGGATACATTATAACCTGCTTGTACAGCTGCATCATCTATATTGATTCTCTGCACTTGGGTAATAGTTGAGATACTCACAGATATGACACAAACCATTTGGAAACATTTTCATATTCAGCTGGTGCATAGACAATCAAGAATAAATTTGGCTCCAAGAGTAATCAGTAAAAAGAAAAAAAAAGAGGAAGAGCATATGTGGATGACACTTAGTTTAACCATGAGTTCAAAATGAACTGTGAACTATAAGGTTGTTTTAAGATAGAATTATACTAATAAGCTCCCTGAAACTGTAGCCTTTGAAGAGGTTTGAGAGACATAATTTCTGAGTAGTTCAATCATTTTATTAATATTGCCAATATTTTAATAAAAGGATTGTCATTTGGCTATGTGTCTCTCATAGAGCAAAGAAAATTATAGTGGCTAGGCTCACAGTTTTTATGCCCTCAAAAAGCTGGTGTTCCCCAGGGTGGCAATCAGCCCTGAATAGTTAACAATTAATGAGAAAATAAATATTACAATGAGGGGATGGACCTGAACTTTAATTATGTCATTTAATTCTTAAGTTTCCCCCAAGCCTTGGCCAATCTAGTAAAAGAATTTAGGGTAAATTAATTTATGGTATTAAATAAAGAATGTATTCTCCACCCAAGCCTGAGCAGAACATAATGGCTGCCCAGCTAGTGGGGGGGTCTAGGTAGAGGAAAAGGTTACCTCAAACTTCAGAGAATGAGATCTTAAAATGAGAATTAAGAAAAGGGGGAAATCTGAATCTCCCCAAATCATTGGTGGTTAAAAATCATTTTTCTCAGGGAGGGGGGCAGAGCCAAGATGGCAGAAAGGAAGCAGTAAACTCGCTGAGCTCCTCGGTGACTAAGTGTCAAAGGGTGAATCTGAGTAGATTCTGGAGTGACAGAGCCCACTGGGGGGGGGGGAACTACTAAGGGGAATCAAAGGGACTGGAATGGGAAAAAGGAAAGGATGAGATAGGAAAAGGTAAAATATGACATCTGAAGAGGCATCAAAACACACTATAGAAGAGGGGAAAGAAAGAGGGAGAAGAACATCATTTAAACACTGGTTCTCGTTCAAAGAGGGATCAACTTAATCAGTGCAGTTTAAGATTCTAATGTGAATAGACACATAAATTCATTAAATAGAGGAAAAGGAGGGAGGGAGAGGAGCACTGTTTGAAATTTACTCTCATTGGTTTGGAATCAAACGGGGAGTAATTCGCTCTGATAAGTATAAAAACTTATTGTGTCCTATAGAAAGCAGAAGGGTAAGGGGGGGGGGGGTGAAAAGGAGGAGACCAAAGCGGGGATTAGAAGGGAGGGAAATAGTAGTAAGGGGAGAGGTTAAGTTAAGAAGGGGGATCACTCGGGGGGAACACTGAGGGAGGGGGTGGTAAAAGGGAAAACTTCAAGGAGGGGAAGGGAAAAGGAAGAAACAAAAAGATAAACAAGGGAGGGAATAGGATGGAGGGGAACAGACAGATAGTCATTATTACTTTGAATGTGAATGGGATAAACTCTCCCATAAAACAGAAGCAGATAACAGAATGGATTAAAAACCATAATCCCACAATATGCTGTCTACAAGAAACACACTTGAAGCAAAGAGATACCCACAGGGTAAAGGTAAAAAGTTGGAGTAAAATTTATTATGCCTCAGCTAAAATAAAAAAAGCAGGGGTACCAATACTTATCTTAGATAAAGCAAAAGCAATAATAGATCTAATTAAAAGAGCTAAGGAAGGAAACTATATCCTACTAAAAGGCACCTTCGAGAATGAAGCAATATCACTACTTAATATATATTCACCAAGTGGTATATCATCCAAATTCCTAGAGGAGAAGTTAAAGGAATTAGATGAAGAAATAGATAGCAAAACTATACTAGTGGGGAACCTTAACCACCCCCCCCGCCGAACTCGATAAATCTAACCTCAAGATAAACAAGAAAGAAGTTAAGGAGGTGAATAGAATCTTAGAGAGACTAGATATGATGGATCTCTGGAGAAAACTGAATGGGGATAAAAAGGAATTTACTTTCTTCTCAGCAGTGCATGGTACATACTCAAAAATAGACCATGTACTAGGGCATAAAAACCTCACAATCCAGTGCAAAAAGGCAGAAATATTAAATGCATCATTCCCAGATCATGATGCAATAAAAATTATATGCAATAAAGGGCCAGTGAAAGACAGACTAAAAACTAATTGGAAATCAAACAATTTAATCCTAAAGAATGGGTGGGTCAAACAAGAAATTATAGAAACAATCAATAATTTCATTCAAGAGAATGAAAATAATGAAATAACATACCAAAATTTGTGGGATGCACTAAAGGCAGTTCTCAGGGGAAGGTTTATATCCCTGAGTGCATACTTAATTAAAGCAGAGAGAAGGCATTTCAATGAATTGGACATGCAATTGAAAAAGCAAGGAAAAAAAAAACATATTGAAAATCCCCAATTTAGTACTAAATTAGAAATATTGAAAACCAAAAGAGAGATTAATAAAATTGAAATTAACAAAACTATTGAATTAATAAATAAAACTAAGGGCTGGTTTTATGAAAAAATAAACAAAATTGATAGACCCTTAGTCAATATGGTAAAACAAGAAAGAAGAAAAACAAATTATGAGTATCAAAAATAAAAAGGGTGAATCTACCTCTAATGAAGAGGAAATCAAAAAAATAATGAGGAAGTATTTTTCCCAATTGTATGCACATAAATATGACAATCTTAGTGAAATGGATGAATATTTACAAAATCACAAGTTGCCCAGATTAACTGAAGAGGAAGTGAATTACCTAAACAACCCCATCTCTGAAAAAGAAATCAAACAAGCCATCAATGAACTCCCTAGGAAAAAATCTCCAGGGCCAGATGGGTTCACTAGTGAATTCTATCAAACATTTAAAAAAAAATTGATTCCAATACTCTACAAAGTATTTGGGAAAACTAGTGAAGAAGGAGTCCTATCAAACTCTTTCTATGACACAAATATGGTAATTATTTGTAAATCAGGAAGAAATGAAACAGAGAAAGAAAATTATAGACCAATTTCCCTCTTGAATTTAGACGCAAAAACTCTAAATAAAATATTAGCCAAAAGACTCCAACAACTTATCACAAAAATAATACAGGTAGGATTCATTCCAGGAATGCAAGGATGGTTTAATATTAGGAAAACCATCAGTATAATTGAGCATATCAATAATAAAACTAGCAGAAACCACATGATCATCTCAATAGATGCAGAAAAGGCTTTTGACAAAGTACAATATCCATTCCTATTAAAAACACTAGAAAGTATAGGAATAAACGGAGCCTTCCTTAAAATAGTTGATAGCATCTATTTAAAACCATCAGCAAGTATTATATGCAATGGGGATAAACTAGAAGCCTTTCCAATAAGATCAGGAGTGAAACAAGGGTGTCCACTATCACCCCTCTTATTCAATCTGGTACTAGAAACACTACCAGTAGTAATTAGAGAAGAAAAAGAAATCAAAGGAATCAAATTAGGCAAAGAAGTGACCAAGCTATCACTTTTCGAAGATGATATGATGATATACTTAGAGAATGCTAGAGAATCAAGTAAAAAACTACTTGAGACAATAAATAAATTTGGCAAAGTTTCAGGATATAAAATAAACCCACATAAATCCTCAGCATTCCTGTACATCTCTAATGAAGCTCAACAGCAAGAGATAGAAAGAGAAATCCCATTTAAAGTCACTGTAGACATTATAAAATATTTGGGAATCTACTTGCCAAAACAAACCCAGAATCTATATCATCACCACTACAAAACACTTTTCACAAAAATAAAATCAGATCTAAATAGTTGGAAAAAGATCAATTGCTCGTGGCTGGGTCGAGCTAAAATAATAAAAATGAGAATTTTACCCAAACTAAACTATATATTTAGTGCCATACCAATCAATTTACCAAAAAACTACTTTTTAGAGTTAGACAAAATAATAACAAAATTTATTTGGAAAAACAAAAGGTCTAGAATATCAAGGGAATTAATGAAAAGAAATGCTAGGGAAGGTGGAGTAGCGATGCCAGATCTTAATCTGTATTATACAGCAGCAGTCATCAAAACTGCTTGGTACTGGCAGAGGTGTAGAGTAGTGGATCAATGGAATAGATTAGGCACAGGAGACCCAGCAGTTAAGTAATATAGTAATCTATTGTTCGATAACCCCAAAGACCCCCGTTTTGGGGATAAGAATGCCCTATTTGACAAAAACTGCTGGGAAAACTGGAATACAGTATGGCAGAAATTGGGCATAGATCACTATCTAACACCATATACCAAAATCAAGTCTAAATGGGTGCATGATCTAGGTGTAAATGATGATACTGTAAGCAATTTGGGAAAGCAAGGAATAGTTTACCTGTCAGATTTGTGGAGAAGGGAAGATTTTAGGGCCAAACAAGAATTAGACAGCATTATAAAATGAAAAATGGATAATTTTGATTACATTAAATTGAAAAGCTTCTGTACAAACAAAATCAATGTAACCAAGATGAAGAGGGAGGTGGGAAATTGGGAAAGAATTTTTACAACTTGTGTCTCTGGTAAAGGACTCATTTCTAAAATTTATAGAGAACTGAGCCAAATCTATATGAATACAAGTCATTCCCCAATTGATAAATGGTCAAAGGATATGAACAGGCAGTTTTCAGAGAAAGAAATGAAAGATATCTATAAGCATATGAAGAAATGCTCTAAATCACTATTGATTAGAGAAATGCAAATCAAAACAACTCTGAGATACCACATTTCTCCAGTCAGATTGGCTAAGATGACAAAACAAGAAAGTAACAAATGCTGGAGAGGTTGTAGACAAATTGGAACACTAATACATTGCTGTTGGAGTTCTGAACTTATCTAACCATTATGGAGAGCAATCTGGAATTATGCCCAAAGCATTATAAATAATTTTGGACCCTTTGACCCAACAATACCACTTCTAGGGTTATATCCCAAAGAGATCATAGAAGTGGGAGGAAGATCCATATGTACAAAATTATTTTTAGCAGCCCTTTTTGTGGTTGCAAAGAATTGGAAACTAAAGGGCTGCCCACCAATTGGGGATTGGCTAAACAAGTTGGGGTATATGAATGTAATGGAATATTATTGTGCTATAAGAAAGGAGGAGGTGAAGTATTTCATAATTACCTGGAGAGACTTATACAAACTGATGCTGAGTGAGAAGAGTAGAATCAGAAGAAATTTGTATACAATCACAGACATACCATATCTGTGATGACCAACTATGACAGACTGGACTCTTTTCAGCAATGCAGCGATATAAGTCAATCCTGAAAGAGTTAAGAAAGTGAGAAATGTGCCATCCAGAGATATAACTAGAAAGAACTGAGCCTGAATCCTGATGGAAGCAAACTAAATGATCTTTTTCTTTTCATTGTTTGGTTTTATTTCTTCCTTACCATCTTTCATCCCACCTAGTACAATACGCCTTTGTAATTGGAATAATGTTTAATATGAATGCATTTGCAGATCCTATACTGGACTATATGCTGTCATGTGGGGAGGGGGGAGGGAAGTAAAGGAAATTGAAAATCAAGGAACTATGGAATTGAATCTTGTTAACTGAAACTAAACTAATAAATTAATTTAAAAAATCATTTTTCTCAAACACACACACACACACACACACACACACACACACACACACACACACACACACACACACCACTGTAATGGAAATGCTGATTTGAAGATCTTTCCTGCCCCTAGGCCCTTTGATTGGCTTAAGTGACTCTGAGAACCTTCTTTAAATTGAAAATATACTCTGCCCCAGATAGGCTGAATGTGGTCACATGGAGCCTGTGGTAGGATGCTTGGTTTTCAGGAATGACCACACCTTGATGCTGTGTGAGTGGGCAGTGGGTCAAGAGGGTGGTTCCATTCTCTGAGCCAGGAGTAGGCTGTATAATTCCTGATGTGAGGCTTTGCTTTGGAGCTCACTTTGAGAAGTGTTGTGTGATTTGACCAGATGAGACTCTGGGCAGCTGTTGAGAACCCCCACCCCCGCCCAGGCTTTGAAAACCCAGATGTTGATGCTTCCCTCTCTGGTAACTGTGATTTGGTAGTGATAATGGTTGGACAGTTTGGAAGCCTATCTATTTGATCTGTCTGTATTACCCTGAATTTCAGGGTGCTGACCTTTTTCCCCTGAACTAAGTAATATATGTTTGTTTGATTAAAGTAAGCTTGATAACCTATTTTGAGTTGCTTTCCTTTACAAAAGCAGATCTAAGAACTGCTGTTGGCAGCCACCCTGGGGATGTTGGGGTGCTTGCCGCTACAACCACACACACCATACACACACAAATACATAGCAAGTAAAAATGCTGAACAAAATCAATCTGAGGAAGATAAAAATATCAAATTAACAATTAAGATAAAATTAAAATCTAGTACATACTCAAGTTCTTTCCATTTGGTCTGTTTTCAAGAGACATACTCATTTTTAAATGTAACCTAGCATATCTTTGGTCCATGAGGATCAGCTGTCAAAATTAGATCAGAATATTTATGAGGCTAATTGAAACACCAGTGAGCAAATAAACTATTCTCTCCAGTTTTATCTGCCAGTTGAGAGCCTTCTAATTTTATCATCCAATTCATTGTGTTCTATTTGTGTAATATCCTTCATGGTCTTAGAGCAGTACAGAAAAAAAAAAAAGAAAAGCATACAAAATTGTAATCAAAATTAAATTAAGCAGAAGCAGAATATGTTTTCAAATGCCCAATGTGTTTTCTATATCAGTGGCTAATAGAGTATTTGAAATTAAACTGGTTTGGTCAAGAAACTCTTTTTAGGTAAAACAAAAACAAAAAACCCTGATAATCATATTTCTAGGCCTCAACAGATGCTTATTACTCTACCATTGAGTTTAGAGACCTCTACAAATTCACAGGGTTCTACCCAGTTTATAATCTAATTAACAAATGCTCTTAAAATTGCACCATGCTGATCAAGCCATTTCCCCTTTGCTGCTTGATTCCCTTGTACTCAATTTAAAAATACAACTCTGATTTCAAACAAATTAATTAATCCCCTTCCTTATTTGTGTGTTTCAGGTCCATTAAATGGAAGCAATTAAATTGCTTCATATTTAAAGCATGAAAAGGATAAATTTAAATGCCCCTGCATGACAAAAGAAAAAGCAAAACTCACTGCAACTCAACATGTGAATATTCTCTTCTTTCCCAATATGTAGAAAATTCCCAGGAGACTCCAAAAATGGGCAGATTGGTTCTGAATATCCATTGTCCCTGCATTATATTCTGCTTAAGGGTGTGCAAAGTTTTCAGGTTAACTAAAATCTTACCCAGGCAAGAAAAATGTTGGCACCTAGGTTTAATGCAATTCTTTTATCTGAATATCTTCTCTTTTCAACCCTGCCTTAGGGTTAAGAAGCTGGTTTAATTAGGTTCTAATCATACAAGGTTATAAAAATGAAACTAAATCATTCAGGCTTTGTCTCTTGAATTCAAATAAATCATTTGGGATTTTTGTGGGGTTATTTATCTGTGTATCTATCTATTTATCTGTTTAAGGAGGAGTATGGCCAAATATACACTAATAAAAATCAAGGAAGCTGTGGTTTTTATTTGTGTGGATTTCTGTGGCTGTAACTGATTTTTTAATAAACATTCCTCATGATTTCACATTTTCATTAAAAACAGCACATTTTTAGTAGAGGAGTCACTGAATAAATACATGATAAGATATTAGACTGGCCATCCATAAGAGACAATGATTATATAAACATTTGATGTAAGTGACATTTATCCTGTCATATCTTCACTTTACAACCCCATTATAGGAAACACATTACAACATTAAATATGGAAACCTAAACATTTCAATATATGGAGGAACCACCCTGTAATGGAAATGCAAATTTAAAGATCTTCCCTGCCCCTAGGTTAAGTGCACCTGGAAGCTTGTTTTTCAGGAAAGCCCACACTTTGATACTTTGTGATTGGGCCCTGGGTCAAGAAGGTTGTTACATTCTCTGATCCAGGAGAAGGCTATATAAAACCTGATGAGAGGTTTTGCTTTGGGGCTCACTTTGAGAAGTGTTGTGTGATTTGACCAGATGAGACTATGGGCAGCTGTTGAGAGCCCTGGGGCTTTGAAAACCCAGATGTTGATGCTTCCCTCTCTGGTAACTGTGATTTGGTATTGATGTAATGTTCAGACAGTTTGGAAGGCTATCTGCTTGATCTGTTTGTTTCTCTGTCTTATAAGTTCTGTCTGTATACTTTGAAGTTCAGGGTGCTGACCTTTTTCCCCTGAACTAGGCAAATGATATGTTTGATTGATTAAAATAGGCTTGTTAACCCATTTTGAGTTGCTGTCCTTTTGAGAAGCAGATCTAAGATCCTGTGTTGGCAGCCACCCTGGGGATGTTGGGGTGCTTGCTGCTACACACCCCCCAAAAAGAGGGAGCACTAATAATCCAATAATGATCTACAGAGTCTCCTAACCTTGTTATACAATAGTACATATAAAATAGCAAATTTATGACAGAGTAAAATATGTCTGTTGACATTTTTGAAATAGAAATGTTCTTTGACCTGAAGATTAGGAGGGGGAAGGTCCTCAAAAAAATTATAATACTCACTTTTTTTGTTGTTGCCTGTATGAGATCCAGTACTTCCATTACTGGACATATACATGAAGTAAAGTATAGAAAATAGAAATTACTCTATAGACATCAAAATATTAACACCAAAAATGTTATGGTAGCAAAACCCACCCCCGCAAAAAATTAAAAATAGTTTCCTAACAATTAGGAATGACTCGGGAAATTGTGGCATATACCAGAGTATATTTATGCCATTGCAAATAATGAATAGTTGAAATGAGAATGGGAATTTGAAGATCTCCCCTGCCCCTTAATAGACCTAGGGGCGAGTCTGAAAACCTCCCATGCTTTGAAAGTAAGCTCTGCCTCCTAATAGGCTGAATGTAATCACATGGAGCCTTGTGATGGAGGGAATTTGATGAAGGAAAGCAGAGCCCACAGGAAGCTTCCCTGCTGTGAAGATAAACTCTGTCCCTGATAGGCTGAATGTAGTCACATGGAGCATGTGGTGGGAGGAGTTTGCTAAAGGAAGCAGAGCCCCCAAGAAGCTAGTCAGAACTAGCCAGACTGTGGGAAAGGACACTTAGGCAAGGAGATAGAAAGGTTTTTGAGTAAATATTGATTTTGTATTGGTTTGTGGGAAGGCTGAAGGATCTTGAGGCTCTCAGTGTTATTATGGCTTCTGAATATCTTTGGTTCTATGATGGAACTGGCTTACTGGTTTTGGTATTGGGTTTTCTGGTGTCTAAATAAATGCTTTAGTTCTGTTCTCTATCTGGAGAGTTTGGTATATTTTGCTATGGAATATCATGCGAAATTTATTGTCATGTTCTTTATTGTGATTGTGGTCACTGTAAATATTAGATTGGCCTTACAATAGTAGAGATTGAATATAACATTAGAAAACTTATTTGAGGCGGGGGTGAAACCAAGATGGCCTAGTAAAAACAGTATCTGTACATAGCTCCTTCTCCTACCACCTCCAATACATGTAAAAAAATGACTTCAAACAAATTTTAGAGCCTCAGAATCCACAGAGTGACAGAAACAAATCTCCCACTGAAGGCAACCCAGCAGGCTGACAGGAAGGGTTATATGGAGCTGAGAATAATACCATGTGAGCCACAAGGTTTGGGCCCTGGGGAGGCCCTGAAAAGCTGTGGTGAGAGCAGAGTTCAGGAGACTGAATCACCAGCAGCTGTGGTGTTTTCTGACATCTCAAATCATAAAAACCAAAAAGAAAATAAAAGGTCAGTGTGGAACTCTGTTGGAACTAGATGGAGAAGAGAGCAGGCAGTCCCTTGCCCCCAGGGCAAGAAGTGACAGAGGAGGAATGTCTGCAGCTGCTGCTGCATGGCTGCCTCCTTCGATATTGGCCTGTAGATTGTAGAGGGACCAAGTGACCATTCAAAGGGTAATTGCTCTGCTTTAGCCTGCTTGGATCTGGATCTTGGTTGGTGGTCCTAGGGTGTGTGGCTAGTGTGTCAAAGCTTTTGGGGACTGCAGCAAGGGTGCCCTCTTAATTTCTCCAGCAGCTGCAAAAATCCCAACAATTTGGGACAAAGCTCTTTCCATTCTGGAAGCAGAATTCTACCATGCCAAAGAGCTCAAAAGCCAACTATTTGGCTGGAAGCCTAGCAAGCAGAGTAAGCAAAAACAGACCATAGAATCCTTTTTTGGGGGGACAAAAAGTATCAAGGCCTGGAGTGGGAGGAAGACAATGAAGTCAGAACCCTGCATCATAAGCCTTCAAGAAAAAAATATGAGGCAGCTAGGTGGCACAGTGAGTAGAGCATTGGCCCTGGAGTCAGAAGGACCTGTGTTCAGATGTGCCCTCAGACACAACGCACACAGAAACAAAAACCTAGCTGTGTCACCTTGGGCAAGTTACTTAACCCCAATTGCCCTCCAAAAATACAAAAAAGAAAAATATGAACTGCTTATAGGACATGGAGCAGCTCAAGAAGGATTTGAAAATCAAGTAAGAGAAGTAGAGGAAAAATTGGGAAGAGAAATGAGAAGGATGCAAGAAAATCATGAAAAGTGAGTCAACAGCCTGCTAAAGGAGACCCAAAAAAAGACTGAAGAAAATAACACCTTAAAAATTGACTAGGGGCGGCTATGTCGCGCAGTGAATAGAGCGCCGGCCCTGGAGTCAGAAGGACCTGAGTTCGGAACGGCCTCTGACACTTAATCCACACAAACAAAAACCTAGCCGTGTAACCTTGGGCAAGTTACTTAACCCCAGTTGCCCTAAAGGGGCGGCACCCACACATAAATAATGACTAGCCGTGTAACCTTGAGCAAGTTACTTAATCCCAATTGCTTTTAAAAAAAAATTGACTAACCCAAATGGCAAAAGAGGCTTAAAAAGCCAATGAGAAGAATATCTTAAAAAGCTGAATTTGACAGGTAGAAAAGGAATTTCAAAAGCACGCTGAAGATAAGTCCTTCAAAAATAGATTGAAGCAAATGGAAGACAATGACTTTATAAGAAATCAAGATACTCTAAAACAGATCCAAACAAATGAAAAAAATAGAAGGCAATGTGAAATATCTCATTGGGAAAACCACCGACCTGGAAAATAGATCCGGGAGAGATAATTTAACAATTATTGGACTATCTGAAAGCCATGATCAAAAAAAAAGAGCCTAGACAACATCTTTCAAGAAATTATCAAGCAAAATTGCCCTGATGTTCTAGAACCAGGGGGCAAAATAGAAATGCAAAGAATTCACTGATCACCTCTTGAAAAATATCCCAAAAAGAAAACTTATTTGAACTGAGGCAAAGGAACCAAAATAAAACACACAAGGGAATGGATGCATTTTTTTTCTAATTATTATTTAATTTAATTATTTTTATCTTTATAAATATTGAATTCTTGATTCTCTCCCTCCCTTCAACATCACTCCCAACCCACTGAGAAAGCAGACACTATGATATGAATTTTAGGTGTGAAATCAAGCAAACATATTTTCCTATTAGCTATATTAAATATGTGTTTGTATGTGTATGTGTGTGTGTGTGTGTGTGTGTGTGCGCGCGCCTGTGTGAGAGTGTGTATTTCAATTTGTACTCAGAGTTAATCAATTTTCCTTGGGGATGGGTAGCATTTTTTTTTTATCATAAGTCTTTTGGAGTTGTCTTGTATCATTGTACTGATCAGAGTAGCCAAGCCTTTCACAGTTTGTCATCATTACACCATTGTTGTTTCTATGCCCAATGTTTTCCTGGTTCTTCTCAATTTACTTTGCCTTATATATGTGTGTGTGTATATATATATATATATATATATATCTTACCAGTTTCTTTTTTTTTTTATTTTTTTAACAAATGCTTTATTAACTTCTGGTTTACATTATTTATTTCCACCAGATTTTGAGTTACAATTTTTCCCCATTTTCCCCCTACCCACCACCCCAGAATAGCAGTCCCACAAGATATCCCCCCATTCAGTCTGGTCTCTCCCATATCTTCTCCCACGCTGCCTTTGACTTTACCATTAGGGCAATTTGAATCTCTGTGTCCCAATGCCTGCACATCTTATCTACCAATTACATGAAAAATAATATTAATAAAAGTATTTATATATATTTGAAACATTTAATTTTAAAACTTCGAATTTGAGATCCATTCCCTTCCTCCCTTGTCACCTACTCCCTCTGGGAAGATAAGCAATTCAGTATGTGTTTTACATGTATAGCTATGCAAAACATTACCATAGTAGATATACTGTAAAAGACTGGCTATATTTCCCTCCCACCCATCCTAAACCCCACCTGGTCCATTCCTACTTTGATCCTGTCCCTCTTCAAAAGTGGGTACTTCCAACTGCCCCTCCCCCTGGAATGCCCTCCCCTCCATCATCCCCCATCTCATTCCTCTGCCACCAGATAGGGGAGCTTCTGTTCCTAACATTGGGGTCTTCACAACTTCAGGAGGTTTTAGTTGGGTGGCCTCTGTTTAGCATCCACACCCTCTGGTAAGCTGGATACCCAACCCAGACCTCCACCCCACACCACTATCCAGATCCACGGAGGTTAAAGCAAGAGCAATTACTCCCCAAGACTGACCCTGGATCACCCTACAGTTTGCAGGCCAGGAACTGAAGCTGCCACTGAAGCTGGAAAATGGCGACTGTACCGTGTCGTCTCTGCTGCTTCTAGCCCCCAGGGGAAGAAGTTGACTTGTTCCCCAATTACTGGTCCCAAAGACCATAGGGCATTAACCTCTCACTTTGTCCTAGGCATATCTGTGTTGATGATTCTGGAATCACCACAGCTGCTGGTGTTCTGGGGTCCCTAAAGCAGGCTGCTGGCCCAGCCACCCTGGTGCTAAAAACCACGGCCCATGCGGTCCTGGGCTTGGCTCCCAGAGTGCTTTGCTGTGCTGTTCTGGCCACTCCCAAGGCACTGCACTGTCTGCTCCCAGAGCACTGTGCTGGCTATTCCCTGCTGTGCTGCTGGGCTTTCCTAAGTGGGAGGTTAGCTTCTCTGTGTTGTTCTGTGGATGCTGGAGCTCCAGAAGTTGTTCAGAGTCCACCTTTTACATTGTTTTGAAGTGGTGTGGGGGAGAGCACCTTGGAAGTGCTGTTTCTACTCAGCCATCTTGGCTCCTCCCCCTTACCAGTTTCTTTCTAAAATCACCCCTCCCATGATTTCTTATAGCACAATAGTACTCCACCAAAACCATGTGCTATAACCTGTTCAGCCCCAGTTGATGAACATTTCTTCAATTTTCAATTCTTTGACACCACAAAAAGAAAGCCACTATAAATATTTTGGTACATATAGGTCCTTTTCCTTCAATCATTTTGGGTGCAGAATAATAGTGTTGTTACTGGATAAATAATTTTTAAGCTGTTGGGAAATTGTTCCAGAATGTCCTACAGAATGGTTGGACCATTTTAATATTGTACTAAGAGTTCAATAATTTCCTCCCTCATCCTCTTATGAATTTGTCATTTCTGAAAGATGTAAGGTTATAACTAAGAATAGTTTTAATTTGCCTTTCTTTAATCACTAGTGATTTAAAACATTTTTCAATATATCTAAAAATAGCTTTGATTCCTTCTCTGATCACTGCCTCTTCACTTGTGTTGACCATTTAGCAGTTAGGGGATGGCTAGTAGCTGTATGAATTTGACTCGGTTACCTATATATTTGAGAAATGAGATCTGTATCAAGGAAATTTAACTTTTTTTTTGGATTTCTACATTTTTTCTTTAATACAACAAATATAGCAAAACAATAAGGTAACAGGAAGTATTCTGGATGTTATAACAGTATACCAAATACATTGCCTTGAATCGGGATGCAAAAAGCAAAGAATTAAATAGAAATAAAATTTACTGTTCAAACATACTCTAGTCTCCAGTTTTTTTTTTTTTTTTTTAGTATTTATATATATATTTGAAACATTTAATGTTACGACCTCGAATTTCAGATCCATTTCCTTCCTCCCTTGTCAACCATTCCTTCTTGGGATATAAGTAATTCAGTATGTGTTGTACATGTCTAGCTATGCAAAACATTATCATGGTAGATATATTGTACAAGGCTGCTTATAATTCCCTCCCACTCATCCCACCCCCCACCTGGTCCATTCCCTACATGATCCTGTCCCTCTTCTATAGTGGGTACTTCCAACCTCCCCTCACCCCAAGGATGCCCTCCCATCCATCATCCCTCCTCTCATCCCCCTTCCCCCTATCCTGCTGCAGGTTGAGATATCCCATTTAGTATGTATGTCATTTTCTCCCTGAACCAAATTCAATGTGAATGTGGTTTTGCCTTTTTAGCCTTCCTTATTCTCCCCCTCCTTTGCACCCACTTTCCCTACATGAGATAGTTTACCCTACCATGTCTCTCCCCATCTCCTCTTGCCACTTTCCTCTCTCACCTCATAATTTCATCCCTTGAGTATTCTCCCTTCCCAACAAAATCAACCTATGCCCTCTATCCATATATAACTGTAACCATATACACACACATTCACATATGTATTCATATGACCACACCCCCTTCTTCCATTATTTTCATAGTGAGAAAGATATCATCAGTCACAGTTATTGCTTTTCCATATAGGAATGTAAATAGTTCAACTTTGATAAGTTCCTTTTGATTTCTTTTCCCTGATTACCTTCTCAGGCATCTCTTCCTTCTTGCGTCTGGATGTCAAATTTTCTATTCAACTCTGGTTTTTTCCTCAAGAATGCTTGAAAGTCCTCTATTCCACTGAATGACCATATTTCCCCTGAAACAAAATACTCAGTTTTGCTGGGTAGGTGACCCTTGGGTTCATTCCCAGTTCTTTTGCCCTCTGGAATATCATATTCCATGCCCTTCGATCCCTCAGTGTAGAAGCTGCCAGGTCCTGGGCTATTCTGATTGTGTTTCCACAATATTGAAATTGTTTCTTCCTGGCTGCTTGTAGTATTTTCTCCTTGATCTGGGGATTCTGGAACCTGGCTATAATATTCCTGGGAGTTTTCTTTTTGGGATCTTTTTCAGGAGGTGATCTGTGGATTCTTTCAACCTCTATTTTGCCCTCTGGATCTAAAACATCAGGGCAATTTTCCTTGAGAATTTCTTGAAGGGTGATTTCTAGGTTCTTTCTTTGATCATGGCTTTCAGGTAGTCCAATAATTTTTAAATTGTCTCTCCTGGATCTATTCTCCAGGTCAGTGGTTTTTCCCATGAGATATTTCACATTGCCTTCTAATCTTTCATTTGTTTGGATCTGCTTAACAGCATCTTGATTTCTCATAAAGTCATTAGCTTCCATTTGCTCCAGTCTAACTCTGAAGGAATGAATCTCCTCAGTGAACTTTTGAGATTCTTTTTCCATCTGGCAAATTCGACTTTTTAAGGCATTCTTCTCCTCATTGCCCTTTTGGGCCTCCTTTGCCATTTGAGTTAGTCTATTTTTTAAGGTGTTGTTTTCCTCAGTCAGGCTGTTGACCCTCATTTCGTACTTTTCCTGCATCCTTCTCATTTCTCTTTCCAATTTTTCCTCCACTTCTCTTATTTGATTTTTAAAGTCCTTCTTAAGGTCCTCTATGGCCTGCAACCCACTCATGTTTTCCCCTGGGGCTTTTGGAGCAGGACTTCTGACCTCACAGTCCTTTTCCCGCTCTATGCCCCCAAAATAGGAGTCTAGGGTTGCATTTTTCTGTTTCCTTTGCCTTGGCATGTTGCCACTTAATTACTTGACTTTTGGGCTTGTTGCCACACTATGGCTTTAAGGCCAGATAGAGGAATTTTCGTCCCGAACGTGTGGGGGGCAACTTCCGTTTCTGGCAAGCTGTAAACCCACCCACAGCTTCCACCCTAGATCACAATCCAGATCCAGGGAGGTTAAAGCAAGAGCGATTACCCCCCAAGACTGATCGCTGGATCTCCCCACGATTTGTAGGCTGGGAGCCGGAAATGCCTATGAAAACTACAAAATGGCGAGTCTCCTCAGCAGCTTCTAGCCCCCAGGGGAGGGAGCTGACGCATTCCCCAAATACAGGTCCCAAAGTCCATAGGACACTAACCTCTTACTTTTTCCTAGGCAAGTCTATGTTGATAATTCTGGGGTCGCCACAGTTCCTGGTGTTCTGGGGTTCCTCTAGCAGGCTGCTGGCCCTGCCGCCCTGGGGCTAAAACCTCGCTCACGTGGACCTGGGCTCGGCTCGGCTCCTGTGCTCGGCGTGCTGCCGGCTCCTGCTCGCTGCGCTGGTCCTTCCTGCAGGGTGCTGGGCTGTCCTCAGCGGGAGGTTAGCTTCTCTGTGTCGTTCTGTGGGTGCTGGGGCTCCAGAAGATTTTCAGAGTCTTTTTTTACATAGTTTGTGGAGAATCTGGGGGCAGAGAGGCTTGGACGAGCTGTTTCTACTCAGCCATCTTGGCTCCGCCCCCCCTTAATGCTTTTTTAAAAATATTATTTCATTCTGATGTCATTTTTTTTTGCAAAAAGAAACTTCTTTAGTTATCTCTTTCAATTAGGTTCACTTTTCCTTTTGCTTTATCTGAGACAGTGATTGATACACTGACTTTTCTTTTTTCCTTTCCTCTCTTTCTTTCTTTCTTTCTTTCTTTCTTTCTTTCTTTCTTTCTTTCTTTCTTTCTTTCTTTCTTTCTTTCTTTCTTTCTTTCACCACTATATTTACTGGGGGAAATTGTACTAACATAATTGACTCACATCCTCCTATCTATGTGGACTCCTTCTAATTGCCCTGATAATGATAAAGTTCTTTGGTTTTCCATGCATCATCTTCCTCTGTAGGAATGTAAACAGTTGAAATTTCCTTAGTTCTTTATGATTGGGATTTCATGTTTATCATTTCATGGTTATTTTCAGACTTTAATTTCAACGGCAAATTTTCTATTCACTTCTGGTCTTTTTTATCTGGAATGCTTGGAAGTCCTCTATTTCATTAAATGCATATTTTTTCCCCTGATGGATTATACTCAGTTTTACTGGGTAAATTATTCTTGCTGTTATTCCTAGCTCCTTTGTCTTTCTAAGCCTTTAATTTAAAGTCTTTAAACTCCTTTAATGTGAAAGCTACTAATTGCTATGTGATTCTGACTGTGCCTCCATGATAATTGAATTGATTTTTTCTGGCTACTTGCAAAATTTCCTCTGTGACCTAGTGGTCTATTTGGCTATATTGTTCCTTGAAGTTTCCATTTTGAGATCTCTTTCTGGAGGTCATAAATGGATTCTTTCATTTTTTAATTCCCTGGATCTAGGATATCAGGGCAGTTTTCATTTGTAATTTCTTGAAATGTGATATCTAGGTTTTTCTGTGATTATGGCTTTCTGGTAATGCAAAAATTCTTAAATTCTCTCTCCTTGATATATTTCCCAGGTTAGCTTTTTTTAATGAGATGTTTCTTCTGCTTTTTCATTATTTTAATTTAATTTTATTATTTTTGAAGTTTTATGGAGTCTCTTTGGGGGGTAGTGGAAAGGCAAGGAAATAGGGGGAAGTCACTTGCATGAGGTCAAACAACTACTAAGTGTCAAGTGTCTGAAGTCAGATTTGAACTCATGTCCTCCTGACTCCAGGGCCATGCTTTATTCACTGTGCCACCTAGATCCCCCACAGGTGCTCCATCAGCCAAAACCACATTATCCACATGTGGAACCATTTGTTTCAGTGAACAGAGAAGTTTTGAATTATATGGATAAGTTCAATTATCTTGGTAGTGTTCTTTCCAGGAGTATAAACGTTGATAATGAGGTTGATGCATGCATTGCCAGAGCTAGCTCAGTGTTTGGGAGACACTGAAAGAGAGTTTGAGAGAGAAGAGTTATTAGACTGATTACCAAATTGAAGGTCTACAGACCCATCGCACTGACCTCTTTGTTGTATGCCTGTGAAACCTAAACAGTATACAAGCACTATGCCTGGAAACTAAAATGCTTTCATTTGAATTGTCTTAGGAAGAGTCTGAAGATCACCTGCCAAGATAAGATACCAGACTCTGAGGTCCTTACTCAAACTAAACTGCCAAACATTCTAACTCTGCTTCAGAGGGCACAACTCTGATGGGCTGGCCACACTGTTTGAATGCAAAATGTACACTTGCCAAAAAGACTATTTTATGGAAAACTCACACAGGGCAAGCATTCACATGGTCCTCAGAAAAAGTAATAAAATGACACTCTTAAGGTCTCTCTCAAGAACTTTGGAATTGATTGTGTGACATGGGAGACACTGACACAGGACCACTCAGCATGGTGTTCCCACATTAAAGGAAGTGCTGTGCTCTATGAGCAAAGCTGAATTGAAACAGTTCAAAAGAAATACAAGTTGTGAAAATTTAGAGTATCCGTGGATGTTCACCCAGATTATTTGTGCCCAACCTATGGTAGAGTATTCCAAGGTCATATTGCTCTGATCAGCCATAAGTTAGATACATTGAAATGACTTTAGAACAGTGATATCATCTTAGTCCTCTTACAGAACAAAGGACAACAACCCTCCAATGAAGTCATTAAATTTCATTTACCCAATTTTAATTTTTTTTTTTCAGCAATTGGGGTTAAATAACTTGCTCAAGGTTACACGGCCAATCATTATTTATGTGTGGGTGCTCATTTTCTGAGGCCGGATCTGATCTCAGGTCGTCCCAACTCTGAAGCTGGTGTTTTTACTCACTGTACCACCTAGCCAGCCTGACCCCAATTTTAATTTTCAAAGAATTATTTTCTTCGGTGAGTTTTTATTCAACTTTTCCCACTTTACCAATTATTCTTTTAAAGATATTCCTCTCCACTCTTTAACTCAGAACTGCTTAGGGACAATATAGTGCTAATCAGCACTAGTTGTTTCCCAGTACCAGCAAAGTTCCCCTATAATTGCTTTCTGGCTAGTTGTCTGACTCTCATACCAGAACACCTGAAACCGTTGCTGCTGCTGCTGCTGTTGCCTAGGTTGGGGCCTGTACCTACTCTAGGATTACAGATCTCTCCTGTAGACGTCTTAGGTTGTCTTAAGCCAGAGCTTTTGTTGGGTCTGTTGCTCCAAAATTTGATGTGAGGAATTATTTTTAAATTGTTTTGAGGGAATTTTGGGGAGAGTTCAGCTGGAACCCAGTCTCTATTCTGCCATCTTGCCCTGCCTTCTGAATATTTCTTCAAGAATAAAAAAACAAACAAACTACAAAGTCATGGTTATCATATCTAAAGTTGGAAGAGACTTTAGAAGCCACTAAGTCCACTTCCCCTCATTTTACAAATGAGGAACCTGAGGGCCAGAGCTGTTTAATAGTTCATCTAAAATCACAGAGATAATAATTGACAGGTCTACAATTTGAACCTAGCTCCTTTGATTCAAAATCATTGACTTTTTCCATTGCATCACTCTAATTCTCATATCAAATGACAGTTGACATGCTGTATAGCAAAAATTGCTAAATGGCCAAAGATATATTGAAATCTGATTTTATAATTTTAGGTAGTGCTACTGTTGGTTCAACAATAGTAAGAAATGAAACTGAGATTGACAGTTAATGGATAAGCATTTCTTTGGTAGCTACTATGTGGCAGGCACTAGGCCAAGCATTGCAGATACAAAGGAAGACAAAGAGCAGACCCTGACATCAAAGAATTCACAATCTAATGGGGGAGATAATATGTAAGCAAATGTATATAAACTAGCTATCTGTGGAATAACTAAAAAAAATAAAATTAAGTGCAGAAGGGGACTAGAATTAAGGATTGGGAAGAACTTCCTATAGAAAGTGGGATTTTAGTTGGGACTTGGAGGAAGAAAGCCAGGAGGAAGAGTTGAGAAGGAAGAATGTTATAGGAATACGATGAAGTCTAGAAAGCTAGAATGTCTCTTATAAAACAGTAAGAAGTTCAGTTTTATTGGACTGAAGAACTATGGCAAGGGTTATTAGGTATAAGAAAGCTAAGGGGTAGGAATATGTTATAATGGACTTTGAAGGCCCTACAAAAGATTTGATATTTGATCCCAGAAGGGATACTGAGTCACTGAAGTTTGTTGAGTAGGGGCTGATATTACTAGATTTAGGCTTTAAGAAAATAACTTTGGTAGCTAAATGGAAGAATGACAGAATTAAGAGAGATTTATGGCAGGCAGACCACCAAGTATTCCCTAGCGATACTGCAGGTATGAGAAAATCAAGGTCTACATCATGGTGATGGAAGTATCAGAGGTTAGAAGGGAAAATATTTGAGAATATGTTGAAATCAACAGACCTTAGCATCAGATAGGCAGGAGGAAGGGAAGGACAGTGAATGACAGTCAATAATTGAAGATGCCACCTAGATTGTGTGGTTAGGGGACCAGGAAGATGATGGTTCCCTCTGCAAAAGGGAGAAAGATAATGAGTTTAATATTGGATATACTGATTTTAAGATGTCTACTAACTATACAGATCTAGATTTTTAAAAAGAAGATAGAAAAAATGGATTTGAGATCTGTAGAAAAGTTAGAGCTAGATAAGGAAATTTGAGAATCCTCATTAGGGATGACAACTAAATTCATTGTAGTTGATGAGATAACCAAGTGAAGTAGTTTAGAGAGAGAAGAGTCAAGGGCCCCTGGCTCTATTGGATGCTTAGGGTAACTGTGCATGACTTGAATGAGTTTTCAAAGAAAGAAGGCTGAGCTAGTGACTTTCCCAAGGAGTCCTAGTCACCATCGAGCATTGTGAAAAGAAGTAAATATATTAACATATTTTTGCAGTTACATATATTCTTTCTGCAATATCTTGGGAAGAAGACTAAGGATAGCTTTTAAAAATATCATTCACCAATTTTCCAACTACCTTCAATTGTGAAACAGCAACCTCACAAATCAGAGGCCACTCAGAATTAACATGCACTTTGTCCTTGGTAGATTAAGGAAAGTGTGAGTTAATTAGTGAGTAAACTAAAAATATAAGCTTATTAGAGGAAGAAAGATGATACTATGAATACAGCACTGGATTTGGAGGCAGGAAGACCTGAATTCAAATCAAGCCTCATACAGTTACTAACCATGTGACTTTGGACAAGTCAATTAAGTTTTCTCAGGTTCAATTTTCTCATCTGTAATATAGAACTATCAAGAGTCCCTAATTTCTAAAGTTGTTATGAGGAAAAAAATGAGATAATTTTTATAAAGTACTTTACAAACTTTTAAGCTCTATTAAATGCAATAGGTATTACTTTTTGATCTCCAATCAAAGGTGCTTAATCTCCTTACTTAAAATTGGAGAGCAAGGAACTTTTAAATGGAAATTCTACCTTTCATTTCAATACCTTTTCCTTCAATCCAGATACCTTCAGTGTTATATTCTCAGCATATCTAGGGAATAGAGAAATTTTGAAGGAAAAGAACCAGTTTAAAACAAGAATTTATGAAATGTTTTCATTAATCTATATTATAAATTTGCAAAGGAAATTGGATTAAGAATTTTAAATGTTAACAAAGTATTTAATGGTGGAATCAGACAAGGACTCCTATGATGACATAATTCACAATTACTGATTGCTCCCCTAATTTAGTGAAAAAATCACACACAAAGTGGGTACATAATATTTAGCTAAACTCAGTGTTGTTTATATGATGAAAGTTTTAGACAGAAAATATATTTTCCTTCCAATGTTTCACCTTGATTCTGCTATTGAAAGCATTCAAATATTGGTTCATATACTTACTAGCTATTTAACTCTAATTAAGTCCCTTAATCTCTCTGTTTCAGTTTTCTCATTTTAAAATGTGATTAATAATAGTACCTCCTTCCCAAGGGGATTATTTTGAGGATTGTAATGGCAAGCACAGAAGTAGTTAATACCTTGTTTCAGCTATATAATTATTTAGCACCTTGTTTCAGTCCATGATTAAATCAAGCCTCTGTTAAGAAACAGAGAACTTGTGAATCCCACAGTAGGAAGAACTTCTTGATGCAACAGGAAGGGGTGGAACAGGGAGAAGCTAATAACCATATATAAAGAAAAGCCCAAGCTAAAGAGCCAGAACTTCTGGGAGCAAGCAGCATGGAGGCTGAGGACCTAATGATCATCTATATCTATATCTATATTTATATCTATATCTATATCTATGTCTATGTCTATGTCTATGTCTATGTCTATGTCTATGTCTATGTCTATGTCTATGTCTCTCTCTCTGTGTATATATATATATATATATATATATATATATATATATATATATATATATATATATAAGAGAGGCCCAGGCTGGAGAGAGAATTAAGAGCAGAATTGAGAACTGAGAATTGAGAACTGAGCAGAACTGAGAACTGAAAAGAGAATTGAGAAGAACTGAGCATAATTGAGAACTGAGAGCTGAGAAGAACTAAGAAATGAGAAGAGAGGAGAACTGGGAGGAATTATGTCTGTGGTGCCAGGACTTTGTCTGTCTGTTTTGATGTTACCTTGTCAGATTAATCTGCTGATAGAGGATGTTGCTGTTCTTACAAATAACCTAAGACCTTACTGCTGGATCAGAAGGCCTGAAATAGGATTTTCTTGTTGTATGTTTACAGAAATCCTGGATAAATGCCTTACTGATGTTTTCAGAGGTCCTGGTATATATGGTTAATTTGTGTTGATTTCTCAGACCTTGTTGTTGGGTCTATGTTGACTTCACAGTCAGAAAGTGAATTGATGATTGTGCCAGCAATGTGTATGAATGTTATTGTGGCTTTGTTATGCTCTGTCTTCCCAGTAACAGAAACTATGAAGGACTTGAGGTGGCCTAGACACTGTGAACTTCAATATGGAATAGGAAATGCACAAGGAGCTGGACAAGGAACTGAGAGCTGTCTGTCTTTGAACTCAGGTGACAGTTGGGTAAATTAGGGCAGGAGCTGGGTCCACAGAAGAGGAACCATAGAAGCTGAGAGCCTATCTCAAGTGAAGATGAAAAGACCTCTCCTTGGTATTCAATGCAAACTGAGAAGATCATGATTTACTGTGGCCTTTGTGGTGGAGGGTGGAGGACTTTGTTCTCTATATCTTGTAACTTTTTTTAGGATGATTGAATCAAGGACTTATTAAATTATTGAGTTACTAAATGAATGTTATCTTTTGCTTAAAAACAAAATGTGAGCACTTTGGTGAAAACCATGTGGCCACTTTAGTGACAAGTTGTTAAGTTATAACATTGTAAATGCTGTACTTTGATTTCTGTCAATGTTTTGTCTTAGTTTGTTACTGAATAAATAGAGAGTTCACTATATGATTTAATCAGAACCTTGAAGCTGTTCATGGTAGTAGTGTTCTGGAAAGCTGCTGGTGCTTGAATTTATAGGATTAGATGAGAGAGTATTTGTAAAGTATTTCATCAATGTTGAGGACCTATATAACTCCTAGCTAACACACCCACACACATTATGTATATATGTGTCTGTGTATATATGCACATACATATGTGTATGTATATGTATGCATGTGTATATATACATATACACACAATGGTGTATATATAACCTATATGGCTCAAAGTTAAAAGCTATACGTGTATACATATGCGTATATATGTACACACACGCATGTGTGTATGTGTACATATGTATATAATATTGCAAACAATGTGACCTTGGGCAAATCACTTAATCTATCTGCCTCAGTTTCCTGAACCACAAAATGGTAATAACAATAGCACATGCTTCTAAACTTGTTGTGAGAATCAGAGGAAAAAATATTATAAAGCCTTTTATAAGACTTAAGGTACTATATAGATAATAGTAGCTGTTGCTGTCACTACTAATACCCTTACTGCTACCACTACTATTACTCCTCCTCCTCCTTCTCCTCCTCCTCCCTCTCCTACTACTGCTACTGCTACCACTGCTATTACTACTACTACTACTACTACTACTACTACTACTACTATACTACATCTACCCCTCTCAATGATAAATTATTAAGATATCACCATTCAGAGTTGGTTAATATAGGTATTTTGTACCAAATTTAATAATCTTGTAAATTAGATAGGTGCTTACAGTAAAATAAATACATTTCAGAAAATCTTCCATTTCTGCAAAGCAGGGATTTTTTTCCAATTTTTCTGATATTAACATGAATTTCATTAGTTCTTATGACAATAATAGTTAAATTGTGGGCTGTATTATGCCCAAATAAAATTGATTTAAGCTGTGTCTTGAATGTGAATTCTTCTTTTTAGGTATAATGAGTAAGAAAAAACATCATTACAGTAGATTGAAAAAAACCTTTAAAAATTACAGTACAATCAAATTAAGTTTTAGTTCAAATGCTAGGTATATTTTCTAAGTTGACTGAATGAAGCTAAATTGAAAAATAATTTTAATAATTTTTCCAGCCATACAATTAGAGATGAGGTTTTTTTTTTTTAAGAAGACAACATGAAAGATATATTGTTTATGAGAATGTTTTTAGGCTTCCATTAACACTTAAAGAACTTAAAAAATCATCTTTTTTATTTTTCTTTTTTTGCTTTTTGGAGGGCAATTGGGGTTAAGTGCCTTGCCCAAAGTCACATGGCTAGCAAGTGCGTTAAGTGTCTGAGGCCATCTGAGTCAGGTCCTTCTGAATCCAGGGCTGGTGCTCTATTAACTGCGCCACCTATTTGCCCCTAGAAAATTATTTCTGTAAGAGAAAGGGACTGGTTGGTACATAAAAAGCTTTCTTTCAATGGCTTTATCTAGAAATAATAAGTGAGCAAGAGTCTCTTTCATTCATCAGAAAGGAGTTAATACTTACAAATATGACAACTATTTAATAAAATTAGAATATATGATACCATAGAGGAACATATATAATGCTATCTCATATCACATGATTAAAAGAAAAATGAATGAGGCAAAAGGTCACATGCCTAAGACCAATTATAGGCAGAGGATACAGAATATAATATCTGAGAGCAACTTAAATGAATCCATCCCCAATGGTAATATAAAGGGCAAGATGCAGGCAAGACAATCATCAGTTTTATATAATTGGAAAACAAATAGAGGAATCATGTTATTGTGAATACCCATTAGCCATTACAAATTGTATTGGAACATTTGCAGAAGTGCAATGAATAACCAGTGGGCTCATTATACTCATCACCAGCTCTAGTAAGTGCTGTAATAATCCAAAATATATGAAAAAGAAGTTACACTTTATTTACCCAAGTCTATCCATTTAGTATTCCATTTTCACTCTGAGGCTGAGTTGTGGAGTGGTTCTTATATTTCTTTCCATGAATGAATGTTTATAATTCTATGTTGGGTTCTCTACCACCACCCACTCCCCACCCACCTCCATATTCAATACATACACTCCTCACCTTAGTACAGTCCTTCTAGTAGGCTCATCAAACATCCTGTGTTAAGACCCTCTCAGTCTTAATCAGTTTTCTTAGGGTAGAATGATGAAGCTAAATAGGAGACTTAGAGTGATTAATCTCATAATCTATTAATTAAACTAGTTAAATTACCTTAATAGGAGCTAAAGCTGTTAATACCTTGTAAGTTCATAGTTTCATTGCAGAATTTCAAAGTTATTTGTAAGTATGAAAGGCTAGATAAATCATTATATAATCAGAATAGTCTCCTACTCTTTTCCCCATCCTACTCCCATCTCTCAGATAAAAAAAAATACTCTGCACTAAAATAAGAATAGGTTTATTCCAGGAACAAATCTTTCCATGATAGAGCAACAGACTTTGGAAAGTTTTTGAGAAAAGAAGGTCTTTGAGACAGGAAGTATAAACAATAATAATGGATAATATTTCTGTGACAACAGAATATATGTGAAATGTTGTGTATCTATATCTATATATTTCTCATGATCTTTAGTATAGGTATAACAAATTGGGCTATAGAGTGATGGAAGGGTCCAGATTTTGACTTCTAATTAATGCTTAAGATACACTGTGATATTATCTAGAAGTTAATTATAAATCAAGACAGATTCCCACTAGTTTCCAGAATTATTTGAACTAAATTCTGGCTTCCCTATCTACCACTTGAATAATTTTGGGTAAATCATCTAAACTCCTGGAGCTTAGTTTCCTTCTGTATAAGGTCACATAAGGGGATTAGTTGACATTATAGGTCCCTTCCAGCTATACATTTATGATCTCTTGATTATATATGACCAATTTCCAGGATTCAAAGATCCATAAGGTTCTTGTTTTGAATATACTCCTATAACTCATTTATTTAGCTTTCCAACACTCCACTTAACTTTGAACTGTCATATTCAGAGACAATTTCTATATGGTCCATCAGAAAATCTAGGGAGATTTTTAATAAACAGTGAAGATTCTTAGCCTCATTGGGGGTTAGGGAGGAGGGAATGAGATCCTAGGTAATTAGTAATATATCACTGTTACCTGTGCAATTTTCCTAGACTGCACTCTGTTATCTAAAGAGCATTCATCAAAGTCTTAACTGAGTATTTAATTGCTCTGGTATAAAACTTCAGATATTAACTTTGTTATAATTAGTTGCAATTTAAAAGGATTATGGAAAACCTTTCCAACATAGCATCATTGTCCAGCACATAACTAGCAAACTCATCCTATTAAAATAATTTAGATATTAATAGTTCTTACAATATTTTTCTGTTGTTGGGAAAATGGCCTTATGCAGTTTCTTCTCCTTCCCCTTTTCTTTCTCATATTCCTCCTCCCCCAACATTTTTGTAGTTTAAAGAATTGCTAGGAATTTAGCTCTCTCTATATGAAATGCAGACCAGTTTTTGCATTTTCACACAAACTCAGAACCTCCTTAATAAGTAAAGTCTATTTCACGAAGATACGGTTAGAGGAATCTAAAAAGTAGATTCTTTCTCATCTGTCTCCATTTTCAGTAAACACAGAACTTTTCCTAATAATATTGTCATAATATAGTGGGACAGTATATGATAAATATAGTTCTACTTGCATATGCCAGGTGAATGGAATGATGATCTTCCTACTCTCTTCTTTTCAATAATGGATTCCATTTCTGTCCCCTTTTCCTATTTCATTAAAGAAAATAATTTCCAAATCAACCTGATCCAAACCATGACAAAAGTTGCTAAATCAGTAAAACAGGAGTAGACTTGGAGTCAGGAAGACCTGGGTTCAAATCTGGATACTTACATCTCAGATCGCTCAGACATTTATTAATTTTGTAATCCTGCACATGTCATTTAACCCTGTTTGCCTCAGTTTCATCATCTGTAAAATGAGTTGGAGAATGATATGGCAAACCATTCCAGTATCTTTACTAACAAAACCCCAAACAAGTGCGATAGTCAGATAGTCAAACATCACTGAAAAACTGAACAATGAAGCTCATGTATTAGAGTTGGGAGTACTCAGCAGCATGGGCATGATGGGGGTGGAGGAATGCTTAGGAGGAAGAGTTTGAAGTCTCATTTTTCTAGGGTTCTACTGGTCTGGAGCTGTGGAGGTCTGGAATTTGTCTGGAACTTAGATATCATAGAACTAGAATCCTGAGGGCAGCACCTGGATGTCTTCTACTGACTCATCACGTATTACCAGGATATGAATTTTGGTTAATATATATGTTCCAATTTGTAAATTATGCTCCTGTGACCTTTGGAACAGTTTGCACTTGAGTCCCAGATTCCCCTTTGCAGTCTTATTTTCCGCTATTTCCCCTTTATAATGGCTACTTATAAGCTTACTATACTGACTAGTAAGGGGGGGAGGGCTTAGGGGGACCAGAGCAACAAACAATTTTAATATATCTACCATATGAGAAGTTGGCAAGAATATTGTCAGGGTGTTTCACTCAGCCCTTCTGATAAAAATCTATGATTTAAAAATTACCTACCTTAAAATCTTAATGTATTCCTAATTATGAAGTTATTATATATAAGCATTTATTGAATTTTTTCTACTAATAAAATACTGAAACAGAAATTGTGGGAAAATACAAAAGGAACAAAGATATGCTGCACATTCACAGAGACCTTATAATCCAATTGCTAGATAACAAGGGGCAAAGAAGTGGTTTTTGCCAAAATAATAACAGTAATAATAGTGATAATTATCATGATCTTGTATAGATTTTCTTGTCTCTTGTTAAAGCAGCAATACTTGTCACAGAAATTTTATTTTGATTGACAATTATATTAGAAAGAACTTTGAGTCTGTGATGAGATCAGCTTTTTAAAAGATAAATAAGAATTGCATTCTTGTTCTCTCACCAGAAATGTAATTTAATAGAAAACTGTATGACATAAAAAAATATTTAACTAGAGAAAAAAAGATGGTAAAATATTTTACCCTTGTGAATGAACAGTTTGTAATGGATTATTAATAGAGTAATTTTTATGCCATCTGTTTTTCTACATCCTGATTAAACCAGAGTGCAATCAATATGAATGGATTAGCTGTTAGACATATAAAACTGTAAAGTACATACAAGTATTGTATACTAATTGACAACATATTTAAAAGAAAGGCTTCATGTGCTAAATCAGTTGTAAATGCACAGATGTACCATGCACTGCATTGTATTTTCAATTAGTACTCCACTGCTAGGCATTCTCCTAAGGGTCAGATTAAAAAAATATCACCAATGTTCTTTGTCATTGTCCTAAAATCCCTAATATTTTTTCCTTTCTTTTTCATTAGTGGAAAGACAATTAACTGGTTCTGAAGTCAGAGAACCTGGAATAAAATCCTATGTGTGGTAACAACTATTTGTGTGGCCTTGGGGAAATCACTTAAACTCATTAACCTTTAGTTACTTCATATGTAAAATGACACAGCTGTATCATAGATGGCCATTATGCTTCCTTCCATCTTGAGATCCATGACCCTATGATTCTGTTTAGTAATTCCTATGTGGTTAAAATGGTACTAATCCATTCAAAGCAGCATTTTTTTCCTGTACATTCTAAAAATAAGATAGCTGGTCACTGAGGACATAAAGAAAAAAAAAAAACCAAAAACATATAAATAAAAGCAGTCCCTTTCCTCAATGACCCTCACATACTGCTATGAGGATCTAAGGGCTAAAACAGGAAAGAAAAAAATAAAATATTGCCTCTGCTATCAGTTATATAAAAATCTACTAAGGAAAGAAAATAAAACTAACACATGTTCATTCATCTCTGAGCTCCACTTCTGACTCCTTGTCTATTTTGCACAATGCCTAGGTAGCCTATTCACTCTGGAGTTCACTCAGCCTCTGACCTTCTCCTTCTGGAAATGTTTTCGAGTCTTGATAGCTCTTAATGTTATTGGTCAATTTCTCCAAGAACCTCCATTTTCAAGAGAATGCTCAGTTCAGTCAAGTCTTCATTCTTCTATAGGTTCCACTCCTGATTGCCAGATATTCTTTACCATAAACAGAGAGTTCATAGCACTTAGTAATCAATCACTTAATATATATTTGCTGATTGACAACTTGAGCACTAGTAAATAGTTCAAAGCAATATAATTATCTATGAAATTGTGTGGCAATAAATATCTATCTATATAGATATAGACACATAGATGTGTTTTAATAGTGATATCTCTATGAATATCAGTGAAACTCTTCAGTCTCTTATGTGTGTATATATGTATTTATGTGTTTGCTGTCTGCCTTTTATTTTACTACATTGGAGAATCTAGAAGACATTCAATGGACTTTTTCTTTCCTTTACCTGCACCCCGGTAAGACATATTCCCTCATTAGAGGGCTCAGAAAAAGAAAACTGGTAACAATTGCTTGGTGCTGATAAAATACATTTTTGCAAAGAGAGATATATAGAATCCAAAAGCTAGAAGGGACCCAAGAGACCATCACATCCAGTGTCCTCACTTTTCAGATGAAGACACTGAGTCTCAAAGATGCTAAATGACTTAGGATCATAGAATTAGACCTATAGGGGAAGCTAGGGACCTTTGTATCCAGATCTTTAAGTTTACTAATGAGGAAACTTAGGCCCAAAGAGTTTGTGTCTGTGTCAAGGTCATGCAAGTAGTATAGATCAGGGATAGGGTTGGAACCCAGATCATCTAACTCCAACTTTTCCACTTTATTTTCCATTTACTTTCCGTTTTTACTCCCTTGCCAAAGGCTATTGCTCATAAAACAAAAATATTCTATTAAATTTCTCTGTGTGTATACGTACACATACAAAACACACATACACATATTGATCTGTTCAGTCATTGAATACATATTTCATTTCATTATTTTAGTTATTAAAACAATGCTACTATGAATATTTTTTGTGTAGATAGACTTTGCTTCCTATCCATATCAAGATTGGGTATAAACTCAAGAAATCTTTGAATCAAAGAACATAACAATTTAGTAATTTCTCACACCATTCCAAAGAAATTTCCAGAACAATGCACCACTTCATAGGTCCACAAGATGTGAATTAGCCTTTCTGTCTACCCACATCCCATCCAAAAATGTGTTATCCATCTTTACCATCTTTGGAATTTTAATAGGCAAATTGAGGTGATTTTTCAGAATTGCTTTAATTTGCATTTCTCTGGTTATTTGTGATTTAAAATACTTTTCCAGATGAACATTGAGAGCTTGAATTCCTTCTTTTAGAAACTGTACATATCCTTTGATCAATTGTATATTTGGAAAATAAATTAGTCTCTTCTGTCCCATGAATAATTAATAATTCATCGTATTTCCACATTTGTGAAAGATATAACCTTCTTTCTCCATTTTCTAAATGGTCTTTTTTATTTAGGACTCATCCAATAAAATCCAACTCTCGTTTAAATATATACAATGAGCAAAGCATTGTGCTACATACTCTTTCTGTCATCAAGGAACTTTCTACTGGTAGATAAAGCATATCGAATATCACACACACACACACACACACACACACACACACACACACACACACACATATATATGCAATATGAGAATTTGAGAAAGGTGAGAGCACTAACTAGGGGAAAGGCAATCAGGAAAGGCTTTCTTTATAAATTAGTTTTTAATTTATGGAATAAAACAAGCATTTCCACAACATAGTATAATTTAAAAAAAATAGATGGTTGCAAATGAAACTGCAAATCTACTACATAAAACTTGGTACTATTTTTCAATATATGTTAAAATTATCATGTAAATCTCTTTTTTCTTCTTCTCTCCCTTCCTTGCCCTAGAGATGACAACCATTAGACACAAGTAAGCATATATATATGTAAAATTATTCTATACATATTTCAATGTATCAGTTTTTTCCTCTGGATATAGAGTTTTCTTCATATGTCCTTTATAGGTAATTTAGGTATTTAAAATAGTTAAAATGAACCATTTCACCAAAGTAATTTTTAAAACAACATTGTTATTATTGTATAAATTTTTCTTTCAGTTCTGCTCATTTCACTTTTCATTATTCATGCAAGTCTTTCCATGTTTTTTCTAAGATCATTGATCCCATCATTTCTTATAGCACAGTAGTATTCCATCACAGCCATATAGCACAACTTGTTCAGCCATTACTCAATTGATGGACATCCCTGAAATTTACATTTATTTGCCACCACAAAGAGAACTGGTATAAATATTTTAGAATATATAGGTTCTTTTCCTTTTCCCCAAATCTTTAGAAATAGACCTAGGAGTGGTCTATAGATGTCACATGAATTGAACCTGAAAAGAGCAAATTATTCTTAGAAACTAAGATAAGGAGGAAAGTTCCAACCATGGGGAACTACACACACACACACACACACACACACACACACACACATCCATACATCCCCACATGTGTATATAGATGGATGAGTGTGTGTGCGTGTGCGTGTGTGGGGGGGGGTCTGGGTGTGTGTGTGTGGGGTGTACACAAGACTTGACATATTGAATTAAAGAAGCAACAAATGTAAAATTTGGCTAAACTATGGAATGTGTAAAGGGAAGTAACATGACAGAATCTGGAAAGATAGTTGGTAGTCAGATTTTAAAGAATTGTAAATGCCAATCTAAGAAGTTTCCATCTTAGAGGTAATAGAGAGCAATTGAAAACTCTTGAACAGGGCAATAATATAGTTAGATCTGGACTTTGGGTACATCAGTAGGCAGGTATGTGGAAGATAGCTTAGAGTCAAAAGATAGTAAGAGGATGATGCAAATATGGTACTAAATTAGTGTTGGCCTCCAGAATGATGTGAATGAGGGAGTGTAAGAGATGTTCTATAGGGCAAACCAACAAGAATGATGAATAATTGAATTTTAGGAGATGAGGAGAGAAGTGTCAAGGATGAAAACAAGATAATAGAACCAAATGGATGAAAGGATCTTGATATGCTTAAAAGAAACAAAAATTTTGGAGAATTAGTGAATGTAAGGGAAGGATTACAAGTTTGTTATGGATATGTTGAAATATTTTAAAATTTATGAAGAAGATTATATTCCTCATTCCCTGTACTTAATTTGATTTATTTGTTCCTGAATATGATAGAATTATATATGCTTACCAATTTCTACCCTATTTCCTGCGTGTGCCACAAAATTTACTCAAAACTTATTTGTGAGCATTATTTAGAAAGTTGTAAAAATGTGTTATCATTTGTTTTATACAATAATAGTATATCTTACATTTATATAGTGCTATAATATCACTTTATTCTCATAGTAGCTCTGGGAGGCAGATATTCTTATTATACTATTTTTTACAGATGAGAAAACTGAGGCAGAAAGTGGTCAAGTGATGTATTTGTTAGGTTGTTGTTGGTATATAGAATTTCAGGGGATTTGTGGACTTTGAGTAGGGACTTCATTTTCAGCCCAAGAGTTAATCTAATAGGGGGCGACTAGGTGGCGCAGTGAGTAAGAGCACCGGCCTCAGAGTTGGGATGACCCGAGATCGAAACCGGCCTCAGAAAATGAGCACCCACACATAAATAAAGTCTAGCTGTGTAACCTTGAGCAAGTTACTTAACCCAAATTGCTTTAAAAAAAAAAAGAGTTAATCTAATGACCCTGACTCTATCTAGAAGCTTTGTTTATCTTATATTTCTGCATCTGACTTTTAATTCAATATATTAATAGTAAGGGTGGTGATCTCCCCACTTTATTCTCCAGATTTCACTCTAAGCTTCTTTTGGCTATTTCACAAATTTTGACTCAATCTCAAAGGGTACTCTGTTTCATATTGCTTTTCTCTTTCAGATTGTTTCAAGCAATGGGAATATTATTACTATTATGTGTATGATCACAGTATGTGACTATTTCAAAGAAGAAAAGAGGCATTTGGATAACTTCCTGAATATTAAGAGGAAACTCTGTCACATTTCCTTATCTTGGGCCTCACATTTTTTATCAATTGAATAATTTGAACTTGTACTCAACCTCTTCATGCCTCAGTTTCCTCATTTGTAAAGTGAAAGATGTATGCTTGATAGATTTTAACCCCACTTCTAGTTTTAAATCTATTTATATTTTTATTTGAATTATATTTAATTCCTAGGAACAATTTTTGATAGTATTTAGCTTGCATCTCAGGGACATTTTAACATATTCATGTCCTTTACATACACCAATCCCTTTTCATTCCCTTTCCAAAGAGGTGTTTTCACCACCACTTGTAATATTTTATAGGCTGTTTGCTCTCTCTGGGATTTTAAAAGACAAATCTCTAATATAAAGATTTTTTCAATCTCAATGGTATCATTTTCCTCCTTGAATATTCTATATATCTCCTTTGAATACCTATTCATTTAACCCCTGATTGTCCCTCATTTTTCAAGATCAAAAGCAAATTTATTCCTGATATGAGATTTACATCTTTTCTACTCTGTCCAACTTGCCCAATTTTTAATTGAATCATCTTTTTAATCACATAATTCAGTATAGTTTTTAAAAGGAAGAAGGTGATTTGGTTGCCACTCTTTTAACTCATTTTTATAATGTTATTATATTTATTAGGCAAGTCCATTGCTTAATAGACTCTAGGCTCATGTACATGATTAATAAGGTATTTTTTCATGATAGGGTAACTAGCTTGCTGCCAGAAGAGAAATGTGAATCATTTCAGCATTATTGTTTGTACTTTAGAGCTTATAAATGTAAGTATGTTTATGGTTTGACATGAAGGTTGAGTTTAAAGTTAAGTGCTTTGTGGAGTATTCAAAAGTATATAGTGAAAAGAAAAAATTTGGGGAATGTGACATGTAGTTGATCATAAATTCTGATTATGGAGATAAAATGGTATCTGACAATCTAAATTCTTTGATCTTTCTGAAGGCATTTAAGATTAAATTAATGGAAAAAGAAGCCTGAAACCAGAATGTTATGTTACTTTATGAATATTTCAAATATGGCCTTATTGGTTTCTCTGAGGCCTGACTCTAGGAATCAGACTCCCCGATTTTTATTATTATTGTCATGTCTTCTAAGAGGGAACAAAATAGTCTTCAATCAATCAGTCAGTCAACAAGCACTTATTAAATGCCTACCACGTCATGTAGTAAAGATTTCAAATATGTAAATTGTCTTATTTTGAAAGAATCAACATTACCCTAAGTTTTGTTCATTGTTTGGATAATACAATATAAATCTTATTTTAGGGTTATGGGTATCAGCTAACTAAAGAGGTATAGTATTTTGCTGGCTAGGAATTTTTCTTCTTTACTTGCAATCATATCACAAGTTTAGCCACTTATTGATAATAGTAACTAAAATGCATTACTTTAGCTCATTTCAGTCTTGTAATAACCCTGGGATATAGACATCCACTCCCCTACTTTCATTGATGAGTCAGGATCCTACAGCTAGGCTGATTATATCTCTTCTTTAGGTTACTAAGGAGTAGGCCTGATGGATCACAGTTGATTCTCCAACAACATTAAATTATAGTCTCATGCAAGCTAAAGAAAATCAATTTAATCTTGAGAACTTCAGTTAATTTTGTGTGTGTGTGTGTGTGTGTTTGTGTTTGTGTAGGTCTATGCATCTGTATATTAAAGAGTGTTCTGATCAAGCAAAAAGTTAAGGATTCCTTAACACTCCTACATCCCCTCATCCTCAGGTGAGTTTTGTTTTGTTTTGTTTTTTTCCAGAGGTTTGGCTAGTTATCATGTTCACTTTAATTTTTGGAATTTCTTACCTTCTCAACTGCTTAATAATGCATCAGCAACCCCTAGGGAACAATCAAGTTTCTTGGACCTATCTGAACATGGTTCTTATACAACATCATTCTTATTTTGAAAGTAATTTCCCACTTAATCTAAAGTCTTTTGAATAATTGTTTGATTGATAGAGACCTGTTCTAATATCTAGCAAAGTCATACATTTCCAAAGTATGCCATTATTTTCCACAAAAATCTGGTGATAGATTTTGGTTCAACTAAGTGTAAAATTTTCTAACACTGATTCCTATGCACTTATATAGAACTAAATTCCCCATCAAACAATCATCTAAGCATCTATTAAATGTTTATTGCTTACCAGACTCTGATCTAAGTACTAGACACACAAAAAAACTGTATCAGTTCTTGTCTCCAAGGAGTTTACCAGTCTTGGGAGACAATATGTATGTGATTAGTATACAAGCTATTTAAATATATACAAGCTATATAAAGAGTAGATACAAGCTAGACATAGATAGAGATGCTACAAATTGGGGTCATAAGGATAGGACTTGTACAAAGAGTTCCCCTTGAGCTGAGTTTTATAGGAGGTTTGTGATTCAAAAGGTCAAGGTGAGAGGAGAGGTAGTTCCAGGTTTGGGAAAGCCAGAGCAAAAGGAACTGGAGATGGAGTGTCAAGTGGAATATCAAGGCCAGTTTGTATGGACCATATTTTGTGAGAAGGGGAAAAGGATATAAAAAGGCTAGAAAGTTTGATCTGGGTCAAAATGAGCCAGGATTTGAAAGTCATATATAAGAAATTATATAAAATCATGTGTGTGTGTGTGTGTGTGTGTATATATATATATATATATATGTTATATGTGGCATGTATGTATATTAGTCAAATGTATGTGTGCATATAAGTAAATTCATATATGTATGTATTTATATATATAGAGAGAGAGATATAAGAAATTACATTAAAATGTTTTTTTTCCCAAATGCTTTATTAACTTCTAGTTTACATCAATAATTTCTACCAGATTTGACTTACAATTTTTTCCCCCATTTTTCCCCTACCCAGCAGGGGATGTTGGAGGCACCCACTTTTGAAGAGGGACAGGATCAAAGTAGGGAATGGACCAGGTGGGGGGTGGGATGCGTGGGAGGGAAATATAGCCAGTCTTTTACAATATATCTACTATGGTAATGTTTTGCATAGCTATACATGTACAACATATACTGAATTGCTTATCTTCCTAGTGGGAATGGGTGACAAGGGATGAAGGAAATGGATCTGGAGTTTGAAGTTTTAAAATTAAATTTTTCAATTACATATAAATACTATTATTAATACTATTTTGCATGTAATTGGGAGATAAGATGTGCAGGCATTGGGGCACAGAGATTCACCTTGCCCTAATGGAAAAGTCAAAGGGGGTATGGGAGAAGATATGGGAGTGAGCAGATTGGATGAGGGGATATCTAGTAGGACTGCTATTCTGGGGTGGTGGGTAGGGGAAAAATGGGGGAAAAAATTGCAACTCAAATCTGGCAGAAATGAATGATGTAAACCAGAAGTTAATAAAGCATTTTGAAAAAAATATTTTGAAATATTTTAACATGTAACTGGGAAAAATATATCTATAAATAAAACCTGCCCTATGGCAAGGAGGCATTTTCAGAATTTGTTCAGTAATCATTGTGAATGTCCCAAAACTACAATGGAATGGAAGATATTGTTATTTTAATTTTGACCTTACCTATTATTTTTAAAATTCTCATATTTTTCTGAGTTTTAAAAATTGAAATTATCTTTATTTTTCCTTGTTATGTAAAGGCCAATATCTATTTTATCATTACTACAATAAACACAAAAGTATTTCCTAAAATTTGATCTACCATCATTTGATTATATTTTGGGCCACCAAAGAGGTTGAATTCTGTTATCTGCTGTTTTCTGAGTTTCCCAGATACCTTAAATAGTCTTTGTGTCTTATGTGAAATCCTTCTGCTTCTGAGTTTTTGTTTTTAATATTTTATTGAAGAATAGGATTATTCTGATTTTTAAATCAGCATGAAGAGTGATGATGAGACCCAAAATTTCTGATGGGCCCCCCGTTGTGTTTGTCACAAAGTATGGCAGACATGGTTATGTTTCTAGCAATATGGCAGCTGCCAGAGGGAAGCAAATAACAAGGTCCAAAAATGCCAATTTTAACTTTAAAAAATGCATAATTCACACAAGGTATGGACTCTGCCTCACCATGGATCTTTCAAAACTATATAATGAGGAGTGTACATTACATTGTCCTAAAAATCTGCTCAGAGTAAATATCTCTTCTAAACAAAGATCACTGAAAGCCGTGCTTTTGTTTCAGATTAGTTTGGCTCCTAAACTTTAAGACAGGAGGGAGCACAGTTTTTAGAAGTAGTTTTGCTTTTGAACCAATTACTTATATCAATTCTGCAGGGAACTGACCTTTGCAAGGAAATTTTCAAACAGCCCATAAAGGTGTCTCATAGTAATCCCTGGCTAGATAGAACCTTAGTGAAGTACAGGATGTTTGGAATTTTCATGTCTCTCATAAAAGAATATCATAACACTGAGGATACCTCTCTCAACTAGGGCTCGTTAATTCTGATCACACTGTATTTTTAAATCCTTAAAGTTCAAAGTGACTCTAAAAAAAAAAAATAGCCAATTTCCCAGACAAATCTCCCATGTCAAAAGAATTATGTATTTTGCACAAGTGATTCAAGATAATAAAAAATAATACTTTCTCTCCCCGGTATCCTCCCAGCACACAGTAGTATTCAATATTTCCTATATCTGTTATAGATTTCAATAAAAATACTCAGTCTACACAATACCAATATGCAGAAAAGGAACTAAATATTAGTCTGTTATTTGGATGTTATCAAAATACCTAAAGTCTTCACTTATCACCTAGGTAAATTGTTGTTTTTATAGTAAAGCTAAAGGTTGATAAGCCATGTGGAATGAATTATATATTGTGAAGTCATAGATACAGATGGTTATCCATCCACTACTATATGGAAGAACATTTGTATTAAAGTACATGATCATTCTTTTTTAATATAAGGGACACTGCATAGTCTCTCTTTTAGTTCCAGTATATCCAGGGGAAATGGTTGATTCCTTCTTTTCAAATTAGTCACAATATACTCCAGGATCAGTTTATTAGAAAAGTGAAAGAACCCCTTCCCTTCATTGATTTGTAAAGCAGGCAACTCAACCTTCCCTTTCCTTCATTGATTTGTAAAGCAGAGAACTCCACCTTCCTCTCCCTTAATTGATCTGTAAACAGGCAGGACCCCCACCCCTTGCTTTCCCCTAATTGATCTGTGGGCAGGAGTCCCAGACTAGGGCTTCCCACAGGTGGGAAATTCAAATGTATACTGAACAATCACTGATTGTAGTTTCAAATGTACACTGACCAATCACTGTAGTTTCAGCTTACCTGGCTATGGAAGCTCTATAAAACAGGTACAATGTCTGTGCCAAAGCACTGTCTGATTTGGGCATGTACCCCGACAGTCCCTCAGTAATAAAATCTACTTTTTAAATTAAAAAAAAAAAGTGAAAGAGAGTTGGAGATAGTGACAACAAACTGGGGTAAACTTCATTATTGGAATGAAGGACAGAATCATGTTGCCAAAAATTCAATTAATACAGAATTTTATGTACATTCTAGTTTGATCCCCACAATCAGTTAAAGTCAGGAACTCAGGAATAACAAAATTGGTCAGAAGCCTGAATAATATTTATTTTTAAAGGAAAACAATATTTGTTGAAAGAAAGTAGCATATCTTCATGGAATACGTGTTGCATGCTTTAACTGGACAACATTTAGTTATGGATAATATACGGGGGGATACACATTAACTCTATGCTTACTCTATTTTTAAATCCTGACCATGATACCTATTTGTCTTATGATCTTGGATGAGTCACATTAGCACTCAGAATCTCTATAGAAAGGACACAATAATACTCATATTTCCTTTCTCACAGATTGTAGGGAATGTACTTCATAAACCATAAAATATGATAGATAGATGTACAAGGATATAGATGAGTTGGGAGCTAAATCACTATAGCGAATAACCACAGCAATAAGATCACAGATCCATTGGAGCATACACATACGATTCAGCCAAAGTAGGAAGTATTAGGGAAATATTCCAGTCAAGACTTGTACCCTGGACAATGTAGCATAAGAAAAGAATGTCTAAGGACATTACAATGTGTTGTACCTGTCACCTCCTCCACCTGATTCTGTCTTTCAGGTTAAGCCCTCTTCCAAAACATGGAAACTAAGAGAATGTCCAACAACTAAGGAGTGGCTGAATATATTGTGGTATACAAATGTGATGGAGTACTATTGTGCTGTAAGAAAGGAGTAGATAGATAATTCCCAAAAGATTTTTGGGAAAAAAGCAACTAAATGAACTGATACAGGGAGAAATGCATAGGACAAGAGAATAATGTATGTAATGATACAAATATTATATATATATATATATATATGAATAATTTTAGGACTTTCATAAACTGATGAAAAATGAAATGAGCAGAACCAGGAGAATAATTTTATAATGACAAATTATAAAAATAAATAAATCTTTGATAGCTTTAAAATTATCAGTATAATGATTCCAGAATATTGATCATAAAACATGCAATTCATTACAGAGTTGTGATAGATTAAGGATGCAGAATGAAAAACATAGAATCGATAGATAGATAGATAGATAGATAGATAGAGAGAGAGAGAGAGAGAGACATGGATATTGAAATAGACATAATTGGTATAGAGTCACTGGGAAATTTGTTTTGCTTGACTATGTTTATTCGTCACAAGAAAAATGCTTTTTAGATGTCCTTTTCTTTAGGGGAACAACAGAGAAAAGAGATTTCTAGTCATTTAAAAAATAAGTTGGGGAGTATTATAGATGTGAAATATTGCATGGACCATTCAGATGAACTTACTGTATTACTACTTTTAATTAACTATTTTGCTTTAGTACAAGACAATCCTAAAGAATCAGGAGGAATCTGTAAATAATATATAATGTAAAAACAAAATACATCAATAAATTGGAAATGAAAAATAGGCTTAAATAAGTACCTTTTTCTCCCTTGGGTTTATTTTTTATTCAGTAATATGAGAGCTGACTATATTCATCTTACACTTTTCTAAAACATGGAATTTAATTTCTATAGCTTTAAAACTAGGCCTAATTATAAATAACCAATAGCCTTACTTCATGTATCATTTCTTTCCCCCCCACACTTTTATTTTATTAAATTATTATCTACTTTTAGTTTGCACCATTCACTTCCACAATCCTTTGATTTACAAATTTTCTCCCCCCACCCCTCACCCCCTCCACCATGGAGGCATGCAATCCAATATAGGCTCTTCAAATACTTTCACATTAAGCATTAGTCATTTTGTAAAGAAGAATTATAACCAATGAAGTGAACAATGAGAAAGAAGGAACAAAACAAAACTAAACACAAAGGAGAGATCAAGCAGTTTGCTTCAATCTGCATTCAAACTTCATAGTTCTTTTCTCTGGATATGGATATATTTTCCATCACGAGTCTTTTGGAGTTGTGTTATAACCTTGTATTGCTGAGAGGAGCCCAGTCTATCAAAGTTAGTCATCACTCATATGATGTGTTGGTAATTGTGTACAAAGTTCTCCTGGTTCTGCTCTACTCATTCAGCATCAGTTTATATAAGTTTCTCCAGGTTATTATGAATTCTGCCTGTCCCTGATTTCTTATTTTACAATAGTATTCCATTAAAATCATATACCACAACTTATTTAGCCATTCTCCAATTGATGGGCATCATCTTGATTTCCAGTTCTTTGCCACCACAAAGGGAACTACTATAAATATTTTTTGCAAACGCATCTTCCTCCCACTTTTATGATCTCTTTAGGATACAGCCCTAGAAGTGGTATTGCTAGGTCAAAGAGTATGCACTTCTTTATAGCCCTTTGGGCATAGTTCCAGATTGCTCTCCAGAATGGTTGGATCAATTCACAACTCCACCAAAAATGCATTAATGTTTCTATTTTTTCACATCATCTCCAGCATTTATCATTTTCCTGTTTTGTCATCTTAGCCACTCTGACTGGTGAGATGTGGTACCTCAGAGTTGTTTTGATTTACATTTCTCTAATCAATAGTGATTTCGAGCATTTTTTTCATATGTTTATAAATATATTTAATTTCTTCCTCTGAAAACTGCCTCAATATCCTTTGATCATTTATCAGTTGAGGAAAAACTTGTATTCTTATACATTTGACTTGATTCTCCATATATTTTAGAAATGACGCCTTTATCAGAGACACTGGTTGTAAAAAGTCTTTCCCAGTTTTGTACTTCCCTCTTAATCTAGGTTGTGCTGGCTTCATTTGTACAGAAACTTTTCAATTTAATGTAATCAAAATTATCCATTTTGTATTTCTTCATGCTCTCTATCTCTTGTTTGGTCATAAATTCCTCCCTTTTCCATAAATCTGAAAGGTAAACTCTTCCTTGCTCTACCAGATTGTGTACAGTCTCAGTCTTTATACCTAGATAATGCACCCCTTTAGACTTTATTTTAGTGTACGGTGAAAGATATTGGTCTATTCCCAGTTTCTGCCCTATTATTTTCCAATTTTCTCAGCAGTTTTTGTCAAATAGAGTGAATTCTTATCCCAAAGCAAGGGTCTTTGGGTTTGTCAAACAGTAGATTACTATAGTCATTGAGTGCTTTGTCTCCTGTACCTAATCTATTCCACTGATCTACCCCTCTATTCCTCAGCCAGTATCAAGTATTTTTCATGACTACTGCTTTATAATACAGGTTAAAATATGATATGGCTATGCCATCTTCCCTAGCATTTCTTTTCATTAATTCCCTTGATATTCTGAACCTTTTCTTCTTCCAGATGAATTTTCTTACTATTAAATAAAATAATTTTCTGGTAGATTTATTGGTATGGGACTAAATAGGTAAATTAATTTAGGTAAAATTGTGATTTTGTTTTCCTATTAGCTCAACCTAGCCATGAGCAACTGATGTTTTTTTCCAGTTATTTATATCTGGCTTTATTTGTGTGAAAAGTGTTTCATAACTGTGTTCATATAGGTCCTGGGTTTGTTTTGGCAAGTAGATTCTGAAATATTTTATGCTGTCTACAGTAGCTTTAAATGGAATTCCTCTTTCTCTTTCTTACTTTTGGACTTCATTAGAAATGTATAGGACTGAAAAGGATTTATTTGCGTTTATTTTATATCCTACAACTATGCTAAATTTATATATTATCTCAAGTAGTTTTCTACTTGATTCCCTAGAATTCTTTAAGTATATCATCATATCATCAGCAAAGAGTGATAGCTTAGTCTCTTCTTTACCTAATTTGATTCCTTTGATTTGTTTTTCTTCTCTTGTTGCTACAGCTAACATTTCTAGTACCAAATTGAGTAAGTGGCATGATAGTGGACATCCTTGTTTCACCCCCAATCTTATTGGAAATGCATCCAGCTTATCCCCATTACATATAATAGTTGCTGATGGTTTTAGATAGATGCTACTTATATTTTTAAGGGAGTCTCCATTTATTCCTATACTTTCTGGTGTATTTAATAGGAATGGGCGTTGTATTTTGTCAAAGGCTTTTTCTGCATCTATTGAGATAATCATATGGTTTCTACTAGTTTTGTTGTTGATATGATCAATCATAATAATAGTTTTCCTAATATTGAACCATCCTTGCACTCCTGGAATAAATCCTATCTGATCAAAGTGTATTATTCTTGTGATCGATTGCTGTAGTCTTTTTCTAATACTTTATTTAAAATTTTTGCATCTATATTCATGAGGGAAATTGGTCTGTAATTTTTGTTCTATGTTTTGGCTCTTCCTGATTTAGGTATCAGTACCATCTTTGTGTCATAAAAAGAATTTGGGAGGACTCCTTTTTCACCAATTTCCCCAAATAGTTCACAAAGTATTGGAATCAATTGATCTTTAAATGTTTGTTAAAATTCACTTGTAAAACCATCTGGCCCTGTAGATTTTTTCAGGAGTTCATTAATGGCTTGTTCAATTTCTTTTTGTGAGATGGGGTTATTTAAGTATTTTATTTCCTCTTCAATTAATCTGGGCAATGTACATATATATATATATATATTTTGTTTTGTTTTGTTTAGTTTTTGTTTTTGTTTTTGTTTTTGCTTTTTGGAGGGCAATTGGGATTAAGTAACTTGCCCAAGGTTACACGGCTAGGTTTTTGTTTGTGTGGGTTAAGTGTCTGAGGCCGGATCTGAACTCAGGTCTTTCTGACTCCAGGGCCAGCATTCTACTCACTGTGCCACCTAGCTGCCCCCGGCAATATATATTTTTATAAATATTCTTCCATTCCCCTAAGATTATCAAATTTATGGGCATACAATTGGGCAAAATAATTCCTAATTATTGTTTTAAATTCCTCTTCATTAGATGTTAATTCACCCTTTTCATTGTTGATGCTGGTAATTTGGTTTTTTTCTTTTCTTTTTTATTTTAACAAATATACTAAAAGTCTACCAATTTTATTTTTTTTTCCATAAAACCATCACTTAGTTTTATTTATCAGTTCAATAGTTTTCTTAATTTCAATTTTATTAATCTTTCATTTGGTTTTCAGTATTTCTAATTTAGTATTTAATTGGGGATTTACAATTTGTTCTTTCTTTTAGTTCTTTCAGTTGCATGCCCAATTTATTGATCTCCATTTTCTCTATTTTATTCCTGTATGCATTCAGTGATATAAAACTTCCACTAACAACTGCTTTCCCTGCATCCCACAAGTTTTGTTATGTTGTCTCTTTATTGTTATTCTCTTGAAGGAAGTCACTGATTGTTTGTATGATTTGTTGTTTGACCCACTCATTCTTTAGGATTAAATTAGTTAGTTTCCAGTCTATATTTCCATGGCCCTTTGTAGCAGCAAGAATGCCAAAATATGCCGGGTGGCTGCCAGCACAGGTTCTTGGATCTGCTTTTCTAAAAGAAAGCAACTCAAAATGGGTTAACAATCTTGCTTTAATCAAACAAATGTTATTTACCTACTTCAGGAGAAAAAGATCAGCACTCCAAACTTCAAAGAATACAAACAAAATACAAACAAGTTACAAGCAGAAGTTACAAGAAGACAAAGAAAGGGATCAAGCAGACAGGCCTCCAAATTTCTTGACCATTACATCCTTACCTAGTCAGTTACTAGAGAGAAAAGCATCAGCATCTTGGTTTTCAAAGCCTGGGGGGTGCTCAATGGCTGCCCAGAGTCTCATCTAGTCAAATCACACAACACTTCTCAAAGTGAGCCCCAAATCAATGTCTCACATCAGGGTTTATATAGTTTTCTCCTGGCTCAGATAATGTCACAACACTATTTATCCACTGCCCAATCACAAAGTATCTTCTGAAAAACAAGCCTCCCCCCACAGGCTCCAGGTGCACTTAAGCCTATCAAAGGGCCTAGGGGCAGGGAAGATCTTAAATTCACATTACCATAACATACTTTATTACATATAACTTTTATTGCAACATGATATGAAAAGGATGCATTTAGTATTTCTGTCTTTCTGCACTGGATTTTAAAGTTTTTATTACCTAGTACATGGTCTACTTTTGTTTATCTGCTATCTACCACAGAGAAGAAGGTATATTCCTTCTTATCCCATTTCAGTTTTCTCCAGAGGTCTATCATATATACCTTCTCCAACATTCTATTCACCTCCTTAACTTCTTTCTTGTTTATTTTGAGGTTAGATTTATCAAGTCCGGAGAGGGGAGACTGAAGTCCCCCACTAGTATAGTTTTGCTATCTATTTCCTCCTCTAACTCCCCTAACTTTTCCTCTAGGAATTTGGATGCTATACCACTTTGTGCATATATGTTTAACAATGATATTGCTTCATTTTCAATGGTACCTTTTAGCAGGATAGAGTTTCCTCCCTTATCTCTTTTAATTAAAACTATTTTTGCTTTTGTTTTATCTGAGATAAGGATTTCCAAAACTGCCTTTTTTTTTACTTTACCAGAAGCATAATATGTTCTATTCCAGTCTTTTACCTTCACCCTATACATATTCCCTCTGTGTCAAATGTATTTCATATAGACAGCATATTGTAGGATTATGGTTTTTAATCCATTCTGCTATCCACCTCCATTTTATGGGGGAGTTCATCCCATTCACATTCACAGTTATGATTACTATCTGTGTCTTTCCCTCCATCCTATTCCCTCCCTGTTTATGCTTTTATTTCTCCCTTCTCCTGTCATCTCCTTAAGAGTTATCCTTTCCACTGCCACCTCACTCAGTATTCCTTCCCTATCAACCTCCCTCTCTTTTCTACCCTTCCCATTTACTACTTTTTCCCTCCCTTTTAACAACCCCCCTTTTTTCCCCTTTCCCCTCCTAGTGCCTGTAGGTCACAATAGATTTTTATATTTAACAGAATATGCTATTCCCTCCTTGAATCAAAACTGATGAGAGAAAATCTTATACAATGCTCCTCTCCCTCCCTTCTTTCCCTCTATTATACAGTTTTGTGACTTTTCATGTTAGAATCCTGTACTTAGTTGATTATGTTTTTCCCTTCTTGAAACAAAACCAATGAGAGTAGAGCTCATTAAATGTTCATCTTTCTCTCTTCTTTCCTTCTATTATATGTTTTTATGCATATAGTGTGTAGCATAATTTACCGTTTTCTGCCTTTTCCTTTCCTCTTCTCCCATTAAGTTCCTTTGCTCCCCTTAATAGGGTTTTTTAAATCATCATTTTGTTTACTTTATACCCACACCCTCTATCTATGTATAACCCTTTTTTATGTCGTGATGATTATGCAGTTCTCAATATTGACAGGTATCAGCTTCCCATATAAGGATGTAAACAGGTTACTCTTATTGAAGAACAAGTTATGTGTGTGTGTGGATGTGTGTCTGTGTTTTCCATGTTTACCTTTTTATGTCTCTCTTGAGTCTTGCATTTGGAGATCAAATTTTCTACTCTGACTTTTTCATCAGGAAGGTCTGGAAGACCCTTATTTCATTGAGTGACCATCTCCTTGCCAGAAAGATTATGCTTAGCTTTGCTGGCTAGTTAATACTTGGTTGTCATTTGAGTTCTTTTGCCTTATGAAATATCATATTCCAATCCCTCCAGTCTTTTAATGTAGAAGCTGCTAGGTCCCATGTGATTCTGACTGTAGTTTCAAGATATGTCAATTTGAATTGTTTCTTTCTTGCTTCCTGCAGTATTTTCTCCTTGATCTGATAGTTCTGGAATTTGGCTCTAATAGTTCTTGGAGTTTTCAATTCGGGATCTCTTTCACAAGATGTCTAGTGTATTCTTTCTATAACTATTTTACCCTCTGGTTCTAGAACCTCAGGGCACAGCCACACTGTAGCCCTTCCTCTAGGACTCCCAAGCCTGCCTAGGGTTGGGCTATTTCAAGATTTTACCCTGAGGCAATATTCTCTGGGTTTTCAGTGTCTTAGTGAGAGAGTGGAGCAGCTAGAGTTTACTCCCCCAGGTTGGCTCCTAGGAACTCAGGTTGTTGATTTTTTTTTTAAACAAATACTTTATTAACTTCTGTTTTACATCATTCATTTCTGCCAGATTTTGAGTTACAATCATTTTCCCCCCATTATTCCCCTACCCAACCTCCCAGAATAGCAGTCCCACAAGATATCGTTTCCTCCAATCTGCTCTCTCCCATACCTTCTCCCATACCCCCATCGACTTTTCCATTAGAGGAAGATGAATCTTTGTGTCCCAATGCCTGCACATCTTATCTCCCAATTATAGGCAAAAGAGTATTAATAATAGTATTTATATATATATTTTGAAACATTTAATGTTACGACCTTGAATTTCAGATGCATTTCCTTCCTCCCTTGTCACCCATTCCTTCTTGGGATAGAAGTAATTCAGTATATGTTGTACATGTCTAGCTATGCAAAACATTATCATAGTAGATATATTGTGCAAGGCTGCTTATAATTCCCTCCCACTCATCCCACCCCCCAACTGGTCCATTCCCTACATGATCCTGTCCCTCTTCTATAGTGGGTGCTTCCAACCTCCCCTCACCCCAAGGATGCCCTCCCATCCATCATCTCTCCTCTCATCCCCCTTCCCCCTATCCTGCTGCAGGTTGAGATATCCCATTTAGTATGTATGTCATTTTCTCCCTGAACCAAATTCAATGTGAATGTGGTTTTGCCTTTTTAGCCTTCCTTATTCTCCCCCTCCTTTGCACCCACTTCCCCTACATGAGATAGTTTACCCTACCATGTCTCTCCCCATCTCCTCTTGCCACTTTCCTCTCTCACCTCATAATTTCATCCCTTGAGTACTCTCCCTTCCCAACAAAATCAACCTATGCCCTCTATCCATATATAACTGTAACCATATACACACACATTCACATATGTATTCATATGACCACACCCCCTTCTTCCATTATTTTCATAGTGAGAAAGATATCATCAGTCACAGTTATTGCTTTTCCATATAGGAATGTAAATAGTTCAACTTTGATAAGTTCCTTTTGATTTCTTTTCCCTGATTACCTTCTCAGGCATCTCTTGCTTCTTGTGTCTGGATGTCAAATTTTCTATTCAATTCTGGTTTTTTCCTCAAGAATGCTTGAAAGTCCTCTATTCCACTGAATGACCATATTTTCCCCTGAAACAAAATACTCAGTTTTGCTGGGTAGGTGACCCTTGGGTTCATTCCCAGTTCTTTTGCCCTCTGGAATATCATATTCCATGCCCTTCGATCCCTCAGTGTAGAAGCTGCCAGGTCCTGGGCTATTCTGATTGTGTTTCCACAATATTGAAATTGTTTCTTCCTGGCCGCTTGTAGTATTTTCTCCTTGATCTTGGGATTCTGGAACCTGGCTATAATATTTCTGGGAGTTTTCTTTTTGGGATCTTTTTCAGGAGGTGATCGGTGGATTCTTTCAACCTCTATTTTGCCCTCTGGATCTAAAACATCAGGGCAGTTTTCCTTGAGAATTTCTTGAAGGGTGATTTCTAGGTTCTTTCCTTGATCATGGCTTTCAGGTAGTCCAATAATTTTTAAATTGTCTCTCCTGGATCTATTCTCCAGGTCAGTGGTTTATCCCATGAGATATTTCACATTGCCTTCTAATCTTTCGTTTGTTTGGATCTGCTTAACAGCATCTTGATTTCTCATAAAGTCATTAGCTTCCATTTGCTCCAGTCTAACTCTGAAGGAATGAATCTCCTCAGTGAACTTTTGAGATTCTTTTTCCATCTGGCAATTCGACTTTTTAAGGCATTCTTCTCCTCATTGCCCTTTTGGGCCTCCTTTGCCATTTGAGCTAGTCTATTTTTTAAGGTGTTGTTTTCCTCAGTCAGGCTGTTGACCCTCATTTCATACTTTTCCTGCATCCTTCTCATTTCTCTTTCTAATTTTTCCTCCACTTCTCTTATTTGATTTTTAAAGTCCTTCTTAAGGTCCTCTATGGCCTGCAACCCACTCATGTTTTCCCCTGGGGCTTTTGGAGCAGGACTTCTGACCTCACAGTCCTTTTCCCGCTCTATGCCCCCAAAATAGGAGTCTAGGGTTGCATTTTTCTGTTTCCTTTGCCTTGGCATGTTGCCACTTAATTGCTTGACTTTTGGGCTTGTTGCCACACTATGGCTTTAAGGCCAGATAGAGGAATTTTCGTCCCGAACGTGTGGGGGGCAACTTCCGTTTCTGGCAAGCTATAAACCCACCCACAACTTCCACCCTAGATCACAATCCAGATCCAGGGAGGTTAAAGCAAGAGCGATTACCCCCCAAGACTGATCGCTGGATCTCCCCACGATTTGTAGGCTGGGAGCTGGAAATGCCTCTGAAAACTACACAGTGGCGTCTCCTCAGCAGCTTCTAGCCCCCAGGGGAGGGAGCTGACGCATTCCCCAAATACAGGTCCCAAAGTCCATAGGACACTAACCTCTTACTTTGTCCTAGGCAAGTCTATGTTGATAATTCTGGCGTCTCCACAGTTCCTGGTGTTCTGGGGTTCCTCCAGCTGGCTGCTGGCCCTGCCGCCCTGGGGCTAAAACCTCGGCTCATGTGGACCTGGGCTCAGCTCGGCTCCTGAGCTCTGCGCGCTGCCGGCTCCCAGACCACTGCGCTGGTCCTTCCTGCAGGGTGCTGGGCTGTCCTCAGCGGGAGGTTAGCTTCTCTGTGTCGTTCTGTGGGTGCTGGGGCTCCAGAAGATTTTCAGAGTCCTTTTTTACATAGTTTGTGGAGAATCTGGGGGCAGAGAGGCTTGGAGTAGCTGTTTCTACTCCGCCATCTTGGCTCCGCCCCCCTCAGGTTGTTGATTTTTAAACATCCAGGCTGATAGCCCCAGAATTAACTGCTGCCAAAGGCCTTGAACTTTATGTTATCCACCTCCAAAAGATCCCCAGTCCCATGGTGAGAGGTCTGGGAATTGCCCATATGGTGGCTGAATCAGCTTACCCGGGTTCACTCTGGCTCTTCTTTCCTCGGGTCTCAGGCCTGTGTTGGTGCAGCCCCCATATTCCACACTTCCCCTGCGCACATGTGCTCCTTCCTCGACTGAAAATCTGCCATGATCTGTCTCCCAATGGATTATGCCACTCTAAAATCCATTCAGTTTCACTTTTTAGAGGTTACTGAAGGAATTCACAAAGGTGTTGATGTGAGTTCCTGTTTTTGCCACACCATCTTGGTTTTGCCCCTCCATGTTTCCTTTCATAATACTAGCCCTCTATAAGCATGGAATTCCAGATGCTGTGGCAAAATTAAGCATCAGAGCCTTATGAAAGCTAAATCTCTTCATCATGCAGTGCTGATACTTCTCTTTCTGTACCATTGAGAGGAGTTTAAACCATAATTATTGTCACTTTATCCATCAATTGGAAGAAGTGATCCAAATTTTAAAAAAATATATATATATATATATCCATATTATGGGGGCATATAACTGTGTCTCTATTGATGAGAGATGTTTAGAATTAGAGGCAACTTTAGGGAACATGGAATATTTATTATTTTCAGGTGAGGAAACTGAATTTAAGGTTGTGAAATGATTTCTTCTGAGGTTAAAACAGTGAGTTAGTGATGATGCTGAGATTAAAACCCAGGTTTCTGTTTGCTACTTCACTATACCTTTTGAAGTGAAAAACTGCCCTTTAGCAAAATTTTCAAGTTGAGGAAACTTGTACTTAAGTTCCTAGGGTCTCCTTTATGTGCCCATTCTCCCTATGATAAAATCTTTGGGCATCCTAAGGGTGAGGGAGATATACATGTTCATATACATCTCTTGTGTTTATGTATGTATATACACATACACACATGTGTATGCTCTCAGGCTACAATACTACTTCTACAAGAATTTATTAAATACTTATAATATGCCAGGAATCTTGCAAAATGATACAAAGAGATACAAAGAAAGACAAAAAAAGTTTCTGCTCTCAAGGATCTCACAATTTGGGGGAAGAGACAACAAACAAATAATTGTGTTCAAACAAGATATATAGATAGTAAACTGGATGTAATTATTCAGTTAAGGTCCTACCTAGCTGGGTCCAGGGGGAAATACTAGAAAGGACTCCTAAAGAAGGTTGAATTTCAGATGAGTCTTGAAGGAAAACAGAGAAATGGAGGGAAGAAGTAAATAAGTATAGAACCTACTGTGTCAGGCACTATTGCTAAACACTTTAAAATATTTATTTTGATCCTTACAACAACCCTTAAAGATGCTATTATTGTCCCTCATTTTATATTTGGGGAAACAGAGGTTAAGTGATTTGTCCAGGATCATATAACTGTTAAGTGTCTGAGGCTGGATTTGAACTCAAATCTTCCTGACTCTAGGCCCTTCACTCCATCCATTGAACCACCAACTGCCTCTGAGAAGGAATAGGTAATAAGGGAAAGTACTCCTGGCATGAGAGGTAGCCAAAAAGAAGCACGGAAGCAGGAGAAACAGAGAAATATATCCTAAGAATAGCAAAAATGTCAATTATCATTATATTGTAGAGTATTTGGAGAAGAATAAATTTCAAGAAGACAAGAAAATGATTGTGAAGGAAAGGTGTTCCTACTTCTCCAAAATTGTATCATGTGTGTAATGGACTGTTCTACACATATATATGGACTGCAGAACTTGGTAGGTAAAAGAAAGGGGGAATTCATACAGTTCTATGATGGACATTATGTTGTTCTGTGGGCAGTCCTTCTTTAAAGGTTTTTATGTTGCTCGTGTTGCCAGGATACAGGGGATCTATGCTCTTTCACTTTTGTCCTGTCATCTGTCCTTTCCACATAGCCAATATGGCTTCAATGTGAAGCCTCAATATGAAATGTGGCCTCAAAGAATGAGCTCCTAAATGAACAAGTTTCCCATAGCTACACCATTATTAGTCATTAACACTCTAGATATAATATTTATTTCTTCATTTTTATTTAATTAACAAATTTAATTAAGCAAATTTGGCATAACCTTGAAGTGAAGTGATTGTACCTTGCTAAATGACAATTATTTTCTTTTTGACAGTCTTTGAGTTGTCCTAAAAAGAAAAAAAAAGTGTTGTGGGATTATGTTTGTTAATCAATAACATAAACTTAATATAAATAAATATATATATACATATTTATTATATATATATATAAGCATATATATTATATAAATGAATGAATGAATGAATCAAACAATGTAAATAAACTTTTAAAGGATAGTATCTAAAAGTGCTAAGATACTATCCTTTTGCATTAGGAGCTTTCATTCAGAAAGCATTTTTCAAAACCACAATATGTCTTTAAAAATCTTTTTAACATGATCTCCATGGGTGGATTATTTATTTACAAGAAAAACATAAGATGAAATATTAGTGTATATATTATGCATGTACAAATATATCAATATAGTCATGCTTTTTCCCCATAACTTCAACTTTGTCACTGTCTCTGCATGTATAAACCTCATCATACTTCTACAGTGAAGTAATTTCCACATTCCTATTCAAATGAATGTCTTAATTCTTTTAAGCTTCAATTTGAACTGAAATATGTGTGATCGGTGTCATATGCATCTTCAGAAAATCCATGGTAAATAATATTCATCACATCCATTCATTCTTTTTTGAGAAAATCATTGGTATAATTTATTTCAAAATGGCAAAACTATTTTAAAAAAATTAACAAGTATTTTATTTCTTAGCACATGATACTAGCCCCCCTTTCATTTTTGCCTTTAACAGTAATTTTTTCAAAATACATGTAAAGATAGTTTCCAAAATATATTTTTATAAGCTTCTGAGTTCCAAATTTTTCTCCATATTCCTTCCTTTCCTTCCCTTCCCAACATGACAATCAGATGTAGATCATACTTGTACAATCATTTTAAACATATTTTACATTAGTCATGTTGTGATAGAAGCAGCAGAAAATAAGGGAAAAAACATGAGAAAAATTTTTAAAACGTAAAAATAGTATCCTTCATTCTTCATTCAAACTCCACAGTTCTTTCTCTGGATGTGAATAGCATCTCCATCATGAGTCTTTTGGAATTGCCTTGGATCATTATTTTCCTGACAAGATCTAAGTCTATCCAAACTGATCATTGCACATTGTGACTGTTACTGTGTTAAATTTATTACTGGTTCTGCTTACTTCACTCAGAATCAGTTCACAAAAGTCTTTCCAAGACTTTTTCGAAGCTATCTGCTTACCATTTGTTATGGAAAAATAGTGTTCCATTACATTCATATGCCACAATTTGCTCAGCCATTTACCCCTTGATGGACATTTACTCAGTTTTTAATTCTCTGCCACCACAAAAGAGGTGCTATAAATGATTTTTTGTACATGTGGGACATTTTCCCTTTTTTATGATTTCTTTGGGATATAGAACTAGTAGTGGTATTATTGAATCAATGGAAATGTGGAGTTTTATAGCCTTTTGGGCTGAATTGTTACCCAGAATGTTTGGCTCACAACTCCAACAACAGTTTATTAGTATTGCAATTTTCCCATTCCCTCTCCAATATTTCTCATTCTTTTTCTGACAGATTAGTTCATCCCATAGGTGTGAGGTGATTTAAATTGTATTTCTCTAATCAATAGTGATTTAGAGATTTTTTTGTATATGGCTATAGATAGCTTTAATTTCTTCATCTGAAAATTATCTGTTCATATCTTTGACTATTTCTCAAATGGGGAATGACTTGTATTTTTTTTTTATAAATTTTACTTAGTCCCCTATATATTTGAGAAAGGAGAATTTATCAGATAGAAAGAGAAATCCCATTTAAAGTTACTATAGACCTTATAAAATATTTAGGAATCCACCTGCCAAAACAAACCCACGACCTATATGAACGCATCTATAAAACACTTTTCACACAAATAAAGCCAGATCTAAATAATTGGAAAAATATCAATTGCTTGTGGCTGGGTTGAGTTAATATAATAAAAATGATAATTTAACCTAAATTAAATTATATATTAAGTGCCATACCAATCAATTTACGAAGAAATTACTTTAAAGAGCTAGAAGAAATAGTAACAAAATTCATTTGGGAAAACAAAAGGTCCAGAATATCAAGGGAATTAAGGAAAAGAAATACTAGAGAAGGTGGCCTAGCTATACCAGATTTTACTCTGTATTATATAGCAGCAGTCCTCAAAACTACTTGGTACTGGTTGAGGAATAGAGTAGTGGATCAATGGAATAGATTGGGTACACAAGACTCAGCAGTCAATGACTATAGTAATCTACTGTTTGATAAACCCAAAGACCCCAATCTTGGGGATAAGAACTCACTAATTGACAAATAATGTATTGTGACAACTAACTTTGATAGACTGGACTCTTCTCAGCAATGCAGGGTTATAAGTCAACCCCAAAAGACTCATGAAGGAGAGAGATGTATACATCAAGAGAAAGAGCTAGAAAGAACCGAGTTTGAATCCAGATTAAGCAAACTAACTGCTCTTTTTATTTTTCATGTTTGGTTTTGTTTCCTCTTTCCCATTCTTCATTCCATCTGATACAATCCTTCTTTATAACCTGACTAATGTCTAATGTGGAAGTATTTGTAGATCATATACTTGATTGTATGCTTTCATTGTGGGGGTGGGAAGGGAGGGATAGAAAATCTGAAACTCAAGGAATTGTGGAACTGAATCTTATAAACTGAAAGTAAACAAACAAATTAATAATAAACAAACAAACAAAAAAGAAACACTATGTGTAAAAAAATGTTTCCCAACTTTCTGCTTTCCTTTTAATCTTGGTTGAATTGACTTTGTATGGGCAAAAACTTTTCTAATTTAATGTAATCACAGTTATTCATTTTGCATTTCATTATGTTCTCTATCTCTCTTTTGGTCATAAATTCTTGCCTTCTCTAAAGATCTGACAGGTAAACTATCCCTTGCTCTCCCAATTTGCCTATGATATTACCCTTTATGTCTATTTTTTTAAACCAGACCAGCTTTGTGGGTTTTTTTTTTCTGTATGAATCCCCCTTCCCTCTCTCTCCCCAAATCTAAGGGGTTAGGGTGGGACAAGGAGATGTCTCACAAAGGGCATTGGTGGTAGGGGAAATGTCATTAAGGCAGTAAAAGATTCTGTGTAAAATGGTTAAGGATTTGGAAAGGGTACGTGTATGGAGGATCGTCTTCTCCCTCCTGTCTTGTGATGCCATCCATCACGGTGGTGGTAGGAGTGTTCCTAGTGTCAGTGGGGAGGGGAAATGACAGCTAGACTTCTGTATTGGTCCTGGATACAGTCCCTCCAGTGCTCATTCTGTGTTCCCTTCCCCAGCTGTCTGTAGATAAGTGTGTTGCAGGGCTTGGAAGGCAGGGATTCGTTTTGGGCTGTTAAAGGTCAGCATTTCCTGTAGCAGTTGTGCTCCAAGCCGCTCCAGCTCAGGCACAACAGACTGTTAAGGCTGGGGACTACAAGGAGTAAAGCCTCCATGGGGCAGAGAAACATCGGGAGGATAATCATCTTCTTCTGGGAGCCCAATCAGGTCAAAGATTTTGCTTACCTGGTCAGCTTCAGCATTTCAACAAAAGAGAGGCGTCCTACAGAACATTTCTGCAAAGATGCAGCCAACACTCCATAGGTGTTTTCATATGCTGATTACAGGAGAACCTCAGGAGCCTGGGACCAGAGAGTGACTCCCACAGGTGTGAGTGCAGCTGTAGATCTGGGCTAAGCCAAATTCAGCCAGCCTGCCTGTTCCACTACTAGTCACAAGTATGTTTTCTGGCTTCAGGTAACAGTGAACAAGACAGTTGTCATGAAGAAAGTCTAGGCCTCTTAAGAACTGTCTCATTAGGTCCTTGATGGTCTTCAGGGGCAGTCCTGGTGGAGAGGCCTTGTCCAGATATGTCCTCAGGTCTTGGTGCACATGTTCAAATACCGGGATCAACTTGGTCTCTCGGTCAGTTTGGGCAGTGGCACAGATATCCATCAGCTGGACAACATTGGGATGTTCAAAGGCCTCTAACCTCCTAAGGAGGGACACCTCCTAGACAGTGCTGACTGGCAGGCCCCCTCTACTTCCTATTCTGGTAAGGACTTTCACGCTCTTGAGTGCCATGGCATAGCAGCTCTGTGAGTCTCGGGCCTTGTACACTGTCCCAGAGGCACCAACACCCATCTTGGCCATGGGTTCATACCAAGGAATGTCCATCCTGGGACTCTTCCAGTGCCAGGGAGCATGTGGGGCGGGGACTGACAGTTATGTAGGCACCACAGCCGGGCCAGCAGAGCCATGCAGGGTAACTCGGTCCTGAGGGGCCAGATGCAGCAGGCCTTACCATAGACTCTTGGGGGCTAGAGTCCCTTTATGTCTTAATCATGTACTGATTTAAGCCTTATCTTGGTGTAGGGTATGAGATGTTATATGCTTAGTTTCTGCCATACCATTTTCTAGTTTTCCAAGCAGTTTTTGTCAAATAGTGTGTTCTTATCCCAGAAGTTAGAGTTTCGGGTTTATCAAACAGTAGATTAATATAGTCATTTGCTACTGTGTCTTGTGTGCCTAATGCTAGGGGTGTGGGGGGGGAGGGAAAACTGCAGCTTTGAGGCTATATGTGGCCCTCTAGGTCCTCAAGTGTGGCCCTTTGATTGAATCAAAACTTCACAGAACAAATCCCCTTAATAAAAGAATTTACTATGTAAAACTTGGACTCAGTCAAAAGGTGGCACCCAAGGACCTAGAAGGTCATATGTGGCCTCAAGGCTGCAAGTCCCCCACCCCAGACAGAACCTATTCTATTGATCTATCACAGTATTTCTTAGTGAGTCATGTCCTCATATGCAAGTCTTTTTTTCCTGTTTGATGATGAATTCTTTGGTATTGGTGACTTATGACAAAGAAAAATGAAAAAAAAAAATTCTTGGTTTTGTGCAAAATGTCCTACAGTAATGGTGGCAGAATAACAAAAAAGAAAGAATGAGATACAAATAGTTACATTGTTTCTGTCTTTACAAGTGAAGCTAGTTGTCGATACCTTAAATATGAGTGGGGTATATGTGGTATTCAGGTAATATTAGCACCTCTGGTGTGAGGGCTTGCTGAGATCTTTTCAGGGCTGCTCATTTTGTTGTCTACCTTTTACCCAATTGCCACCTGTGACTTCAAGAAACTGTAGCATGGGAAGCAGCCACATCCTGGTAAACCATCTCAGGAGATGGGCTAAAGCAGGTTGAGTGTAACTGATGAACTTCAAACCCATCAGTGAATTAGGGAAATGTCTACCCCAAGAGTGTGAAGACTTCCTTTGTTGGAATGGGCAGATGAGAAAAATGTGTTCCCCGTAGCCATGAAGGCAGCTGATGCAGAGATTGTGGAAGGTTTAGAGCTTGGTTAGACATAGATAATGTTACCCTAGGCCATTGCCAGCCATCTTGACTTTTGTCTTGTCAATGCACTTCAATTACTTTGGAAGAGACAGCAGGGATGACTATTTTGTACAACTCTTTCTCATTTAAATCTAATTCATGCTCAGGTTAAGACATAGTCTCTGATGTCACTACTCCTCTTCAAAAATGAAGGAAGAACATATATGAGTAACGAAATACCTAAATGTCAGTCCCTTAAACATTTTCACTGACCAATAAATTGACACTTTGTTAGAGCAATTGTATCACATTATTCTTAACGTTCTACAATAAATAAAAAAAATTGAAAATATACTCTCTTCAATGAAGTCTTAATCTGTGGTCCACAGACCCCCAAGATATCTATGAATAGATTTAGGGGTGTGGGTGTACTTTGTTAGGGGAACATCTATCTATCAATCTATCTATGTCTATCTATCATCTTTTTTCATGAACTTTGGGTTTCATTTGTAATCCTATATGTTTTATACATTTAAAATAAATTTCTGAGGAAATTTGGGTTTTATCAGACTATCCTGAGGCACCACAGTACAAAAAAAATGTTAAGGCCCTTGATCTATTAATGTGATGTGGGGGAAGGAATGCTTTGGGACCAACATGGCAGTGAAATTAGGAAATGACTGCTTCAAATAGTCCTAACTCTAGTAAAATAAAGCAGTTAATGTCAGTTTATCTTTTATTTCTTTCTACCCAGGTTTTGCCCAGGCTATTTCCTTTTATAAGCTGAGTCAAATTCCTATGTATATAAATAAACTTTCTTTGCTGCCATGGATTCTTTATTTGACAGTTAAAACCAGATGGCTCCCTTGTGGGCTCTCTGTGGTGTATTTGTCAATTGTCTGTCTGTCTTCCCTACAGACTAAAAACAGTTTATTTGCCTGATTGCCAAATTTCAAGCATCGTGAATAGTCCACTGGAGCTTTCCACAATTTGGATTTCTCTTCATAGTCTATGATTTTGATTTTTCCCCTTTGGTTTGACTGATTCTTTTGGTACTGAGGTGACACAGTCACAGTAATAAACTAAAATTGAAACCATTCATATTCAGAACTTTAGCCCTTGATAGGCAACATTAGGTCTTTGTGTTGCCATATTTTCTAACAGGACTTATACAACATTTCAAATTGCAGAGATTTTGTGAGAACTAAACACCATTTTCAGAAATCCATGTGCTTTTAAAGTAGAAATAACTATTTACCAACCAAATTCTAGATTTCTCCTTTCCTACTTCTTAAAAAGTATTTCTTTTATAGAATACTAGGAAAAGCATATCTCTTGTGATACATTATAACTACAAATGCCATCTTTTCCTGTGTCTTATCATACCTGAGGAATATTCTTCATTATTGTTATGATTGAAGCAGCCAAGATTGAAGTACAAAATTGAATTGTGCCTGTGATCCTTTTCCCGCCTCTAAGACATCTGTACTTGGTTTCAAAGGAAGTTTGCTTACATTTGTAAATTATACTTCCTTTTCCTCCAACTCCTCAGTCCTCTTTCACATAACTTCTATAATCTATTGGTACATTTAGAATTACCCCAAGAGTTCCTATTCATCCCTACATTGAAGTTGATAACTTTCCTTGGATGTGGAGGCATGTGAAAGAGGATTTTTTCCCCTTTGTGTGTTTCTTATTTTAAAATTTATCTTTATTAGGAAAGGAACTATGTGTTTTTATTAATGGATATAAAACATTCAAGATATTGTTGAATATAGTATTTATGGTTTGGATTTTCATATTATTGTAACGTTATTCCTTAGGTCATTCTCACAGAATCACTCTTAAGTTATATGTAAAGATAAGAAAATAATGTGTCCAAAATAATGAAGAGATTTGTATTTTCACTCTATGTGTGTTTTTGTGGGGTGGGGAGTGATGGATTTCATAGGAAAACAACTCTCATGATCTTCTTCATCAAAAAATAGTTATTTTGGATTTTTATTTCACTTCCCTAAATGGATGTGAAAGTAAATATCTTTGGGGCAAGAGAATGATTTTATATTCACTCAATAGCCATTTCACAACAGAAATTGAGATAAATAAGGGGAAAATGAAAATTTGAAAATTGAATAGAGTTTTAAAATCCCATTCTACATCTAGAAAACTTTCAAAATTGGATTTTAAATTTTTGGGGTTCTTCATTCTGTTTGCATTCTGTGTGCACAATAACTGCTACATTCATTTCTACACAAACTGTGTAGTTTTGTGTATTTTGGCTTTGGCAATTGTATTTGGTCTCTCTCATTCACTAGATTGGTGGTTTCTTGAAAGCAAGGCCTGATATGTCCATATACTATTTCCTCCAATTTTGTGTATGGGGACCACTTAAAAACTTTAATATAACAGTGGCATAAATATTAATGATTAATTTATTATCAGTTAAACTGCTTAATTTGCTCTACAAAATGAAGAGCAGATTTTCTTCTTAGAAGGCTTTAAATACTTTTCATCATATACAATTTGAGAGGAACAATTGAGAAGATTCTGCTTGAACTTTTTTCAGTAGTTTTATAAGGACCCAGGAGAGTCAAAGTGAGCTAGATAAGGTCATCCGTATTTTGGGGGAGGGTTGATCTTCCCTGGATGTCCATTCTACTTTCAAATCTCTCCCAAGGACAATTAATGTTCATTAATCCCTTTTTTGATTGCAAGACCCCATAGCAAAAATGCAAAATCAAATATTCCCCAAATATCCTGGGGGTTCTATAGGTAGAAAATAGGCACCCTGAGATTTATCACAGTGATTAACTTCTGACTGAATATAATAGATGGCCCTTGAGCACCCTCCTTGTTATGCAGACTGTGATGATAAGGTTTGGTTACTGAGTCTTTCATCAAAAAGAAAAAAAAATCATCTATTAAACAAATAAAATTATTACCAAAATGGTCTGGTGCACTTTCTTGTTTTGAATGCTTGCTCTCCTAACATTTTTTCTAATGATTTTTTTTTTTACTAACCTTGAAATTCAAATGTTGCAGCTATTGTATCTGGTATCTGAGGTTATCTGATATCACTGAATTACTTTTTAATTAATTGATTAATTTATCAACATTCACTTTTATAAGATTTTAAATTCTAAGGTTTTGCCCTACCACCTCCCCAAGACAGCATGCAATTTGATGTAGTCTATACATGTATAATAATATTAAACATATTTCCACATTAGTCATGTTGTAAAAAAAAAATCAGAGCCAAAGGAAAAACCACAAGAAAGCAAAAAGCAAATGAAACAAACAAACAAACATACAAAAACAGTAAATAGTATATTTTCGTAAGCACTGAGTCTCCATAATTCTTTCTCTGGATATGGATGGCATTTTCCATCATGAAACTTTTGCTTTGCTGAGAAGAGCTAAGTCTAACAAAGTTGGTCATCACACAATGCTGCTGTTATTGTATACAATGTTCTCCTGGTTCAGCTCACTTCACTCAGCATCAGTTCTTGGAAGTCTTTCATGAAATCCACCTGCTTGCCATTTTTTATGAAAAAAATAGTATTCCATTACATTGATATACCATAACTTGCTCAATAATTGTACAATTGATGGGCATCACCTCAATTTCCAAATCTTTGCCACCACAGAAAGAGCTGCTACAATTAGTTTTATACATGTGGGTCTTTTCCCCTTTTTTTATGATACATAACTAGTAATGGTATTGCTGGAGCAAAGGGTATATGCAATTTTGATTGTTCTATGGGCATAGCTCCAAATTGTTCTTCAGAATGGTTGGATCAGTTCACAACTCCACCAAAAACACATTAGTGTTATATTTTTGCCACATCTTTTCAACATTTATCATTTTCTTGATTTTTTTCTTAGCCAATCTGACTGGTGAGATGTGGTACTTCAGAGTTGTTTTGATTTGCATTTCTATAATCAATAGGGATTTAGAGCATTTCTTCATATGCTTATAGATATCTTTAATTTATTTCTCTGAAAACTGCCTGTTCATATCCTTTGACCATTTATCATTTGGGGAATGACTTGCATTCTTATAGATTTGACTCAATTCTCTGTATATTTTAGAAATGATTCCTTTATCAGAGACATAGGTTGTAAAAATTCTTACCAAATTTCCTACTTCCCTCTTGATCTTGGTTACATTGGCTTTGTTTGTACAGAAGCTTTTCAATTTAATGTAATCAAAATTATCCATTTTGCATTTTATAATGCTCTCTAATTCTTGTTTGGTTCTAAAGTCTTCCCATCTCCACAAATTTGACAGGTAAACTATTACTTGCTTTCCCAGATTGCTTACATTATCATCCTTTATACCTAGACCATGTACCCATTTAGACTTGATTTTGGTATATGGTGTTAAATAATGGTCTATGCCCAGTTTCTGCCATAGTATACCCCAGTTTTCCCAGCAGTTTTTGTCAAATAGTGCATTCTTATCCCAAAAACTGTAGTCTTTGTGTTTATCAAACAATAGTTTACTATACTCATTAATGACTGGATCTCCTGTGCCCAATCTATTCCATTGATCGACTTCTCTATACCTCAGCCAGTACCAAGCAGTTTTGATGACTGCTGCTGTATAATACAGATTAAAATCTGGTATAGCAGGGGTAGAGTCAAGATGGCAGAGTAGAAACAGCTCTTCCTCAAAGCTCTTACTCCCACTACCTCCAATTTTATATAAAAGGGATCTCTAAACAAACTCTGGAACTCCAGAACCCACAAAATAACAAAGAGAAGCTAACCTCCCGCTATGGACAGCACAGCAGCCTGGCAGGGAGCAGCTAGCACAGCACTCTGGGAGCAGAGCCCAGGTCCACATGAGTCGGAGGTTTTAGCCCCAGAGTGGACTGATCAGCAGCCTGCTGGAGAGACTCCAGAACACCAGCAGCTGTGGTGTTTCCAGAATTAACAACACATAGATGCCACAGACAAAGTGAGAGGTTAGTGCCCTATGGACTTTAGGACTCATTATTTGGAAGAGCATGTCTGCCTCTTTCCCTGGGGAGGCAAGAAGCCATAGAAAAGCTTCAGCACAGTCCCAAACACATGGGGAAGCTTCAGTTTCTGCCCTACTAACTGTAGGCGTATCTGGCAATCACTCTTGTGGGTAATCACTCTTGATTTACCCTTCTTTGATCTGGATTGAGGTCTGGAGTGGAGGTCTTGGGATTTGTAACAAGCTTGGCAGAGCATGTGGGGGCTTCAGAGAGAGCACCCAACTAATACCTTCAGCAGCTGGGGAAACCCCAATGTTTGGAAAGGAAGTTCCCCTGGTTGGTGGCAGAGTCCTACTGTGGCAACAAGCCCAAAAGTCAAATAATTGAGTGGCAACATGCTGAGGCAAAGGAAAGAAAATAAACAGAAAAATTCAAAATTATACTCCTATTTTGGGGGCAAAGACAATCAAAGCATGGAACAGGAGGAGGACTGGGAGGTTAGAACTCCTGCACCCAAAGCTGCAAGTGAAAATATGGGTGCGGGGGGCGGAGCCAAGATGGCGGAGTAGAAACAGCTCGTCCAAGCCACTCTGCCCCCATATTCCCCCCAAACTATGTAAAAGGGGACTCTGAACAACTTCTGGAGCCCCAGCACCCACAGAACGACACAGAGAAGCTAACCTCCCGCTGAGGACAGCCCTGCAGGAAGGACCAGCACAGCGCTCTGGGAGCTGGCAGCGCCGAGCCCAGGTCCACATGAGCCGAGGTTTTAGCCCCAGGGCGGTAGGGCCAGCAGCCGACTGGAGGAACCCCAGAACACCAGCAGCTGTCGCAACTGCAGAATTATCAACATAAACATGCCTAGGACAAAGTAAGAGGTTAGAGTCCTATGGACTTTGGGACCTGTATTTGGGGAATGCGTGAGCTCCCTCCCCTGGGGGCTAGAAGCTGCTGAGGAGACAAGCCATTTTGTACTTTTCAGAGGCAGCTCCAGCTCCTGGCCTGCTAATTAATTGTAGGGAGATCCAGCAATCAGTCTTGGGGGGGGGTAATCGCTCTTGCTTTAACCTCCCTGGATATGGATTGTGATCTAGAGTGGAAGTTGTGGGTGGGTTTACAGCTTGCCAGAAACGGAAGTTGCCCCCCACACATTCAGGACGAAAATTCCTCTAGCTGGCCTTAAAGCCATAGTGTGGCAACAAGCCCAAAAGTCAAGCAATTAAGTGGCAACATGCTAAGGCAAAGGAAACAGAAAAATGCAACCCTAGCCTCCTATTTTGGGGGCATAGAGCGGGAAAAGGACTGTGAGGTCAGAAGTCCTGCTCCAAAAGCCCCAGGGGAAACCATGAGTGGGTTGCAGGCCATAGAGGACCTTAAGAAGGACTTTAAAAATCAAATAAGAGAAGTGGAGGAAAAATTGGAAAGAAATGAGAAGGATGCAGGAAAAGTATGAAATGAGGGTCAACAGCCTGACTGAGGAAAACAACACCTTAAAAAATAGACTAGCTCAAATGGCAAAGGAGGCCCAAAAGGGCATTGAGAAGAATGCCTTAAAAAGTCGAATTTGCCAGATGGAAAAAGAATCTCAAAAGTTCACTGAGGAGATTCATTCCTTCAGAGTTAGACTGGAGCAAATGGAAGCTAATGACTTTATGAGAAATCAAGATGGTGTTAAACAGATCCAAACAAATGAAAGATTAGAAGGCAATGTGAAATATCTCATGGGAAAAACTACTGACCTGGAAAATAGATCCAGGAGAGACAATTTAAAAATTATTGGACTACCTGAAAGCCATGATTAAAGAAAGAACCTGGAAATCACCCTTCAAGAAATTCTCAAGGAAAACTGCCCTGATGTTTTAGATCCAGAGGGCAAAATAGAGGTTGAAAGAATCCATCAATCACCTCCTGAAAAAGATCCCAAAAAGAAAACTCCCAGGAATATTATAGCCAGGTTCCAGAATCCCCATTTCAAAGTGAAAATACTACAAGCATCCAGGAAGAAACAATTTCAATATTGTGGAAACACAATCAGAATAGCCCAGGACCTGGCAGCTTCTACACTGAGGAATCGAAGGGCATGGAATATGATATTCCAGAGGGCCAAAGAACTGGGAATGAACCCAAGGGTCACCTAACCAGCAAAACTGAGTATTTTGTTTCAGGGGAAAATATGGTCATTCAGTGGAATAGAGGACTTTCAAGCATTCTTTTTTTTTTTTTTTTTTTTTTTTTTGAAGCCACTCATTTATTAAGGCCCAGCTGTCAACCGGGAAAGTTGTGAACCACATCAAGTATTACCATAGGTTTCAGCACACATACCTGAAAAAATGTGAAAAATGGAGATATTGTCCTTGGAGTAAAATGCAGAATATATTTTAGACATGATAAGTTTTAATTTTTTTACAAACCACATTATATTCAAAATATTTGCACCATTAAAAAATTAAATAAAAAACCCTTTGATTCAACCAAGTTATTTTGTGCTTTTTATACGGCCTAGTGAAGCCATCTTCATTTTTCTATGAAGAATTTGCTCTGAGCTTTTCTGGACTTTTCCACGGTTTCAAAAGTGATCATTCCCCTTGGCAGCTGCAGTTTGTCATTTTCTGTATCCAGTATGTTCTCTGCTTCACCTTTCATCCTCTGCAGAAGTGTTCCATAGCCCATGTCATATTGATAAGCAAGTACAAAGCTTAATGGAACAACAGGGAGGAAGAGGGCTGGTTGCTTTTTTTTAATTGCTCCAGCCGTGAGACCGACAGCAGCAATGCCAAAAAATGCCCCAAAATATTTGAGGAATTCTCTTGTTCCAGCGATCTGCATGGCCATCTGCCTTTCTCTCATCTCATTTTGCATTGTTAACTGCCTTTCCATCTGAAGTCGAGTATTCATTTGCATAAATTCCTGTTGCTGTTTCATGTTTTCACTCATATGTTTTGAAAAAAGAAATCCCATTTTGATCGAGGACAGGGAGGGTTCCCAGGCGCTGCTGTTCTTGTTCCGGGAAGGTGGCTAGCGGGCTAGAGCACTTTCAAGCATTCTTGAGGAAAAAACCAGAATTGAATAGAAAATTTGACATCCAGACACAAGAAGCAAGAGATGCCTGAGAAGGTAATCAGGAAAAAGAAATCAAAAGGAACTTATCAAAGTTGAACTATTTACATTCCTATATGGAAAAGCAATAACTGTGACTGATGATATCTTTCTCACTATGAAAATAATGGAAGAAGGGGGTGTGGTCATATGAATGCATATGTGAATGTGTGTGTATATGGTTACAGTTATATATGGATAGAGGGCATAGGTTGATTTTGTTGGGAAGGGAGAGTACTCAAGGGATGAAATTAAGAGGTGAGAGAGGAAAGTGGCAAGAGGAGATGGGGAGAGACATGGTAGGGTAAACTATCTCATGTAGGGGAAGTGGGTGCAAAGGAGGGGGAGAATAAGGAAGGCTAAAAAGGCAAAACCACATTCACATTGAATTTGGTTCAGGGAGAAAATGACATACATACTAAATGGGATATCTCAACCTGCAGCAGGATAGAGGGAAGGGGGATGAGAGGAGGGAGGATGGATGGGAGGGCATCCTTGGGGTGAGGGGAGGTTGGAAGTACCCACTATAGAAGAGGGACAGGATCATGTAGGGAATGGACCAGGTGGGGGGTGGGATGAGTGGGAGGGAATTATAAGCAGCCTTGTAAAATATATCTACCATGATAATGTTTTGCATAGCTAGACATGTACAACATATACTGAATTACTTATCTCCCAAGTGGGAATGGGTGACAAGGGAGGAAGGAAATGGATCTGAAATTTGAGGTCTTAACATTAAATGTTTCAAATATATATAAATACTATTATTAATACTCTTTTGCTTTTAATAGGGAGATAAGATCTGCAGGCATTGGGACACAAAGATTCATCTTCCTCCAATGGAAAAGTCGAAGGGGGTATGGGAGAAGGTATGGGAGAGAGCAGATTGGAGGAAGCGATATCTTGTGGGACTGCTATTTTGGGAGGGTGGGTAGAGGAATAACGAGGGGAAAATGATTGTAACTCAAAATCTGTCGGAAATGAATGATGTAAAGCAGAAGTTAATAAAGCATTTGTTTAAAAAAAAAGAAAATATGGGTGCGTTAAAAGCCATAGAGGACCTTCAAAAGGATTTTGAAAATCAAATAAAAGTGAAGGAAAAATTGGGAAGAGAAATGAGAAGGATGCAAAAAAAGTATGAAATGAGCGTCAACAGCCTGACCGAGGAAAATAACACCCTAAAAATAGACTAACTCAAATGGCAAAAGAGGCTCAAAAAGGTAATGAGGAGAGGAATGCCTTAAGAACCTGAATTTGACAGTTGGAAAAAGAATCTCAAAGGCTCACCGAGGAATAACTTTATTCGGATTTAGAATGCACCAAAGGGAAGCTAGTCCTGTTAAACAGATCGAGACAAATGAAAGAATAGAAGGCAATGTTAAATAGCTCATGGGAAAAGCCACTGATCTGGAAAATAGAGCCAGGAGAGATAATTGAAAAATTATTGGACTACGTGAAAACCATGATCAAAAAAAGAACCTAGAAATCATGCTTCAGGAAATTCTCAAGGATTCTTGGTTGCAAAGAATTGGAAAGTGAAGGGTTGACCATCAATTGGGGAATGGCTAAACAAGTTGTGTTATATGCATGTAATGGAATATTATTGTGCTAGAAGATATGAGGAGGAGGTGGTTCTCATATTTACCAGGAGAGGCTTATACCAACTGATGCTGAGTGAGAAAGTAGAACGAGGAGAAATTTGTACACAACCACAGACACAACATATGTGTGATGACCAACTATGACAGACAGGACTCTTTCTCCACTTCTCTTATTTGATTTTTAAAGTCCTTCTTAAGGTCCTCTATGGCCTGCAACCCGCTCATGGTTTCCCCTGGGGCTTTTGGAGCAGGACTTCTGACCTCACAGTCCTTTTCCCGCTCTATGCCCCCAAAATAGGAGTCTAGGGTTGCATTTTCTGTTTCCTTTGCCTTGGCATGTTGCCACTTAATTACTTGACTTTTGGGCTTGTTGCCACACTATGGCTTTAAGGCCAGATAGAGGAATTTTCGTCCCGAACGTGTGGGGGCAACTTCCGTTTCTGGCAAGCTGTAAACCCACCCACAACTTCCACCCTAGATCACAATCCAGATCCAGGGAGGTTAAAGCAAGAGCGATTACCCCCCAAGACTGATCGCTGGATCTCCCTACAAATTTGCGGCCTGGGAGCAGGCGCAGCCTCTGAAAACTACAAAATGGTGTTTGTCCTCAGCGGCTTCTAGCCCCCAGGGGAGGGAGCCGACGCATTCCCTAATACCAGTCCCAAAGTCCATAGGACACTAACCTCTTACTTTGTCCCAGGCAAGTCTATGTTGATAATTCTGGATTCACCACAGCTCCTGGTGTTCTGGGGTTCCTCCAGCTGGCTGCTGGCCCTGCTGCCCTGGGGCTAAAACCTCGGCTCATGCGAACCTGGGCTCGGCTCAGCTCCTGCGCTCTGCGCGCTGCACGCTGCCAGGTCCCAAACCACTGCGCTGGTACTTCCTGCAGGGCTGCTGGGCTGTCCTCAGCGGGAGGTTAGCTTCTCTGTGTCGTTCTGTGGGTGCTGGGGCTCCAGAAGTTGTTCAGAGTCCTCTTTTACATCGTTTGGGGGGAATGTGGAGGCAGAGTGGCTTGGATGAGCTGTTTCTACTGCGCCATCTTGGCTCCGCCCCCCAGACAGGACTCTTTCAGCAATGCAGTGATATAAGTCAATCTCGAAAGACTCATGAAGGAGAGAGATGTGGCATCCAGAGAAATAACTAGAAAGACCTGAGCTTGAATCCCGATGGAAGCAAACTATTTGATCTTTTTCTTTTCATCGTTTTGTTTTATTTCTTCTTTACCATTTTTCATCCCACCTAGTACAATACACCTTTGCAACTTGACTAATGTCTAATATGAAAGTATTTGCAAATCCTATATGGGACTATATGCTGTCATGGGGTGTGGGGGGATGGAGTGAAAGGAAATTTGAAAATCAAGGAACTATGGAATTGAATCTGTTAACTAAAAATAAACAAATAAATTAAAAAAAAAAAAGAAATTCTCGGGGCGGCTAGGTGGCGCAGTGAATAGAGCGCCGGCCCTGGAATCAGAAGGACCTGAGTTCAGAGCCGGCCTCCGACACCTAATCCGCACAAACAAAAACCTAGCCCTGTAACCTTGGGCAAGTTACTTAGCCCCAATTGCCCTAAAGGGGCGGCTAGGTGGCGCAGTGAGTAAGAGCGCCGGCCTCGGAGTTGGGATGACCCGAGATCAGATCCGGCCTCAGAAGATGAGCACCCACGCATAAATAATGACTAGCCCTGTAACCTTGAGCAAGTTACTTAACCCCAATTGCTTAAAAAAAAAAAAAAAAAGAAAGAAAAAAAAAAGAAATTCTCAAGGAAAATTGCCCTGATGGTTTAGACCCAGTGGGTAAAATAGAAGTTGAAATAATTCACCAATCACCTCCTGAGAAAGATCCCCCCCAAAAAAAGTCAGAGGAATATTATAGCCAGTTTCCAGAATTCCCAGACCAAGGAGAGAGTATTATAAGCAGCCCGGAAGAAACAATTTGAATATTCTGGAAATGCAATCAAGATAGCACAGGATCTGGCAGCTTCTACTCTGAGGGATCGAAGGGCTTGGAATATGATGTTCTGCAGGGCAAAGGACCTGGCATTAAAAGCAAGAATCACCTACTGAGCAAAAGTGAGTATCATGTTTCAGGGGAAAATTTGGTCATTCAGTGGAATAGAGTACTTTCAAGCATTCTTAATGAAAAAACCAGAGTTTAATTGCAAATTTGACATTCAGATACAAAAAGCAAGAGATGCTTGAGAAAAGCAGGGAAAAGAAATCATAATGAACTTATCAAAGTTGAACTATATACATTCCTACAGGGAAAAACAATAACTGTAACTGATGAAACTCTTCTCAGTATGAAAATAGTTGAAGAAGGGTATATGGGCATATGGCTACATATGTGAATGTGTGTATATATGTTTACAGGTATACATAGAGGACACAGGTTGAATTTAATAGGAAGGAATGATACTTAAAAAATGAAATTAAGAGGCTAGCGAGGAATATAATGAGAGATGGGGAGAGACAGAATGGGGTAAACTCATAGAGAAGAGGCAAGGGAAAATGGTTACAATGAAGGGGAAGAACAGGAAGGCTAAAATACAAAACCTTATTTTCATTGAATTTGAATCAGGGAGAGAATGACATACATACTAAATAGGATATCTCACCCTATAGTAGGACAGTAGGGGGGAAGGGGATGCTGGGGGCATGATGGAAGGGAGGGTATTAGGAAACAGGGGGAGGGAAGTTGGAAGCACCCACTTCTGAAAAGGGACAAGATCAAAGTAGGGAATAGACCAAGTGGGAGGGGGGATAGGAGGGAGGGAAATATAGTCAGTCTTTTACAATATATCCACTATGGTAATGTTTTGCATAGCTACACATGCACAATATGTACTTATATTCCCAGTAAGGATGGGTGACAAGAGAAGAAGGGAATGAATTTGGAATTCAAAGTTTTAAAATCAAATGTGTAAAGATGTACAAATACTATTATTAATACTGTTTTGCATATAATTGGGAAATAAGTTGTACAGGCATTGGGGCATGGAGATACACCTTGCCATACTGGGAGAGTGGAGGAGGGTATGAGAGAAGATATGGGAGAGAGTAGATTCTATGAAGGGTTATCCTGTGGGACTGCTATTCTGATGGGGGGGTAGGGAAAAATGGGGAAAATGAGTTGTAACTCAATATATGGCAGAAATGAATGATGTAAACCACAATTTAATAAATCATTTTGGAATTAAAAAAATCTGGTATAGCTAGTTCACCTTCCCTAACATTTCTTTTCATTAACTCCCTTGATGTTCCAGACCGTTTGTTCTTCCAAATAAATTTTATTATTATTTTGTCTAACTCTAGAAAGTAGTTTTTAGATAAAATTGTAAATTTTATCAAATTGTAAATTGATTGGTATGGCACTAAATACATAATTTAGTTTGTGTAAAATTGTCATTTTTATTATGCTAGCTCGACCCAGCCTCAAGCTATTGATCTTTATCCAGTTAGTTAGATCTGACTTTATTTGTGTCAGACATGTTTTGTCATTGTGCTAATATAGGTCCTGGGTTTGTTTTGGCATGTAGATTCCCAAGTATTTTAAATTGTCTACAATGACTTTAAATGGGATTTCTCTTTCTATCTCTTGCTGTTGAATTTCATTAGAGATATACAGGAATGCTGAGGATTTATGTGGGTTTATTTTATATCCTGCAACTTTGCTAAATTTATTTATCATCTCAAGTAGTGTTTTACTTGATTCTCTAGGATTCTCTAAGTATATCATGATATCATCTGCAAAGAGGCATAGTTTGGTCTCTTCTTTTCCTAATTTGATTCCTTTTGTTTCTTTTTTTTCTTTAATTGCTACTGTTAACGTTTCTAGTACCAGATTGAATAAGAGGGGTGATAGTGGACACCCTTATAAACTCCTGAACTTATTGGAAATGCTTCTAGTTTATCCCCACTGTATATAGTACTTGCTGATGATTTTAAATAGATGTTATCAACTATTTTAAGGAAGGCTCCATTTATTCCTACACTTTCTAGTGTTTTTAAAAGGAATGGATGTTATACTTTGTCAAAAGCCTTTTCTGCATCTATTCAGATAATCATGTGGTTTTTGCTAGTTTTATTGTTGACATGATCAATTATACTGATGGTTTTCCTAATATTAAACCATCCTTGCATTCCTGGAATAAATACTACCCGATCAAAGTTTATTATTCTTGTGATAAGTTGTAGTCTTTTAGCTAATATTTTATTTAAAATTTTTGTATCTAAATTCACGAGGGGAATTGGTCTATAATTTTCTTTCTCTGTTTTATCTCTTCCTGATTTTGGAATCAGTACCAGATTTGTGTCATAAAAATAATTTGGTAGGACTTCTTCTTCACTAATTTTCCCAAATATTTTGTAGAGTATTTGAATCAATTGTTCTTTAAATGTTTGATAGAATGCGCTAGTAAACCCATCTGGGCCTGGGGATTTTTTCCTAGGGCATACATTGATCACTTGTTTGATTTCTTTTTCAGAGATGGGGTTATTTAGGTAATTCACTTCCTCTTCATTTAATCTGGGCAATTTGTATTTTTGGAAATATTCATCCATCTTACTTAGATTGTCATATTTATTAGCATACAATTGGGAAAAGTAATTCCTAATTATTGTTTTGATTTCTTCTTCATTGAAGGTAGATTCACGCTTTTAATTTTTGATACTCATAATTTGGTTTTCTTCTTCCTTTATTTTTATCATATTGACTCAGGGTCTATCAATTTTATTCTTTTTTTCATAAAACCAGCTCTTAGTTTTATTTATTAATTGAATGCTTTTCATAATTTCAATTGTATTAATCTCTCCTTTGTTTTCAATATTTCTAATTTAGTACTAAATTGGGGGTTTTCATTTTTCTTTTTTTCTATCTCTTTCAATTGCATGTCCAATTCATCGACCTCCCTTTTCTCTAATTTATTAATGTATGCACTCAGGGATATAAAACTTCACCTAAGAACTGCCTTTAATGCATCCCACAAATTTCAGTAAGTTGTCTCATTATTATCATGGTTTTGAATGAAATTACTGATTGTTTCTATAATTTCTTGTTTGACCCACTTATTCTTTATGATTAAATTGTTCAATTTCCAATTAGTTTTTAGTCTATCTTTCCAAGGCCCTTTATTGCATATAATTTTTATTGCATCATGATCTGAGAATGATGCATTCAATATTTCTGCCTTTCTGCACCAAATTGTGAGGTTTTTATGCCCTAGGACATGGTCTATTTTTGAGTATGTACCATGCACCCCTGAGAAGAAATTAAATTCCTTTTTATACCCATTCAGTTTTCTCCAGAGATCTATCATATCTAGTATCTTTAAAATTCTATTTGCCTCCTTAACTTCTTTCTTGTTTATTTTGAGGCTAGACTTATCAAGTTCAGAGAGAGGGAGATTAAGGTTCCCCACTAGTATAGTTTTGCTATCTATTCCTTCCTGTAATTCCTTTAACTTCTCCTCTAGGAATTTGGTTGCCATACCACTTGCTGCATATATGTTCAGTAATGATATTGCTTTATTCTTGATGTTGCCTTTTAGCAGGATATTGTTTCCTTCCCTATCTCTTTTAATTAGATCTATTTTTGCTTTTGCTTTATCTGAGATAAGAATTGCTACCCCTGCTTTTTTTTTTTTACTTTAGGAGAGGCATAATACATTCTACTTCAGCCTTTTACCTTTACCCTGTGTATATCCCTTTTTTTTTCAAATGTGTTTCTTGTAGACAGCATATTGTAGGATTATGGTTTTTAATCCATTCTGCTATCTGCCTCAGTTTTATGGGAAAGTTCATCCCATTCACATTCACAGTATGATGACTATCTGTCTCTTCCCCATCCTTCTCCCTTCCCCTCCTTGAGGTTTTCCCTTTGACCACCCCCTCCCTCAGTGTTCCCACCTTGTGACCCCCCTTCTTAACCTACCATCTTCCCTTACTACTATTTCCCTCCACTCTAATCCTCCCCTTTATTCTTCCTCTTTTCTATCCCCCTCCCCCTTAACCTCCTACTGCATATAGGACACAATAAGTTTTCATACTTATTAGAGTATGTTACTCCCCATTTGACACCAAACTAATGAGAATAAGTTTCAAACAGTGCTTCTCTCCCTCCCTCCTTTTCCTGTATTCAATGAATTTACATTTCTATTCACATTAGAACCTTGAACTTAACTTATTATGTTGTTCCCTCTTTGAACAAGAACCAGTGAGAATAGTGTTTAAATGATATTCCTCTCCCTCTTTCTTTCCCCTCTACTATAGTGTGTTTTTATGCCTCTTCAAATGGCATACTTTAACTTTTTCTATCTCATCCTTTCCTTTTATCCCATTACAGTCCCTTTGATCTGCTTAATGAGGGTTTTTTTTTTATGTTCAGGTTAGTTCATTCATACCCACACCCACTATCATGGCCCTTTTAAAGGCCATGATAATCATATAAATTTCAATATTGACAGTTATCAGCTCTCATGTAGGGATGTGAATATTTTGTTCTTGTTGCATCCTAAGTTATGTGCATGTGTCTATGAATGTATGTGTGTGCATGTATGCATGTGTGAGTCTCTGTTTTCCTTGTTTAACTTTTTATGCCTTTCTTGAGTCTTGTAATTGTAGATCACATTTTCCATTGATTTCTGGCTTTTTCATCAGGAAAGTCTGGAAGTCCCTTATTTCAATAAATGACCATCTCCTTGCCTGAAATATTATGCTCAGTTTTGCTGGGTAGTTAATCCTTGGTTTTAGTCCTAGTTCTCTTGCCCTATGAAATATCAAATTCCAATCCCTCCTATCTTTTAATGTAGAAGCTGCTAGGTTCTGTGTTATCCTGACTATAGTTCCATGGTATTTGAGTTGTTTATTTTTGGCTGCTTGAAGTATTTTTTCCTTAATCTTGTAATTCTGTAATTTGGCTACTATATTTCTTGCAGTTTTTGATTTGGGATCTCTTTTAGGAGGAGTCCGGGAATTATTTCATTAACTCTTTTATCTTCTGATTGCAGGACTTCAGGAAAGTTTTCTTTGAGAATCTCTTGGAGGATATTGTCCTGGCTGCTTTTTTCTCAATGCCTTTCAAGTAGACCAACAATTCTTAAGTTATCTCTCCTGGATATATTATGTCAGTTGTTTTTCAAGTGAGATATTTTAGACTTTCTTCAATTTTTTAATCTTTGTTTTGCTTGTTTAACTCTTAGTTCATCATAGAGTTCTGAGTTTCAATTTGACTGATTCTAAATTTTAGCAAATTATAGTTTTCTGTTGGTTTTTGAAGATCCTTTTTAGGGAGGTATTTTCTCCAATTACTTCACATATTTTACTTTTTAAGGATTTGATTTCTTCAGTGAAACTTTTTTTTTTTCCAATTTGGTCATTGCCTCCCTGATTTGGTCTTTAAAATCTTTCTTAAACTCCTCCAAGAATGCTATTTGGGCTTGAGACCAATTCATATTTCCTTCTGTGGTCTCAGGTGTGAGTAAAGAGTCCAAGTTGTCCTCTATATTTGGTTGTTCTTGACCTACATAATAAGCTCAGATAGATTTTCTTGCCTTCCCCTTCTCCTTCTCAGCTTTCTTCCTTCCCATTGTCATTCCCTATGTCTTAATTTCTCAGGCTGTGAGCTAAGGGATTGGTCATTGACTTTGAATGCTGTAGCCTCTGGGTGTCTAGTTTGAGGCTAAGGCAGAAGTCTCAGTGAGGTATGCTGATGTGTATAGAGTAATCTGTGGAAGGGGGGTCATCTGGCAACTTCAGCTTTCTTCCTCTGTACCCCTGGGCTACAGCTCAGGCAGGCTTTTGCTGCTCATGTGATGTGGGGCTTGTTGGGACCCTTCCCCCTCTTCTCTTCAGACTCCTTGCTGCCTCAGTTACACCCCTTCTCAATGACTCCCATGCCCAAGGCTATTTCCACTATTTTAGGATTTCACTCTGGGTGAGACACTTATCTTTGGGTTTCCTACTTTAAGAAGGAGTAATCAGAGCAGCTAGAGTTTACTCTGTCATTCTAGCCCCTTTAGAAACAGGCAGGCAATTTCTAAACTTCCAGACCTGGGGCTGATAGCCCCAGGAGAAGCTGCTGTCTCTGCTGTGGACCCTGAGCCCTCTCTTACCTGGCTCCAATAATTCTTCCTGTCCCCTGATGAGATGCTGCTCAGATGGCTGTGATTCATCCTTGGGATGGGTAAGTCAGTTGGCTGGGGCTCCTTCTCTTTCTGGTGTAGTCTGCTTGTCTTCTCTCAAATCTGAGCTGTACAGACCTCACATGCTCCATGCTCCCCCTGTCAAGATCCACTGGGCCCTTTCCTGGGCGGTCTTCTGCCACAATCTGCCTCCCAGTGGATTCTGTCACTCCAGAATCCATTTAGATTCATTTTTTAAGGTTTAGTGATGGGATTCACAGACTAGCTTAGAGAAATTACTGCTTCCTTTCTGCCATCTTGGCTCTACCACCCCATCACTCTATTTCTTAACTAATACCAAATAATTTTGAAAATTTGCCTTATAATATAGATCCACTCAATTAAGAAACATTTATTAAGGACTTGTAATATGCTAATTTCTTTGTCAAGTGCTAGGAATATAAAGAAATTTTCTTCCTTAAGTGGCTTACATTTTATAAACATATACTATGTATAAGATAGCTAAAGAGTAGATTGAAGATCATTTTTATAGGGGAAGGCTCCAGTAGCTGCGGAGGTACAGTGTGTGTGTGTGTGTGTGTGTGTGTGTGTGTGTGTGTGTGTGTGTATGCTTGGGAGGGAGAGGTTATGAGTATTGACCTTAAGTAGAGAAGTCAATAAATGTGTACTTTTATACTTTAGTTTGTGTACGTTTACTCAATGTGATACATTCTTTTCATGTAATTCTCATAACATATTTCATCAGGAGTCTTTGAACATTAAAGAATGATAAGGATTAGAATCTCTCTCTTCTTCCACCTCCTTTCTTCTTCTTCTTCTTCTTCTCTTTCTTCTTCTTTTCTTTCTTTCTTTCTTTCTTTCTTTCTTTCTTTCTTTCTTTCTTTCTTTCTTTCTTTCTTTCTTTCTTTCTTTCTTTCTTTCTTTCTTTCTTTCTTTCTTTCTTTTTCTTCCTTCCTTCCTTCCTTCCTTCCTTCCTTCCTTCCTTCCTTCCTTCCTTCCTTCCTTCCTTCCTACCTTCCTTCCTTCCTTCCTTCCTTCCTTCCTTCCTTCCTTCCTTCCTTCCTTCCTTCCTTCCTTTCTTTCTTTCTTTCTTTCTTTCTTTCTTTCTTTCTTTTTCTTTCTTCCTTTCTTTTCCAGAAGTTAAGACTTTGAATAATGCACTTATTCAGGGAAAGTGAAAAAGTTTTTGGTAGTTTTTGGCCACAAAGTTTCATACGCACCATAGGTACCTGAGTCTATGTGTATTCATCTCATTTTTTCAATTACCTCTGATTTTAACTTTGCTGAATGCTTGCAATACTTCTCTCCATAGCTCCAGAAAGGCAAGAAGTGCTTTTACTTACACTGTCTTACTTCAGAAAAATACATATATAATATAAATCCATAAAATACATACATATATAAAAATACTGCCCCCCAGGAAGCTTCCCCAGCTGTGAGATGGCAGGCAGGGCACACAGAGAGACTAACAAGGTATGGGGAGAATTTTTTTCTTTTGCAAATTTGCAAATTGAATCCAAAGGAATTCAAATTTAAAATGGGCAAAGAGAAAACTGCCTACATATATCCACAAAGCTGGATGCCATAGTGAATTGTTATTATACAAAAATAAGAATAGCAATAGTTATCCAAAAACTGACAGGAGGGAAAAAATCCAAGAAGAGAGACAATGTTAAAACCTATGACCTTACCTTTCTATACATGAATTTAGAAATTTTAAATAAAAAGGTGAACTAGAGATCTTAATGCAAGGATGAAATTTAACTTCTTGGTTATTGCTGCTACTAGCAGAGATAATACTCATAATTGTAAAGACACTAACAGAAGAACACATTTTATTAAAAAAAAACATGATGAATAAAAGAGGGACTGAATACAATTATCTAAGAGGATAACATGGGAAGGAATTCAGGAGCCAAGTGATGGAGAATATTGGAAAGCTACTCATGAGCAGCTTTTCAGAGGATTGCTACCGTGAGCAGCTTTCAAAGTTCTAATTACATAGTATAGTGAGCTCTCTATTCAATAACAAATCAGAGCAAAACATTCATAGACAATCAAATACAGCATTTACAATGTTACAACTTATCACAGAAAATGGAAATACAGTATTTACCATGTTAAAACTTAACAACTTATCACTACAATGGCGACATAGTTTTAAAATAAGTACATTCACTTAGTCAATCACAAAATTCTTAATTCAATCACAAAGTATAAAAGTCAAAGTTCTACACCCCTAGGGCACAGTAAATCACAATCTTCTCAGTCAAGGCACAGTATCCAAGTAAAGTCTTCTTTCAGTTTAACTTGAGGCTGGCTCTCAGCTTACATGTTTTCTCTTCCATGGTTCCAACTCCAAAGTCAGGGTTCAAAGACAGGCAGCTCCCAGTTCCTTGTCCAGCTCCTTGTCCAGTTCTTCATCCAGGTCACATTCCATATTAAAATTCACAGTGTTCGGTCCACCTCAAGTCCTTCACAGTTCCTGTTTCTGGGAAGACAAAGCTTGACAGAGCCACAATAATATTCATGCACATTGCAGGCACCATAATTAATTCACTATCTGCCTGTGAAATCAACTCAGACACACCAACAAGGTCTGAGAACTCAACACAAATCATCAACATAGAAATAAACACAAGAGTTGTCTAGGTGGCGCAGTGAGTAGAGTGCTGGCCCTGGAGTCAGAAGGACCTGAGTTCTGATCCGGCCTCAGACACTTAACACAAACAGAAACCTAGCCGTGTGACCTTGGGCAAGTTACCTAACCCCAATTGCCCTCCAAAAAAAAAAAAAAAGTAAAATGGTACTTCTTTGGGGCTGCTAGGTGGCACAGTGTGTAAGAGCGCCGGCCTCGGAGTTGGGATGACCCGAGATCAAATCCGGCTTCAGAAAATGAGCACCCACACACAAATAATGACTGGCTGTGTAACCTTGAGCAAGTTACTTAATCCCAATTGCTTATTAAAAAAAAAAAAAAGAAATCAACACAGACCCACAAACAAGGTCCAAGAGGTCAGCACGAATCATCAGTAAAGTCCCAGGACCTCCAAAACCCTCCTCCAGGACTTCTGTAAACATACAACCAGAAAATCCTCTTTCAGGGCTTCCAGTAAGGTCACAGGGATTCTGTACAAAGTATCATAAACAAACATCAACACAGACAGAGCAGACTGTTGCAGAGTGCTGCAATACCACAAGTTTTCTCCTTCTTGACTCTCCTACCACAAGAGTCCTCTTCTCAGTTCTTCTCAATTCTCAGTTCAGGCTTCAGTCTAGTAGCAGCTACCTGTCCTCCATGATGCCAATCCCAAGAAGTTTTGACTGTCCAGCTTGTGCTCTTCCTTATATATGGTATGGCTCCTCCCTGTTCTGCCCCTTCCTGTTATATCAGCAACTTCATCCCAAGGTGTTAATTACTTCTGTGTTAATTAAATAGCTTAAACAAGGTGTTGACTTGAAACAAGGTGCTAAGTACCTGCTTACTTGCCAATACAAAGGCACATGGTAGATCTTCAGATTCCATTATTATTACAACAATTTGGATGAAAATCATAGAACAATAGATATGTAGACATTGAAGGTACCTTGGAAGTCATCTAGTCCAAACCTGTAATTTTGCAGATGAGGAATCTGAGTTCAATGGGGACCAAGTGACTTGAGCAGGGTAGCACAGGTTACAACATAACATGCATATGTTACAATTAGTTACAGAGGTTGAAAGAACAAATCAAAAACAATAAAATTGTACAATTACAAAACAGGACACTTTAATTGTCCTATAAAAAACTGAAGTTATTCCCCCACCATCATCTGTGTTGCAATTTTTAGACTTGTGATAGTGATAATTTGTCATATAAATCCAGAGTTATTGACCTTTTTGTTGTGTTATGGACCCCATGACAGTTTGACAAAATTAAAATAATGCCAAAATAAAATTTGTAGAATTACACAGGAAACCAATGGTATTTAAATATCATTATATTTTAAATGTTAATGGACCCCAGGTTAAGAATCCTTTCTATACATAGTGGAAGAAACAACAAGAATTGCAACTATTATATATTTTATTCTCACCTATAAGGAATTGGCTGCCAGATTAAAAGAAACAAAATATGAGGCCATTGATAGTGGGGTGGAATAGCGAATGTCATTTACACTTCTTGGACCTCAGTTTTCTCATCTTTCATATGATAGGTGGGATGAGTTAGTGTCTGTATTTAGTTCTGATTCTGAATCTATGATCTATGTAAAGATTCATCTCAGCATATGTGTAAGAGGAAGAAGGGAAGAAGAAAGAAAAACAGAGATACATAACAGAATTAGAGAGAGGGAGGGAGAGAGAGAGAGAGAGAGAGAGAGAGAGAGAGAGAGAGAGAGAGAGAGAGAGAGAGAAGTACAGAGAGAAACAGAGAGATAGGTATAGAAACAGAGAAATACAGAGAGACACAAAGTGACTGATAGGAGTAGAAACAGACAGCAAGAGAAACAGAGAAAAAAATATAAAGTTGGCAAGCAGCCTAGATTTTAGAAAAGTAGATTTCAAAGTGATGCATTTCAATGGCTTACAATTCTCCAGGAGTAGCCAATTCAGGAATTGAAGGGAAGCTCTTAAGATGAAGTTCTTAATATGATAGCATAAACAATTCCAAGAAGAGGAAACTGTATAACTGTCTAGAGACTTGTTTGAAAACATAGGACACTTATTAAACAGTTACAAAAAGCAGAAAATGGAAATACGACCCAATAATTGAAAATAAAGAGAAAAGTATGACATGTCGAGGTTTTTTAATCTCAAAAGGACCAAAAATAATTGAATAAGAACTAGATAGGACATCAGAGGCCATGTTGACTAATCTCCCCTCATTTTCTAGGTGAGGGAGGTTGAACAAGATTAAGTGCACTGGCCCCTTTCACACACCTATTAAGCATGAGGCAGGAACTGAACCCTCACTCTGTCCACTTTCTACACTAAAGAAAGCTACAGATCCTAAAATATTTTTAAAATTTTGTTTTGTTTTATTTATTGGGGGGGGGGTTCAAAAGAGGATCAGAGCAGCGTTATATGCTTAGAGTGGAAACAGTGAAGACATGGGAAAAAAGGCAAACCTGTTCAATTAAAATTTGCCATCTGTGTGTGTGTGTGTGTGTGTGTGTGTGTGTGTGTGTGTGTGTGTGTGCACTAAGGCAAATATCTTCAAATTATACAATACTAAAACAAAAATTATCTACAAGATGGTTGAAAAACAAGAGGGGGAGGATAACAATTAGCTTTATTCAATGAGGTAAATATTTTAAGCATAGAGGAAATTTGACTAAAGAACTGAAAAGGACTCAATCTTATTTTTTTTTTTTTTTGTTGGGGTTGTTTGTGGTGGGTGTTTTTTTGGTGGGTGTTTTTTGGGGGTTGTTGGTTTGGGGGGTTTTTGGTGGTTTGGGTTGGGGTTGTTTGGGTTGGTGGTTTTTGTTTGTGGGTTGTGTGGGGGTGTGGGTTTGTTGGGGGGTTTTTGGTGGGGGTTTTTGATGAGAAGTAGGCAGTGATGGAAAAAGGAATAGAGAGAACAGGAGAAATATCAGGAGAAAGGAAAAAAAAAAGAAATGCCTTAATTTTTTATAAAAGGAAAGAGAATGGAATCTATTAATTCTGGGCCAGAGGACTTGATCTCAATTCCTGGAAAAATCCCTGAGCATATTAGTAAAAGGCATCATTAGCAAATATTTAGAAAAAGAAGCAGTGATCACAAATACTCATCCTGGCTTCAAGAATAGGGCATACTAGACTAGACTAATTTCCTTTATCCCCAAGATTACTTCACTGATAGATCAGGGTAGTGTTTCTGGATTTTAGAAGGAAAAAAAAAAGCTAAAAAGAAAAAAAAAATAAAGTGTTGGAAAAGCATTTGTTATTCATGTGCAAAGGACAGGGTACTGTGGGTTAGATAATAATCCAGTTAATAGGTTCTGATTGAATGACCAGATACAAAGAGCAGTCGTTAATGGCTAGATATCATCTTGGAAGTAGGTGTCTAATAGAGTGCCCCAAGGAGCTCTACTTGAAATTGTGCTATTTAACATTTTTAAAAGTGATTTGTTTCAAGGCACAGATGGTATTTGTAGCCAATTTACAGATTACACACAACTGGGAGGAATAAGTAATGTGTTGAGTGACAGAATCAGGATCTTAAAAGATCCTGACAGGCCAGAACATTGGGTGGAAGCTAATTAGATGATGTACAATAGTTCACTAAGCAATTGAGAGCAAATATTTTAACTAACTTCTGAAGCAATACTAGACTGATCTCGGAAGATTTTTACAAATTCTGTGAAAAACATAAACATTCGTCAACTTTACCCACATTTATAGCTAAGCCATCACTCATTGAGTGTGCTCTCCTGAAGTCAGCAGATTCTAGATCTTCAAGTACAAGGGTCTTAAGATGATAGATGTATAACTATATGAGGTCTTGGACTTCAGCGAAAACCCATAACTTCATAGATGAGGTGGCTGAGGCCCAAAAAGTTTAAGTGAATTGTTCAAGGTTGCAGAGGTAGTAACAGAGCCAGCATTGATGTCCAGGTTTTCTGACTAAAAATTCAGTGTGCTTTTCATAGAGCCAATGCCCTTTTTTGCTTTAAAGGCTAACAGCCCCAATGCATTCTGGGTAGCATATTCTTTATAATTTATTTTTTTACTTGTTTTTGCTTTTTGGAGGGGAGATGGCAGTGCAATCAGAGTTAAGTGACTTGCCCAAAGTCACACAGCTAGCAAGTGTTAAATGTCTGAGGCCAGATTTGAGCTCAGGTCCTCCTGACTCCAGGGCCAGTGTGCTATTCACTGAGCCACCTAGACACCCCCTTTATTCTTGATGCATAAATCAACTGGGATCTTCTGTCATATCTATTCCCAATAGGAAAATACTCTACTTTCCCATTCCTAGAATAATTAGGAATAAACAAAGTCATTAAATTAAAGGGGCACTTTTTATTTTCATTTTTATGAAAAAATACTGATTATAAATAAATAATATAAATATAATTTATTTATATTATTAAACAAACAAATAATTCCTCTAAATATTCAATTAGTACAACAATTCTTCATTTTAAAAAGATAGTATTCCTATAAAACAGGAAGAACAGAGAACATTGTTACCATTTTACATATGACAAAAAAAGAGGATTTGTTAGAGATAACTGACAACCAGAATGAGAACACTGGTCTTCTGATACCATTGCTATCTATTATACCACACTTACATCTATTTTTGTCTTTCTGAGTACCTGTGAAAAAATCTGGAATTTATCAAAATCAGCATGGTGAATCAGCAAAAACAACGATAGATTTGAAGTCAGAGGACCTGGTTTCAAATGCTGACTGTCACTTCCTAATTTTACAACCTTAGGTAAATCACCTGCATTTTGTATACTTTAGTTACCCTAACCATAAAATAGAGAGGTTGAGCTAGATTATTTTTAAAATAGTTTCCGTTTCTACAGCTATGATTCTATGATTTAAAATCAATAAGAAGGCATAGAAGTAACTCTGTTTTATTGTAGTTCCAATGTGGCACTGCCCATCCACCATAGGAAAGAGATTCATAGAGGATTGAATGGAACACAGAGAGAACATGTCAAATATATTGACACTTTCCAATTATTTTAGCTTTCCTATGGATGGGAAGATAGACCAAGGAAGAAACCAAGAAAAAGTGTGTTTCATTTTTTGTAAATAATAACACCTTTAAAATGTGTGAAATGTAGTGACTCAATGAAATAAACACACACACACACACACACACACACACACTCTCAAACACTTTTATTGAAATGAATGGTACTAAAATGGACATTTGTATGAGACAGATGATTATGTCTTGTTTGAAACAAATATCGCTAAAATTATGTTGTCAAAAGAACTCTGTCAAGTACATTAATATAATCAATATAAAATTGAGAACTTAAAAATCAACTGGAAATCTTCTAACATACCCTGAAAAACATTAATTTGCCATCAACCTTCGGGAAATAACCAGGGAACTATATACACATTCTGCAACTTAAAAAGAAACAAAATATTCCACAACAATAAAATTTTTTAAAACTTTTTTTAAATTTTTTTTGGGGGGGAGGAGGGCTATACTGCATAAATGAACTGGATTGCTTAATCCTGATTTTTGTCTTGACATCTGTCCCCAAAGCAATGAAAACAACAACTACAACCAAAAACCAGTAGCCAGAGTCATGATGATTACAATATTAATGATCATACTTCAAATAATAATGATTTGAATGGATCTTTATATCATTAATGTGTGTACTCCTTCCAAAGATAAAGATCAAAACTGGAAACAATGATTACAACATTTAAATGGTGTTTTAAGATTTTTCAAAGTGCTTTATATATGTTATCCCATCTGATCCTCACAAGGAAGCTATGATGCAGGTAAAATTATTATCCCCAATTTATAGGTGAAGAAACTGAGATAAACAACTGTTACAAGTTACACACAGCTAAAAAGCCTTTGAAGCAGAATATGAACTTGGTCTTCTTGAATCCTAATCTCACACTCTCTCCACTGGGTCACCTGAATGTGTCATTCATCCTTTTTCATATTTGGTTCATTCTCACCATATGTACTTAGCTCGTACAATACTATAAGCATGCATTTGTAGAATCTTCTACAACTTACAAAATGTTTTCCTCACAAGAGCTTCATGACTAACTCTGTGAGTCTGGACAAACTATTTAAATTCAGTGTTCTATACAACACTCTAAGACTTTCAGTTGCAGAGAAGGTGCCAATTTGCATTGCTAGGCTGTGTTTACTCATCAGGGAATTGTTTGTATCAATAAAATCACTGTTATTATTTTATCCTGTCACTCAGTGATGTCCATCTCTTTGTGACCCTGTGGCCCATATTGTCCACAGGGTTTTCCAATTAAAGATCCTGCAATAGTTCGCCATTTCCTTCTCTAGTGGATTAAGGCATCCAGAGGTTAAGTGACTTGTCCACAGACACAGTGAGAGCAAATTACTAAGGGCAGATCTGAACTCATGTCTCCCTGATGCCAGGCACAGCAGTCTATCATTTTCCTTCTTCAAATAACAGTTATAGTCTATCTCTATCCCTAGTACTTATTCCTGTATACAGGGAAACTTGTCCATGGTACACAGGTAGGGAAAGCCTTGAATTTAGATCTTCTGACTCCAAGTCTCATGTGTTTTACTGTACAATGTTGCCTACATGTTATACCAGGCAATTTATCACAGATGCAGAGGTTTCTGATATAAGTAAACATGCAGCTATTTGCTGCCATTATCATTGTTTCAGTCCTGACTAACTCTTCATGACCAGATTTTCTTGGCAAAAATACTGGAGTGGTTTGCCTTTTCCTCCTCCAGCTCAATTTTCAGATGAGGAAGCTTGAGGCAAATACAGTTAAGTGATTTGGCTAGAGTCACACAACCAGTAAATTTCTGAGGTGGGACTTGAACTCAGATTTTCCTGGCTCCAGGGCAGTTAGATGACATAGTGGATAGAGTGCTGGGCCTGGAGTCAAGAAGATTCCTCTTTATGAGTCCAAATCTGGCCTTAGATTGAACAAATCGTTTAACACTTTTTTTTTTTTTTGCCTTAGCTTCCTCATCAGTAAAATGAGCCACAGAAGGGAAAAGCAAACTACTCCAGTATCTTTGCCAATATAAGCCTTGAAGGTGTCATGAAGAGTTAGGACTAAAAAATGGCTAAACAAATATAAATACTATGATAATAATTATAATTTATTTTGCCTTTCTGTAACCATTCCCATCATGGTTTGCATAACTCCTTAGTCTCTTCTCAAGGCTCTAGGTTGTTGTTTTTTTCTTTTTTTCTTAAGCAATTGGGGTTAAGTAATTTGTCCAGGGTTACACAGCCAGTTATTTCTGTGTGGGAGTTAAGTATCTGAGGCTGGAACTGATCCCAGTTCCTCCCAACTCCTGGGCTAGTGCTCTTACTCTGCCACCTACCCACCCCTCTAGGTTGGTTTTTAGGAATGGTTCCTGTTTCATAAGGTGTTTAAAACTTTTCTTAAGTCCCCTAGCATTAGCTCTCTCTCCTAAATTGATTTCTACATATTTTGTATTGTCTTAGCTGTGTATGTGTTATTTCACTCCCATGGAGCTCTTTGAAAGATGGGGCTATTTAATATTTGTCTTTCCATCCCTCATATCTTTCAGAGACTGGCAGAGTACATTGTTAACAAATGTTTGTTGCTTTGATTGAATTGTAAGTATTTCTTGGGAGCAATTAAAGTTCTGTGGTTTAAGAATTTCCTGGGATTCGCTTCCAGTTGGGCATTTTCATTTAACATTAACTTTTTCTGTTCGCCATTAGAGCTTTTGGGTTTCTTCCTTTCACCTCTCCTTTAAGTGAATGCTGGGAATTCTCAGAGGATTATATTAGAGAGGTTAAGAGAAATCTTTTGTTCTTTCCCTTGAGGTTTTGGTAGCAATGGTAGTGCTAGTTGGTGATCAACATTCTTCTTTTTTTTTTAATCCTCAATTAACATCACTGAAAAAATACTCTCTTATTATCTTTTACTTTTATTGTTTGGGTAGGGTAATATATTTTAAAATAATCATCCCTTTTTTTATTTTATTTTATTTTATGTTTAGGCCAATTTGAGAAACTGAAAAGGGATTTTGGAAGCCTGTAAATAAATCTTTAGGGAAAAGTCCTAAAAGCCAATGGATAGCTTCTCTGAGGAAAGTAATTAGGTAATGTGAAGTAAGCTGGTGAAGCAGATGGGTATTATTATTAGTTCAGTGGAAGAGCTGTATGGAAACCTGATCCAGGAGGAATGTTCCTTTGTTGTTTGGTTCCTTTCACTTTTGACTCCTTAGGGATATTTTCTTAATTAAAAGGACTTCATCTAAATTAATGTCAGGATTACATCATAGACCATGTTGCTTCAATGCCACATCTATCCCTACCACTTAGTTATTTTTTTCCCCTCATCTCACATTGTTCTTACTATGCTACACATGCCACAGTTAAATGGAGAAATTTAAAAACTTGGGTTGCTTAATCCGTGTCTTAATTGGCAATTCTATATTTAATTGCTAGAAGGGGCAAATTCTCTTCTCTCAGCTTATGTAGTTCACTTACCCTTTACCCTGAAGACCTGCCATCTTGCTGCACACTTGTTTATGAATTCTCGGGAAGCAGTTGAGACTAAGAGTACCTTTTTCCATTCTATTAATTATTTACATAGGGCTCATTGCCATGACATCTCAGCACTTTGTGGAGAAGAATTCAATTCAATATTCTACCTTATTGGCAGAGGAAACACTGCCAGGGACCTAGAGGCCCCAGAGTGTCTGGGCCACCACTGGATAGTTGATTTGTAGGGAGGGGCAGAGCCAGATATGGGAAAGGGTGGTAAAGAATGACAAAGAATAGGGAGTCTAGAGAATGGTAAGAGTAAGGATTAAAATCTTCTTTGAGTATGCGTTTATGAGACAGCTGGCTAGGGTAGTGGTAAGAGGGCTAGCTTTGGAGTCAGGAAGAACTGGATATGAATCCTACCACAAACATCTACTGGGGTGCAAGATTGTATAAATTACTTCACCTCTCTCAGCCTCAGTTTTCCTATTTCTAAAATGTGGAAAATAATAGCTTCTATTCCACAGGATCGTTGTGAGGTTCAAATGAGAGAGTATATGAAAAACACTTTGTAAATTTTAAAACACTACACACAAGTCTAACTATCACTATTATTTGTGTTAGTAATGGTGATTCCTTTATTCAAAACAACTGAGGGAAAAATACTTCAGGATTTATAAATATGCCCAAGTTGAGCAATATTGTGATGTAGGAAAAGTATTTTTTGATGCTCTTCTATTTCTTCTTCTTTTTTTTTTACAATCTGCTTTATTCTGGAAGATTCAGTTCTTGACATTATGGTACCCTTTGCTTTGTTGCTTAGTGGTATTTATTATGATATCCTCTCTAAATTTACTGTTTCCTGCTCTAGACAGTGGCACTATACTCCAAAAGGATCCTTCTCTTATCTCCTCCCAACCCCACCCCACCCACACTCTCCACCACCAACACTCTCCATAAAAAATTCTGTTATCTTCGTCCTTTGTTTTGTGCTTTTTTTCCACACTGAAAATTTTATTAACTAAATCAAGATTAATTTTGAATGGTTTCAATAAGTCTTATGAGATTTGCCTCTTTTGCTGCATCTCTGGACCTTTGTTGTCATTTTAAAGAATTGTACTCATCGGAAAACTGGGGTTAGAATCTATCCTCTCACACTTAATACTAGTTGCATGATAATGGGTGAGTCTATCAAAGATTTTGGAGCTCAATTTCTCATATGCAAAACGGAGATAAAAATATTTACACTACTTCATGAGATTGCTTTAAGGTAAGTGCTTTTTAAACTTTAAAGTCTTTTGAGTTGTTATAGTAAAAGACAGAGGCAGTAATTTTGCAAGGAATGAGATAGGGAAGGTTTCCCAAGTAGCCCATAAAATCTCTCTCTCTCTCTCCCTCTCTCTCTCTCTCTCTCTCTCTCTCTCTCTCTCTCTCTCTCTCTCTCTATATATATATATATATATATATATATGTGTGTGTGTGTGTGTGTGTGTGTGTGTGTGTGTGTGTGTGTGTATATACATCTATTCATCTGTCTATCTTTTTCTATTCAACTTTCTTTCTTTCCATCTATTCATCTATCTTTCTTTCTTTCTATCCATCAATTCATGTATCTATCTATCTATCTACCTAGAGACACATATCTACCTCTATCTATCCACCCCTCTCTCTCTCTCTCTCTCTGGATTGATAGATCTCTCTCACTCTCATTCTCTCTGTCTGTCTCTCTCTGCCCCCCCCCCCCATCTCTCTCTCTCTCTGTGGCTCTCTCCCCCTTTATATTAATAAGTGAATAGATTTCTGGACCTAGAGTCAGAAAGGCCTGAGTTAAAATCCAGTGTCAAATAATGCTTTCTGGGCAAGAAGTAACTTAACCTCTGTTTGCCTCTGTTTCTTCATCTATTAAATGAGGATAATAATAGTGCCTACCTCCCAGGGTTATTGTGAGGGCCAAATGTGATAATAATTGTAAAGCACCTAACACAGTTTCTGGCACATAATAAGAGCTATATGAATGTTAGCTATTATTATTATTTTGCTATTGTTATTAGCAATATATATATATATGATGACAGAGATGATTTAAATGTGCTTCTCAAAATAATTTATAAACAGTATATAAATATTTTGTTTAATTGATGTAGGAAGATGTACTGAAACCTTGAAGGCAAGCACAATAAACTACATGTAGTCATACAGTGGTATGTGCAAGAAAAGCTTAGGAAGCTAATCCAGCATCTCTGACTTTCTAATCAGTACCCACCCTCATGGAGACATTTTTTAAAGCATGAAGTCTTTGATGATTTATTCCATAGTTTCCTTCTATTCAGTGCCCTAAAACAAATCTCCTCAAAATCTCTTGGATGCTTTTCCATTATTTAATGATGAACTAGCTCTTTGCACATTTGAGAGAATAATATGAGGCCTGGAACTGGAGGTATAAGAAAGCACCTACGGTTGTCTCTAGGTGCATTGAATAAAGGTAAAACCTATTTTCTTAAAAATAAAAACAAGGGAAGAAAAATCTCAAGAACTGCTAAAATTTACAAACTTGTGGTGGGGAAATAGGTCACAGATCAAAGAAATTTGTAACCTTTTCAGGACATTCTTTCTCAAAAGTTATTCATGCTCTTCTTTGCTTTCTCTCAAGGTTCAGCTGGTCAGGACAGACACAATTGTATCCAGACCCCTGGTGTTCCTTTATTGCATCATTCTCTCACCATACTCTGCTACATGAACTTCAAGCCACTGAACCATGTCAAGGCAAGGAACATGGTGACAAGTGCACAGTGGTTTAAGTGAGGTTAATAACTTTTGAGAAAGAGGGGCTTTGTTTCAGGAAGCTTGGGGTTTTCCTCTCTGCATGGATGGGCCTTTAGATATATTTCCTGTCCATGGAGAGCTAATGGTTCTCATCATAAAGATAACACACTGAGCTTCAGTGTCTTGAGAATTCATCTCTGAAGTCACACTAATCTACCTTTCTTTTGAGATGTTTTGTTTTTTGTTCCTGGAAGATTTTTCTTTCTTTTTTTCTTTTTTTATGCTCCTAAGACTTCATGCTGAGCATAAAGCTTTTCTTCTGCTTCTTATGCCATTTCTAATTAAGAGAGACACTATAGTTTTCTGGGAAGAATTTTTATTTTGGTTTTGAATGAGTGGGTCAGCATCTTGTAAAGGAAACGTACCTCTTTGAGGTACAATTACGTATGACAAAAGGTTGTGCCATGTTTACCTCAGAGCAAATCTTTAACTGTCTTATTACTAGCTTATAGGCTGTCTTCTCAACCTTGTTTCTTTGACCTTCACTTATTAAGGATGATTCTGTGTATTATTCTTTAGTACTTGTGGTTATTTGTTTCACATAAAATCTTGGGTAAAAACAAACATTCAACAGACTCAAAGGCATCATTCCATGTGTTACAGGCATATTTTTCCATTTTGTATGGCTTTCTTTTTCCGATATTCTTCTATTTAGCTGACTTAGATTATTTTTTCCCTTTATGTTGAAAGCATTTGCTTTCTCTGTTCCCTTCATTTTTATGATATATAGGGATAATGAGATCCAGCATAGATAAACAAACCAGTAGCAAGAGAAACCGAGAGGAGAAGCCATTTTTTAATAATTTCTTTTCATAATTACAATAATGATATTTACCCACTTTTATATGAAATGGAAAAGTGTATGTAACATTTTCTCTCAACAATCTTGTGAAGTAGGTATTGCAGAATTATTTTTTTTTTGCTCTCACCAAATCAACTTATTTCTGTTTTATTTATGATTACATGTTTTTCAGTTGAAATGAATAAACTTCTGAAGTACATACTATCTAATTATATTATCATGTTTGGCCTTGTAAAAAATTAAACTGATTTCTCTTGTGAAATACATATTTTAGAAAAAATATTAAGTATTCTTTGTGAATTATGAATAATTTAATTGAAGTGAATAGTAGGGTAGCTCATCTTCAGTGATAAGCTAATATCAGAGAGGGGTAATTTTTTTATATCTGCTCTGATACAGTGACATAGAATAAAAATCAGAGGGAAGTACTAGAACTAATTGATCTAGATTTCACTGTTTTTATTTTTATCTTTCATGAAATTTTTCCATGTATGCTAATACAACATGGCCTTGGGTATGCTAATCTGAAGTGGGTAAACAACTATACTGAAGACTAATCCCAAAGCATAACTCTTTTTTTTAATATATATTTGAAACATTTAATGTTACGACCTCGAATTTCAGATCCATTTCCTTCCTCCCTTGTCACCCATTCCTTCTTGGGAGATAAGTAATTCAGTATATGTTGTACATGTCTAGCTATGCAAAACATTATCATAGTAGATATATTGTACAAGGCTGCTTATAATTCCCTCCCACTCATCCCACCCCCCACCTGGTCCATTCCCTACATAATCCTATCCCTCTTCTATAGTGGGTACTTCCAACCTCCCCTCCAGCCAAGGATGCCCTCCCATCCATCATCCCTCCTCTCATCCCCCTTCCCCCTATCCTGCTGCTGGTTGAGATATCCCATTTAGTATGTATGTCATTTTCTCCCTGAACCAGATTCAATGGGAATGTGGTTTTGTCTTTTTAGCCTTCCTTATTCTCCCCCTCCTTTGCAACCACTTCCCCTTGCTTCTTCTACATGGGATAGTTTACCCTACAATGTCTCTCCCCATCTCCTCTTGCCACTTTCCTCTCTCACCTCATAATTTCATCCCTTGAGTATTCTCCCTTCCCAAAAATTCAACCTATGCCCTCTATCCATATAACTGTAACCATATACACACACATTCACATATGTATTCATATGACCACACCCCTTCTTCCATTATTTTCATAGTGAGAAAGATATCATCAGTCACAGATATTGCTTTTCCATATAGGAATGTAAATAGTTCAACTTTGATAAGTTCCTTTTGATTTCTTTTCCCTGATTACCTTCTCAGGCATCTCTTCCTTCTTGTGTCTGGATGTCAAATTTTCTATTCAACTCTGGTTTTTTCCTCAAGAATGCTTGAAAGTCCTCTATTCCACTGAATGACCATATTTTCCCCTGAAACAAAATACTCAGTTTTGCTGGGTAGGTGACCCTTGGGTTCATTCCCAGTTCTTTTGCCCTCTGGAATATCATATTCCATGCCCTTCAATCCCTCAGTGTAGAAGCTGCCAGGTCCTGGGCTATTCTGATTGTGTTTCCACAATATTGAAATTGTTTCTTCCTGGGTGCTTGTAGTATTTTCTCCTTGATCTGGGGATTCTGGAACCTGGCTATAATATTCCTGGGAGTTTTCTTTTTGGGATCTTTTTCAGGAGGTGATCTGTGGATTCTTTCAACCTCTATTTTGCCCTCTGGATCTAAAACATCAGGGCAGTTTTCCTTGAGAATTTCTTGAAGGGTGATTTCTAGGTTCTTTCTTTGATCATGGCTTTCAGGTAGTCCAATAATTTTTAAATTGTCTCTCCTGGATCTATTCTTCAGGTCAGTGGTTTTTCCCATGAGATATTTCACATTGCCTTCTAATCTTTCGTTTGTTTGGATCTGCTTAACAGCATCTTGATTTCTCATAAAGTCACTAGCTTCCATTTGCTCCAGTCTAACTCTGAAGGAATAAATCTCCTCAGTGACCTTTTGAGATTCTTTTTCCATCTGGCAAATTCGACTTTTTAAGGCATTCTTCTCCTCGTTGCCCTTTTGGGCCTCCTTTGCCATTTGAGCTAGTCTATTTTTTAAGGTGTTGTTTTCCTCAGTCAGGCTGTTGACCCTCATTTCATACTTTTCCTGCATCCTTCTCATTTCTCTTTCCAATTTTTCCTCCACTTCTCTTATTTGATTTTTAAAGTCCTTCTTAAGGTCCTCTATGGCCTGCAACCCGCTCATGTTTTCCCCTGGGGCTTTTGGAGCAGGACTTCTGACCTCACAGTCCTTTTCCCGCTCTATGCCCCCAAAATAGGAGTCTAGGGTTGCATTTTTCTGTTTCCTTTGCCTTGGCATGTTGCCACTTAATTGCTTGACTTTTGGGCTTGTTGCCACACTATGGCTTTAAGGCCAGCTAGAGGAATTTCCGTCCCGAACGTGTGGGGGGCAACTTCCGTTTCTGGCAAGCTGTAAACCCACCCACAACTTCCACCCTAGATCACAATCCAGATCCAGGGAGGTTAAAGCAAGAGCGATTACCCCCCAAGACTGATCACTGGATCTCCCCATGATTTGTAGGCTGGGAGCCGGAAATGCCTATGAAAACTACAAAATGGCGTGTCTCCTCAGCGGCTTCTAGCCCCCAGGGGAGGGAGCTGATGCATTCCCCAAATACAGGCCCCAAAGTCCATAGGACACTAACCTCTTACTTTGTCCTAGTCATGTCTATGTTGATAATTCTGGAATCGCCACAGCTCCTGGTGTTCTGGGGTTCCTCCAGCGGGCTGCTGGCCCTGCCCCCCTGGAGCTAAAACCTCGGTTCACGCGGACCTGCGCTCGGCTCGGCTCGGCTCCTGCGCTCTGCGCTCTGCGCGCTGCTGGCTCCCAGACCTCTGCGCTGGTCCTTCCTGCAGGGCTGCTGGGCTGTCCTCAGCGGGAGGTTAGCTTCTCTGTGTCATTCTGTGGGTGCTGGGGCTCCAGAAGTTGTTCACAGTCCTTCTTTACATAGTTTGTGGGGAATCTGGGGGCAGAGAGGCTTGGAAGAGCTGTTTCTACTCTGCCATCTTGGCTCCGCCGGTATTGCAGAATTATAATAGTTATTAATGAATTAAGAAACTGGGTCCCATAATTTTCCCTTATTTCTAGTAAAGTATAAGTGAGTTTTGAACCTCAGTCTTTAGCTCCAAGTACTGCTTTCTTTTCTTCTTATTTAATTTGTATTGCTGCCTAGAGCTCTTGTCTAAATTTGAGTTTGGCACCCTCTCTTTATGCTTTTTTTTGCACCATTCTTCCCAATCACAACTCTCTCACTTATAGAAATGCTTATTACATAGCAACCCATTACATTGTCCAGTCTTTCTGCTTGAATTTACTCGTCCATTATCTGCCTCATCTGAAATTTCTCAGTGTTGACCCACCCTAGTCTGTATTCTCACATAGCACTGAAGCTTTCCATTCTTTAATTTTATATTTTTTCAGGATTGACTGACTTCTGAGGATCCAAAGTTTCCACAAGATAATCTAATCAATGTCACTGCTAAATACTTGGATAGGATAAGACTATAGAGACCCTAAAAGTTGTTGTTCAGTCATACCTGGCTCTTCATTATCTCTTTGGGATTTTCTTGTCAGAGACACTAGATGGGTTTGCCATTTCTTTTTCCAATTAATTTTACAGATGAGGAAACTAAAACAAACAGGGTTAAGTGGCTTGCCCAGGGTTACACAGCTGGTAAGGGAATGATGTCAGATTTGAATTAAGGGATATAAGTCTTCCTGACTCTAGCCCCAGCATTCTATCCACTGAGCAATCTAACTGTGTGAACACTAGTCTTTAGTAAATCATACTTTTACTGTCTAATTCATTAATGGGTTTCAGGCAAGGTAGCTGAGATATTTCTGGAAGGGCAATATCTTTGGATTCCTTCAAAATCCTACATTCTAACTAAATACTTAGATGACTTATGGGTAAAGCTAGTAACAACCTCAAAAATGACTTAAAACAAAGAAAAATTAAAATATTCATTCTTATTTGGTCTTTCTATAGTCATCTTTCATACATTTGTACATGGTATTATTGTACTTCACCATGATCCCATAAGACTTCGGTTTCAAAAGGATTTTGCCTATCTATAGAGAGTATGCTTAAGTTGCTAACAGAGCTATGTCTGAGGCAGGAGTTTTTTAGTCAATCAATGAGCATTTATTAAGTGACTATTATTGGCCAGTCATTGTACTAGGTGTTGAGGAGAAAGAAGAAAAAAATGGCATGCTGCATTGAATCCTGAAAGTGTATAAGACATATTGTTCTGTTAAATTTGTTTATTTTTAGATTTCAACATTCATTTCCACAAGATTTTGAGTTACAAATTTTCTTCCCATCTTTCCCCTACCCACTGAATACCCTTTCCCCCCAATCTGCTCTCTATTATATCCTCCCCCATCCTCCCTCTGACTTTCTAGTAGGGCAAGATGGATTTCTCTACCCCAGTGGCTGTATATCTCATTTCCCAGTTGCATATGTGTGTGTGTGTATACATATACATTTAACATTAGACTTTAAAACTTTGATTTCCAGATTCTTTCCCTTCTTCCCTCATCACCCACCCCTCCCAGGAGGAAAAGTGATTCAATGTAGGTTATACATGTGTAGTTACACAAAGTATTTCCATAGTAGATATATTGTGAAAGAATGACTATATTTTCCTTCATCCTATCCCACCCCACACTTAATCTATTTTCTACTTTGAACCTGTCCCTTTTCAAAAGTGTGTGCTTCTAAGTACCGTCCCACCCAATCTTCCCTCCCTTATATTATCCCCTCTCTTATGCCCTTTCTCCCTACTTTCCTGTAGGGTAATTATCCAACTTAGTGTGTATGTTATTCCCTCCTTAATTGAAATTCAATGAAAGTAGGGTTGACCCATTCCCTTTTGCCTTCCTGCTCTTCCCCTCCATTGTAACAGTTTTCTCTTGCCTCTTTTATATGAAGTAATTTACCCTAATCTATTTCACCATATCTCCTCTCATATTCCTCTCTCACATCTTAATTTTATTTTTTAAATATCATCCCTTTCTATTCAACTGATCCTGTGCCCCTTATCTATGAATATATGTACACATATATACACACACTCACGTATGTATTTATGTGCACATATATGCTCCTATATAAACATATGTATTCCCTTCAATTAGCCTTGTACTGAGAAAAATCTCATGAGTTACAATTATCATTTTACCATATAGGAATGTAAATACTTCAATTTTAATGTTTCTTATGATTTCTTATCCCTGTTTGCCTTGTCATTCTTCTCTTGGTTCTTGTTATTTGAAAGTCAAATTTTATATTCAACTCTTTTTTTATCAAGAATGCTTGAAAGCCCACTATTTCATTGAATGACCATATTTTCCCCTGAAATATTATACTCAGTTGTTGGGTAGGTGAATCTTGATTCTAATCCTATCTCCTCTGACCTCTGGAATATTATGTTCCAAGCCCTTTGATCCCTTAATGTAGACGCTGCTAGATCTTGTGTTATCCTGATTGTGTTTCCACAATACTCAAATTGTTTCTTCCTGGCTGCTTGTAACATTTTCTCCTTGACCTGGGAACTCCAGAATTAGGCTATAATTTTCCTAGGAGTTTTCTTTTTGGGATCTTTTTCTAGAGGTGATTAGTAGATTTTTTCAATTTCTATTTTGCCTTCTAGTTCTAAAATATCAGGGAAATTTTCCTTGAGAATTTCTTGAAGGATGATCTCTAGGTTCTCTTTTTTTATCTTGGCTTTCAGGTAGCCCAATAATTTTGAAATTATCTTGCCTGGATTTATTTCCAGGTCAGTGGTTTTTCCAATGAGATATTTCACATTGCCTTCTATTTTTTTTTTTTTGGATCTGTTTAATAGTATCTTGATTTGTCTTGAAGTCAAGACAAATTCTTCCATTTGCTACAATTTAATTTTGAAGGAATTATTTTCTTCAGTGAGTTTTTGAAATTCATTTTCCATCTGGCAAATTCAGCTTTTTAAGGCATTCTTCTCCTCATTGGCTTTTTGGGCCTCCTTTGCCATTTGAGTTAGTCTATTTTTAAGCTATTATTGTCTTCATTCAGGTTGCTGACTCTCTTTTCATAATTTACTTGCATCATTATCATTTCTCTTCCCAGTTTTTCCTCCACTTACTTGATTTTCAAAATACTTCTTGTGCTCCTCCATGTAGCCAGTTTATTCTTTTCTTTGAAACTTTTGGTGCAGGGATTCTGACTTTGTTGTCTTCCTCCCATTATGTACTTTGATCCTCTCTGTTGCCCCCAAAAAAGGATTTTATGGTCTTTTTGTGCTTTCTCTACTTGGTCATATTGGCAGTCAATTCCTTGACATTTAATCTCTTTGCCAAGGCAGAACTCTGCTTTCATAGAGGAAAGCATTGTTCCAAATTGTTGGGCTTTTCAAAAATGTTGTCAGAGGTCTGAGGAGGGTGCCCTCTATACAGACAGCACACTTGGAAACTGGCATTTCTCACTCCAGTACCATCTCCCATGAAAGTGACCCAGATTGAAGCAGGTCAAAGCAAGAGCAATTAGCCTCTGAATGGTTGCTTGGTTTCCCTATAATCTGCATGTGAAGAGCTCCTGAGGCAGTCATGCTGTAGCCCCTGCAGGCATGCATCTCTGTCACCTCTTGCCCTGGAGGCAAGGGCCAGACCATTCGCTTCCTTTCCAACACAGTTCTACACTGACCTTTTACTTGCTCTTTTTGAGATGAGGAATCTGGAAACTGCCACAGCTGCTGATGATTCACTCTCCTGACGTCTACTCTGGCTGCTTCTGCCTCCCTATGGCCAAAACCACACTGCTCAAGCAGAACTGAATTAGGCTCCTATCATGCTGTGATGAACACTTCCTGTTGGCCTACCAGGCTACCTTCAGCTGTAGATTTGTTTTTCTCTTTCACTTTGTGAGTTCTGTAGCTCTAAAATTTGTTTAGAGTCATATTTTATAAGAATTTGTGGTGGTTGTGGGGTGAGGTCACAGAATGTCCTGCTTCTACTCTACCATCTTGACTCCACCCCTTATAAGGCATATTTTTTACAATATTTTAACAATATTTAAACATTTAGCTTGTCCCCTTTTTTGTATTTGGATCATGAATACTTATGGAGAAGTCCTGATGAAACACTGGGAGGTTTTATAACTTTTACTAAAACCTGGTTTGGAATACAATCGGGGTCATGCATCTGTAAAGCCAAGCAGGAACAGCTTTCCAGAGTATGGCTGCTTTAAATAGCTTTCAAGGTTCTGATTATATAGCATAGTGGACACTTTTTCAGTAACAAATCAGAGCAAAATATTCACAGAAAATCAAAATACAGCATTCAACATGACATAATAACTCAACAACTTATCACTAAAATGGCCACATACTTTTCACCAAAGTGGTCACATAGTTTTGGACAAAGTGCAATCATTTAGTCAATCAATAACTTAGTAACTCAATCATTCGATCATAAATTGTAAAAGGTTAAAGTCCTCCACCCATAGGGCACACTAAGTTACAAATCACTTACTATTCAGTCAGTCACTATCCAATCATCAGTCACCACTCACTACCTTCTTAAAGGGTTGTGGGAAATACATAAGTCATCCACCCCTAGGTCACTAGAAAATTACAATTTCAGTCACTACTCAGTACCCACAGAGAGGCCTTTTCATCTTGACTCAGGGAAGGCTTTCAGCTTCCATGGCTCCTCTTTGATCCCAGCTTCCACCTCAATCTAACAAACTGCCAGCTAAGTTCAACGGCAGACAGCACAAAGCTCTTTGTCCAACTTTCCATGCAGTTCTTTCTCCACATTGGAGCTCACTGTGTCCAATCTATCTTAAATCCTTCAGAGTCTCTGTTCCTGGGAAGATAAGGCTTAACAAAGCCGCAAGAACATTCATAAACATTAACAAAGCCACAATAACATTTGTACAGAATAACAACACCACAGCCATGCTTCCTCAGTCTTTGGAAACTCCAGCTGGCCCTCAGAAATCCTGAGCAGTCTCAGCAGCTCTGGCTGGGCCTTGGAAGTCTTCAGCACCATAAGCTCTGTTCTCAAAATCAAAATCACTGTATACATCCTCCTTGTAGATTGCTACAAGAAATACTTTTTTTTTTTTAAAGCAATTGGGGTTAAGTAACTTGCCCAAGGTTACACGGCTAGGTTTTTGTTTGTGTGGATTAAGTGTCAGAGGCTGGCTCCGAACTCAGGTCCTTCTGACTCCAGGGCCGGCGCTCTATTCACTGCGCCTCCTAGACGCCCCTGCTACAAGAAATTCTGTCTCAGTTCTCAATCCTCATTCCTCTTCTCAGTTCTTCTCAATTCTCAGTTCTGTCTTCAGTCATAGCCGCCCAGCCCTCAGATGCTCATCCCAAGAAGTTCTGACTTTCCCATCTGGGGTTTTTCCTTATATACAGTATTTCTCCTCCCTGTTCAGCCCCATTCCTGTTATATCAGTAATAAGGATTCATATCTTCTGTTTCTTTAACAGAAGCTTACTTTGAAACTACTGCTAAGTCCCTGTCAGCTTAGCAATACAAAAGGATCTTCAAATTTCATTACTATTACAGCATCTCCAGTTAGTCATGTGTGTCTTTTACAAGAACAGTAAGTTTCCGGATCTATTATCAACAGAGCAGACAGCATGACATACTATCTTGTTGCATGTCCAGAATAACTGGTTTGAACTTTCAACTTTACCTCCTTAGATATTAGGAAGTGATTTGCCTTTACCCATGTCTACTAAAAGGATTGGGGTGCTAGGTGGAGCAGTGAAAGGATCACCAAGCCTGTAGTCAGGGTGCCTCTTATTAGCCTTCAGTTTCCTCATTTATAAAATGAGCTGGAGAAGCAAATGACAAACCACTCCAGTATATTTGCCAAGTAAATCCCAAAAAAATGTCACAAAGAGTTGTACACAACTGAAAAGTGACTAAACAATGACACTGAAGTTTGTTTTCTGGGTTTTCCTGCTATCTATTATCTATCTATCACCTATTTATCTATCTATCTATCTATCTATCTATCTATCTATCTATCTATGAATGATCTATTGCCCTTTTCCTCTAATACAATATGGTGTTATGTAATTTATATCAAGAAACCTTATACTTCAATTGGAATTCAGAAAAAGAGTGAGTGCTCATGATCCCCACTTTTTAGTTTTATTTAGTATTTTATTTTCCCAAGTTATATGTAAAAACAATTTTAACATTCATTTTTAGAACTTTAAGTTCCAAATTATTTCCCTTCCTCCCTCCTTACCCCTTCTACCACATTGAGAAAGCAGCCATTCTATATAATTTATGGATGTATAGTCATGCAAATCATAGGCAAAAATAGTTACGTTGTAAAAGAAAACATAGACAAAAAGAAAACTCAAGAAAAATGAAGACAGTAAAAAAATGTATCAATCTTTATTTAGATATCATCAGTTCTTTCTCTAACATTGCATAGTTTTTTCATAAGTCCTTCAGAGTTGTTTTGGATTGTCTTGCTGGTAATAACTAACTCATTTGCAACTGATCAAATTAGAGTATTGCTGGTACATTCTACACAGTATAAGTCTTTCCAGGTTTTCCTGAGAGCATCCTGCTAATCATGTTGTTCAGTACAATAGTATTCTATCATAATCACATACCACAACTTGTTCAGTCATTCTCTAATTGATGGACTACTCCTCAAATTCTAATTCTTTACCCCAAGGGAAAAAAAAAAACTGTTCTATACATTTTTGTACATAAAGGTCCTTTTCCTTTCTGCTTTTATTGCTTGTTGTATGCAGACATAGTAGTGGTATTGCCAGGTGAAAGAGTATCTGTAACTTTATAACCTTTAAGCATAGTTCCAAATTGTTCAGCAGAATGGCTGAATCAGGTCACAACTCCATCAACAATGCATTAAAGTTTCATTTTTCCCACATCCCTTCTAGCATTTTTCATTTACATTTTCTGTCCTATTAGCTAATCTAATAGATATGACATACCTCAGAAATGTGTTTTTTTAAATAATTTAACTTCTGGTTGACATCATTTATTTCTCCCAGATTTTGAGTTACAATATTTTCCCCCATTTTTCCCCTACCCTCCACCCCAGAATAGCAATCCCAAAGGATAACCATTCATCCAATATGCTATCTCCCATCTCTTCTCCCATACCCCCTTCAACTTTTCCAGTAGGGCAAGGTGAATCCCTGTGCCCCAATGCCTGCAAATCTTATCTCCCAATTATATGTGAAATACTATTAATAATAATATGTATTTTTAAAACATTTGATTATGAAACTTTGAATTCCAGATTCATTCCCTTCCTCCCTTGTCACTCACCCTTACTGGGAAGACAAGGAATTCAGCATTTGTTGTACATTTGTAGCTATGCAAAAGATTACAATAGTAGATATATATTAAGAGACTGACTATATTTTCCTCCCTCCTATCAAAACTCCCACCTGGTCGACTCCCCACTTTGATCCTGTCCCTTTTCAAAAATGGGTGCTTCCAACTACCCCCTCCCAGCCTGCTCTCCCCTCCATCATTTCCACCCCCCATTCCCCAACCCCCCACTCTCCTGTAGGGTAAGATCCCATTTAGTATGTATGTCATTCTCTCCCTGAGCCAAATTCAATGAGAATAAGGTTTTGCCCATTTGCCTTTCTATTCTTCCCCTCAGCTGCAAACACTTTCCCTTGCCTATTCTACATGAAATAGTTTACCCCATTCTGTCTCTCCCCATCTCCTCTTGCCACAATCCTGTCTCACCTCTTAACTTCACTCCTTAAGTATCATCCCTTCCCATTAAATTCGACCTGTTCCCTCTATCTATGTATACCTATAAACATATATACACACATTCACATATTTATTCATATGCCCATATACCCTTCTTTAGCTATTTTCATACTGAGAATGGTTTCATCAGTTACAGTTATTATTTTTCCATGTAGGAATGTAAATAGCTCAACTTTGATAAGTTCCTTATGATTTATTTTCCCTGTTTACTTTCTCAAACATCTCTTGCTTCTTGTGTCTGAATGTCAAATTTTCTATTCAACTCTGATTTTTCCTCAAGAATGCTTAAAAGTCCACTATTCCACTGAATGACAATATTTTCCCCTGAAACATGTTGCTCAGTTTTGCTGGGTAGGTGATTCTTGGTTTTAATCCCAGCTCCTTTGCCCTTCAGAATACCATATTCCATGAATTTCCATCCATCAGGGTAGAAGCTGCCAGATCCTATGCTATCCTGATTTTGTTTCCACAATATTGAAATTGTTTCTTCCTGGCTGCTTGTAATATTCTCTCCTTGATCTGGGAATTCTGGAACCTGCATATAATATTCCTAGGAGTTTTCTTTTTGGGATCTTTTTCAGGACGTGATTGGTGGATTCTTTCAACCTCTATTTTGCCCTCTGGGTCTAAAACATCAGGGCAATTTTCCTTGAGAATTTCTTGAAGGATGATTTCCAGATTCTTTTTTTGATCATGTTTTTCAGGTAGTTCAATAATTTTTAGATTATTTCTCCTGGATCTATTGTCCACGTCAGAGGTTTTTCCCATGAGATATTTCACATTTCCTTCTATTCTTTCATTTGTTTGTATCTGCTTAATAACATCTTGATTTCTCATAAATTCACTATCTTCAATTTGCTCCAGTCTAATTCAGAAGGAATGATTCTCCTCAGTGAGCATTTGAGATTCTTTTGCCATCTGGCAAATTTGGCTTTTTTAAGGGATTCTTCTTCTCATTGCCTCTTTGAGCTTCCTTTGCCATTTGAATTAGTCTCTTTGTTAAGGTGTTATTTTCCTCAGTCAGGTGGTTGACTCTCAATTCATATTTTTCTTGCGTTTTTCTCATTTCTCTTCCCAATTTCCGCCCCACTTCTCTTATATAGTTCTTAAGCTCCTCTATGGACTGTAACCAACTCATATTTTCATTTGGGGCTTTTAGTGCATGAGTTCTGACCTCCCAGTCATCTGTGTGTTCCATGCTTAGATCCTCTTTGCCCCCAAAATAGGAGTCTAATGTTGAATTTTTTTGTTTATTTTGTTTCCTTTGCCTAGGCACTTTGCCACTTAAGTATTCGACTTTGTAGCTTGTTGCCACAGTAGGACTCTGCCACCAGAGATGGGTGCTTCCATCCCAAAGATTGGGGTTTTCCCAGCTGCTGGAGGTGGCCTCTTTGAAGGCTCCACACACTCTGGCAAGCTGGTCACACACCCCAAGACATCTATCCCAAACCACAATCCAGATCCATGCTTGTTAAACCAAGAATGATTACCCCCTCCCCCCCCAAGACTGATCACTGGATCACCCTATAGTGTGCAGTCCAGGAGCTGAAGCTGCAATGTGGCAATGTGCTGCAGGCTGCACCAGCTCCTCAGTGGCTTCTTGTCCCCAGGGCAAGAAGTTGATGCCCTCTCCCAACCAGTCCCAATGTCCATAGGGCACTGACCTCTCATTTTGTCCTAGGCATCTATGTGTTGATAATTCTGGAAATGCTACAGCTGCTGGTACTCTCTAGCTGGCTGCTGGTCTTGTCTCCCTGGGGCTAAACCTTTAATTCACATGGTCCTGGGCTCAACTCCTAAAGTGCTGTGCTGGGCCCTCCATGCTGGGCTGCCAGGCTGTTCTCAGTGGGAGGTTAGATTCTCTTTGTTATTTTGTGGGTTCTGGAGGTCTGGGTTCTGGAGCTCCAGAGGTCATTCAGAGTCCCCCTTTTACCCAGCTGGATCTCTGTGGAAGTGCTTTTTCTACTCTGCCATCTTGACTCTTCCCCACCCCACCCCCCGTCAGAATTCTTTTAATTTGCATTTATTTTGCTTTTTTGGACAGGGGAAGGCAAGGAAACTGGGGTTGACTTTCCCAAGGTCACATGGCTAGTAAGTGTTAAGTGTCTGAGGGTGCATTTGAATTCGGGTCCTCCTGACTCCAGAACCTGTGTTCTATCACTGCATCACCAAGTACCTTTATTTGCATTTCTCCAATCAATAGTATTATGGTTTTGTTTTTCACATATCTATCAATTGTGTTGATTGCTTTATCAAAAAACTGATCATATCTTTTGATCATTTATCAATTGTGGAATGGCTCTTACTTTTTATGAATTTCACTCAATTCTCCATATGTTTGAGAAATGAGGGCTTTATCAAAGAAACTCCCTTTATTTTTTAGTCACTATTGCTATCTGTATCTCCCTCCATCCTATTGGTCCTCCATACTTATTCTATTCTCTCCTTTCACTCTGTCTCTCCTCAAAAGTGTTTTTCTTCTGACTACCCACTCTCCCAGTCTTATTTTCCTTTGGGTAAGATAGATTTTGATACCCAATTGCATATGTATGTTATTATTTCTTTGAACCATTCATGATGACATTAAGTTTCACTCACCCCCCACCTTCCTCCTCTTGTCCTTCATTGTAAAATCTATTTCTTGCCTCTTTCATGTTAGATAGTTTACTCCATTCTTTTCTTTTGTCTTCTTTTCTCTTCTCTTCTCTTCTCTTCTCTTCTCTTCTCTTCTCTTCTCTTCTCTTCTCTTCTCTTCTCTTCTCTTCTCTTCTCTTCTCTTCTTTTCTTTTCTTTTTTTGCTTTTTGGAAGGCAATTGGGGTTAAATAACTTGCCCAAGGTCACACTGCTAGGTGTGTGTGTGTGTGTGTGTGTGTGTGTGTGTGTGTGTGTGTGGTAAGTATTTGAGGATGGATCCAAATTCAGGTCCTTCTGACTCCAGGGCTAGCTCTCTACTCACTGCTCCACCTAGCTGCCCCTGTTTACCCCCATTTTACCTATAACTTTCTCTTTCTCCCAATACATTCATCTCTCTCCCATTAAATATTATTTTTAGATATTGTCCCTTCACAATCAACTCACAACTGTGTCCTCTGTCTAAATATACTCTTTCCAACTACCCTAATAATGAGAAAGTTCTGAGTTACAAATATCATCTTATGTAGTAATGCAAGCAGTTCAAAATTAGTAAGACTCTTATGACTTCTCTTTCCTGTTTACCTTTATTATGCTTCTCTTGAGTCTTCTATTTGAAAGTCAAATTATTCTATTAACCTCTTGTCCTTTTATCAAGAATGTGTGAGTCCTGTATCTAATTGAATGTCCATCCACCCTCCAACCCCCCCACCTCCCCACCAAAGGATTATACTCAGTTTTGCAGGGTAGGATATTCTTTGTTGTAATCTTAGCTCCTTTGTCCTCCTGAGAATGATTCTCTAAACCCTCTTATCCTTTAATATAGAGGTTGCTAAATCTTGTATTATACTTAGTGTGACTCTATAATGCTTGATTTTTTTTTTCTGGCTTCTTGCAATATTTTCTCCTTGACCTGGGAACTCTGGAATTTGGCTATAATATTCCTAGTTTTCATTTTGTGATCTCTTTCAGGAGGTGATCAGGGGATTATTTCCATTTCTATTTTACTCTATTGATCTAGATTATCAGTGTAGTTTTCCTAGATCATGATTTTCAGGTAGCCCAATAATTTTTAAATTACCTCTGCTGGACCTATTTTTCAGGTCAGTTGTTTTTTCCAATGACATATTTTACATCATCTTCTATGTTTTCATTCTTTTGGTTTTGTTTTCATTGTTTCTTGATTTCTTATAGTGTCATTAGTTTCTATTTGCTCTATTTTAATTTTTAAGGAATTTTTTCTTCAGTGATGTTTTGGTTCTCCTTTTCCATTTGTTTATTTCTGCTTTATAAAACCTCATTGACATTTTGAACCTTTTTTGCTGATTGGCCAAGTCTGTTTTTTAAGGTGTTATTTGCTTTCAATATTTATTGTGTATCTCCTTAGCCAAGCTAATGATTTGTTTTTCATTATTTTCTTGCATCACTTGTATTTCTCTTCTCAATTTTCCCTCTACCTCTATTACCTAATTTTAAGCTCCTCCTTGGCCAGAGAACAATGTAAATTTCTCTTAGAGGATTTGGATATAGGAGTTTTGACTTTGCTATTTATTTCTGAGTGTGTGTTTTGATATTCCTTGTCACCGAAGTAACTTTCAATAGTCAGAGTCTCCCCCCTCCATTGTGTGTTTATTTCCCCAGCCTATTAGTTGACTCCTAAGTCTTTGTTAAATTAGGGCTCTGCTTCCAGGGTGAGGGCACACTTTCCCAAGCTTCCGGGGTTTTGTGTAGCTGTTTTCAGAGACATTCTAGGGACTTCCAAGTTTCCAGTTCCTCCAATGTGCTATGATCTAAGGAGTGTTGTTTACTACTATCCTGGTCTGTTTGTGACCAGGAGCACTCTTTTCTGTCCTGTAACTGTGATAGGGGGCCCTTTTCCAATGCTATTGAAAGCTTGGCTATGCTAGCGCTTCTTCACACCATGAGACTCTCACCCAGGACTGCAACTTGGATCCAATTATGGATAGAGCAATGGAGTTCTGCCTCAGTGTTAGCAAACGTCTAATCTCCTTCTGACTAGTTGTTTGACCCCATTGCCATTGGTGTACTGAGGGCTCTGGAAGATACCCTGCTGCCACTGCCACTGCTGATTCAGTCAGTCCTAAGGCCTGCTCTGGTTTGCTGGATCTGGTGTCATGTTGGCATGACCTAAACTGGAATGTGCTCCACTCTCACCCAGGTGTAAAAGACTTTTCTTGCTGATCTTCCTAGGTCTCTTTGGTATCTATGTGCTGATTGGTCTGGAAACTAGCACTGATTCCAGTGGTTCAGTCACTGCCAGGCCTGATCCTAATTTGCTTAGCCCTGGTCTGAGTTGGTGAGGATTATGCTGGAATGTGTTCCCCTCTCAACCTGGTAAAATAAACCTTTCCTGCCTGCTTTCCAAGTTGTTTTATGTTGGATTTTTTTTAGTCCATCTCTTTGTGGATTCTGTTGCTCTAGAATTTGTGTAAAGTCATTTTAAAAGGTACTTAGAAGGGTTTGGGGGTACTTGTCAGGGAAGTTTCTGCCTTCACTCTAACATCTTGCCTCTGCCTTAGTGCTCATGAGTATTTAAGGGAATAATGTTATCGTGAAGCAGATTTAAAAGCCTTGGATGTTACACAAATCATATATCATATACCCTAAAACCAACTTGTCAGGAAAGACACTAATCCCTCTTCTGTCTATTTCATTCCTCTTCTGCCTTAAAGTATTTGGATTTCCTAAGTCATTATTTTAACCATTTCAATACTGTTAACAATCCAGGACCTATCTACCATTTTAACCTTTCTTCTGCTTCTACCAAGCAAATTTCATCGAAATGGAACTAATCCTTGTATGTAATTGACCTCTTGTATCCTCATGTGCCTGTGCCTTTGTTCTAGCTCTTCCCTATTACTAAAATGGCCTCTGATTCCATTTGGTCTGTAAATTTCCTGTCCATTCTTTAAAACCTAAATCATATGAAATAAAATCTTTTTCATTAAATTGTCCCAGATCTCAACTATGGATAATGAGATTTTAGATAATAACCTTTTAGATCATAGGTTATAAGTTTAGAGACTTAAAACTGGAAAAAGCGAAGCATGAGCAGCTCTCCTGAGGAGTGCTGCTGTGAATAACTCTAACGTTCTGATCACATAATATAGTGAACTATCTATTTATGCAGCAATAAACTAAGGCAAAATATTCATAGAAAACAAAGTGTAGCATTAACAATGATATAACATTAAAAACTTATCAGTCAAGTGGCCACACAGTTTTCACTTAAAGTGGCCACATAGTTTTAACCAAAAGATATCATTCAGTAAGTCTTTAAGCCAATCAAACTTAAAGAGCAATCCTTCTTAAGGGACACAAAGTACAAAGGTCTAAGTTTTCCCACACTTAGATCACATTGTCTTAATCTCTCAGTCAAAACGTCTTCTTTCTTCTTGATTGGACATTAGTTTCCTATCATCCTTAACTCAATCATCCTAAAGGGGTATAAGGTACAGATTACAAAGTTCTCCCACCCCTACATCACAGTAAATCATAATCTTGTCAGTAACCACTAAGTATCAAGGAGAGGTCTTTTTATCTTGGTTTGAGGCTGGCTCCCAAACTCCATGGTTCTTCTTCCATGGGTTCAGTTCCCTGGATTCATAGACAGGCAACTCTCAGTTCCTCATCCAGCTCCTCATCCAGCTCCTTGTCCAGTTCTTTGTCTAGCTCCTCATCCAGTTCCTCATTCAGTTCCTCATACAGTTCCTATTGCATATTGAAGCTCAAGGTGTCCAGTCCACCTCAAGTTCTTTGCTGTTTCTGTTTATGGGGAGACAAAGCTTAACAGAGCCAAAACAACATTCATACATTGCCAGCACTATCATCAATTCACTATCTGCATGTAGAATCAACACAGACCCACAAACAAGGTCTGAGTACTCAACAAAAACACAGTCTGAGAACTCAACACATATCATCAGTATAGTCCCAGGACCTCTGAAACCCTCCTCCAGGATTTTTATAAACAGATAAGAAAATCCTTTTAGAGCTTCCAGTAAGGTCCCAGAACTTCTATATGAAGTATCACAAACACAACAGAACAGACAAAAAGAATGCCTGGACTCCACAACTGCTCCCCCTCCTTCTCAGTTCAGCTCTGTCCCAGCTGTGTTCCTCCTTATATATGGTGTTTCTCCTTTCGATTCCACACCTTCCTGTTTCATCAGCAAGTTCCTCCTACCTTCAAATCAGAAGGTGATCAAACAAGGTGATAAACTGAAAAATACTTAAGTGGCTGAAACAAGGTGTTAAGTATTTCTTTGTTTGCCATCACAATGATTCACTTAGGACATTGAAGTTAAACGGAAATGGAAACTAAGACCAATAAACTTTAAAGTATCATAATAGCCATAAATCTACTTAGAAAATCACATATTAACATTATCTCTGTTATTTTGTAGTTTTTTATTTATTTTATTAAATGTTTTTAAATTGCATTCTATTGGATAATGGTAATGGTGACCTAAGTCATCAAAGATGAGCAAAGTGAGGGGCAGAGCCAAGAGGGCAGAGTAGAAACTGCATTTCCAAGGTGCTCTCCCACCAGACTTCTTCCAAACCATGTAAAAGGCAACTCTGAACATTTTCTGGAGCCACAGCACCCACAGAACTACACAGAGAAGCTGACCACCGGCTGAGGACAGCCCAGCAGCCCTGCAGGGGAGGGCCAGAGCAGCGCTCTGGCAGTCGACAGTCCAGCACAGAGACCCAAGCCCAGGTCCCCATGAGCCACGGTTTTAGCTCCAGGGCGGCCTGGCCAGCAGCTGGCTGGAGGGACTCCAGAACACCAGCAGCTGTGGCGATTCCAGAATTATCAACATAGACATGGCTAGGACAAAGTAAGAGGTTAGTGCCCTATGGACTTTAGGACCAGTATTTGGGGAATGCATCAGCTTCCTCCCCTGGGGGCTAGAGGCCTCTGAGGAGACACTCGACATTTTGAAGCTTCAGTGGCAGCATCAGCTCCTAAACTGCGAACTGTAGGGAGATTCATCAATCAGTCTTGGAGGTTAATTGCGCTTGCTTTAACCTGTTTGGATCTGGATTGTGATCTGGGGGTAGGTCTGCAGTGGGCAACCAACTTACCCGAACCAGAAGTTGTGAAGACCCCAACGTTCAGGATGGAAGGTACCCTGTCTGGTGGCAGAGTCCTACTGTTGCAACAAGTCCAAAATTCAAGTAATTAAGTGGCAACATGCCTTGGCAAAGGAAACAAAATAAACAGAAAAATGCAACATAAGACTCGTATTTTGGGGGAAAAGAGGATCGAAGCAGCAAACAGGAGGAGAGCTGAGAGGTCAGAAATCCTTCTCCAAAAGCCCCAAATGAAAATATGAGCAGGTTACAGGCCATAGAGAACTTTAAAAAGCAGATAAGAGAAGTGGAGGAAAAATTGGGGAGAGAAATCAGAAGGATGCAGGAAAAGTATGAAATGAGAGTCAACAGACTGACTGTGGAAAATAACACCCTAAAAAATAGACTAAATCAAATGGCAAAGGGGGCCCAAAAGGGCAATGAGGAAAAGAATGCTTTAAAAAGCCAAATTTGGCAGATGGAAAAAGAATCACAAAAGCTCACTGAGGAGATTCATTCCTTCAGAGTTAGACTGGAGAAATAGGAAGCTAATGTCTTTATGAGAAATCAGGATGCTGTTAAACAGATCCAAACAAATGAAAGAATAGAAGGCAATGTGAAATATCTCATGGGCAAAACCACTTACCTGGAAAATAGATCCAGGAGAGATAATTTAAAAATTATTGGACTTCCTGAAAGCTATGATCAAAGAAAGAACCTAGAAATCACCCTTCAAGAAATTTTCAAGGAAAATTGCCCTGATGTTTTAGACCCAGAAGGCAAAATGGAGGTTGAAAGAATCCAGAGATCACCTCCTGAAAAAGATCCCAAAAAGAAAAGTCCCAGGAATATTATAGCCAGGTTCCAGAATCCCCAGATCAAGGAGAAAATACTACAAGCAGCCAGGAAGAAACAATTTCAATATTGTGGAAACACAATCAGAATAGCACTGGAACTGGCAGCTTCTACACTGAGGGATCGAAGGGCATGGAACATGATATACCAGAGGGCAAAAGAGCTGGGATTGAAGCCAAGGGTCACCTACCCAGCAAAACTGAGTATTTTGTTATAGGGGAAAATACGGTCATGCAGTGGAATAGAGCACTTTCAAGCATTCTTGAGGAAAAAACCAGTTGAATAGAAAATTTGATATCCAGACACAAGAAGCAAGAGATGCCTGAGAAGGTAATCAGGGAAAAGAAATAAAAAGGAACTTAACAAAGTTGAACTATTTACATTCCTACATGGAAAAACAATAACAATGACTGATGAAACCTTTCCCAGTATGAAAATAATGGCAGAAGTGTATAGTGGCATATGAATACTCATGTGAATATGTGTATATATGATTACAGTTACACATGGATAGGGGGAACAGGTTGAATTTGATAGGAAGGGATGATACTTAAGGGGTGAAGTTATGAGGTAAGATAGGAGAGTGGTAAGAGCAGATGGGGAGAGACAGAGTAGGGTAAATTATCTCATGTAGAGGAAGCAAGGGGAAGTGGCTTCAGGGGAGGGGAAGAACAGGAAGGCAAAAAGGCAAAACCATATTCTCATTGAATATGGCTCAGGGAGAGAATGAAATACATACTAAACGGGATATCTCACCCTGCTGGAGAGTAGGGGGAAGGGGGATGGGGGGGGTGATGGAGGTGAGGGCATTCTGGGGGGAGGTGAGGTTGGAAGTACCTATTATCCAAGAGGGACAGGATCAACGTAAGAAATGGACCAGGTGGGAGGTGAGACAGGTGGGTGGGAAATATAAGCTGCCTTTTACAATATATCTACTATGGAAATGTTTTGCTTAGCTATACATGTACAACACATACTGAATTGCTTATCTTCCCAGAGGGAATGGGTGACAAAGAAGGGAATGGATCTGAAATTCGAGGTTTTAAAATTAAATGTCTCAAATCTATATAATACATATTATTAATACTATTTTACATGTAATTGGGAGATAAAATGTTGAGGCATTGGGGCACAGAGATTTATCTCGCCCTAATGGTAAAGTCGAAGGGTGTATGGGAGCAGATATGTGAGAGAGCATATTGGATGAGGGGATAACTTGTGGGACTGCTATTATGGGGTTGTGGGTAGGGGAAAAATGGGGAAAAATTGTAACTCAAAATCTGGCAGAAATGAATGATGTAAACCAGAAATTAATAAAGCATTTGTTAAAAAAAACCAAAGATGAGCAAACTGAGGCCTAGAAACAATGAAATTTGCCTTAGGTTTTGTAAGTTAAAGTATCAGTTAAGATTAAACATAAGTCTTTTCATTACAAATTCAACTGCACCCAGGCTCTTTTGACTCTTATAAAATTTTATTTTGTTATATATATATACATATATATGTATATGTATACATACCATTATGCACCATATTTATCTATATGTATATCTTATTACCTCATTTGACTATAATATCCAATAAGTTGTAGGTCTTATCAGCATTCAACACCTTTCAGTTCAGTGTTACAGACGGCAAATAAATAGTAGTTGGATTGGATTGAGATGTAATCATCATTCTCAACATAACTGGAAATAACTCAGTCTACTGGACTATTACAGAGACAAAATAGCAAGTTTGAGTGATTTTCTGGTTCTTGTAGTTTTTGCTACTATGTCAATGGATGGGTGCTAGAGTTGGCATGCATGCCTCCTTAGTCCTTGTATGCCTAGGGCTCTGCTTTTCTAAGGGAAGCTTTTGACTCTGTCTCAAGGAATGAGGAAACAAGAGAGCTTCATGAGCTGTGCCAGCTCTTTAAGCACTACAAAGCCTGCTAGAAAGTATGGATATCTAAGAACATGAGAGCAAGGTCAGAACCTTCTGTGACTTCCCTTTATAATTGGAACTTGGAGATCCAACTCAAAGGATGAGATCTTGTCTCTGGCCTCGATCACCTCCTTGCACCCTTCACCATTCCCCGTTATTGTTCCCTTATAATACTTTTCTTCTCATTGCAAGTACTAGTGACTGACCACTACCTTTTGTGCTGCCATTAGCTAAAAAATAATGATGCCAGGAGAAAAGGAATAAAATATATTCAGATCAGATAGCATCTCTGAAATATAAAAGTTTTTTTTTTAATTTGTGTTTTGAAAAAAACATAGTAATTATGAGCTTTGAAAATAAAGGATGATGAATCTCATAAACTTGATTGAAGTCATTTTGTATTGTAAATATAATTGAAGGACAACAATCAAGATCAGCAGGAAAGAACATTGGGACATTTTATTCTACTTAGTCTGAATGTACTCTCCTAATGTTGACCATGTCTTTTGACTCTCCTACTATTTGATACTCCTTTTATGTTAGCTTTGGTATTTAACCCATCCTTTGTCTTTCTATTGGACCCACACTTATATTGGAACCTTTTATTTCATTTTATAAACTGTAATAATAATCATAATCATAACCACAATGAGAGTAAATAGTTTACCTTTATAGAGCTCTCTGTGGTTACCGAACAATTTTGCACGTGATTTTTTCCACTTATTGGAGCCTAACCAAAACATCAACAATGACAATCACAACAATTTGAGTTAATAGTAAAAGTATTGCTCAAAGCAATTACTCAAAAAGATATTAATCAAAGAAATCTTTGATTGCAAAGATTGAAGAGTCTCTTTTAGTGATGGAGATTTTAACCCATCTACACTATCCATTCTATATGAATCCTTTTCATGTACTCCCATAAAATCAACACGATGTCTACCAAAAAATTCTGCAGGTCTTCTTTATTTTGCCATTATAAGACTCAGATAACTGTTCATCTGCCATTTTTCATAACTGTCATGAGTCCAGTTCATCTATCTTTCCAATCATACAAGTTCTTGCTGGTATCTTTCTCCTATTCTTCTTCACCTACTTTTTATGTTCATTAATTATATGTTTTGAGTTCAATATTTTCAAACCTACCATATATTCTACTATTGCTATAATTGGGTGAAAAATTATTCAGAGGCATATGCAATCCATATTTTACTGCCATATGGTAAAACTAGTGAAAAAAAAAAAAACAGTATTGAAAAGGCAGGCCTCTACTTTGTTTGGGTTCAGCAAGTGTATTTCGCAGTTTCTCATAAGCCCTTTCACTTCTTCCATGCAACTCTGCTCCCATCACATTATCAATAAGTATTGCCTGGTATAAGTATATATTAATAGGCAAGTTCTATAGGGTTTCTATGCAAAGGCATATTGAGATCAAGACAATATCATTTCTAGTGCGATTTGTTTTTTCTGGAATGGATAAGCTAAACTAATTTGCATAATTGTAAATCTTTTCCTGGAGGCTTTGCGATATTTGTAGCTTGATACATTAGGTAAAAATGACATTTGCAAAGAGGAACAGCTGGAGGACCCTACTATCTACAAGTAATTTGTCTTTCATTCAGACTCTACCCCCAGACCACCTACATTAAGGTGTCAAATATGTTTGGGAAATATGCAACTTTTTATTGCATGCCTTGTATGTTTATGATCAGAAGTTTGTTGAGCTTTTTTTTTAACTTATGTTTTTATGTTTTTGAAGGATTCATGGATGTAAGGGATAGGAGACTCCTTGTTGTAATAGAACCTACAAAATGATTTTTTCTATTAAATCAATTTATTTATTTTGCCTTTTGGAGGGCAACTGGGGTTAAGTAACTTGCCCAAGGTCACACAGCTAGGTTTTTGTTTGTGTGTTCGTTAAGTGTCTGAGGTCAGATCTGAACTCAGGTCCTTCTGACTCCAAGGCCAACACTCTACTCACTGCGCCACCTAGCCTCCCCAAATCAATTTATTTTTAAAAATTTATTATTTTATAGTAAATAAAAAACACAATGATTAGGTGGAATAGTGGATAGATTCTTGGAATAGATATGGATAGAAAGCAGATAGAAAAGTGGAATCAGGGAAAGCAGAATTCAAATCCTGCCTTAGACACCAGTTTTATAGCACTAAGTCTTTTTTTTTAAAACAAATGCTTTATTGACTTCTGTTTTACATCATTCATTTCCGCCAGATTTTGAGTTACAATCATTTTCCCCCATTATTCCCCTACGCAACCTCCCAGAATAGTAGTCCCACAAGATATCGCTTCCTCCAATCTGCTCTCTCCCATATCCCCATCGACTTTTCCATAAGAGGAAGGTGAATCTCTGTGTCCCAATGCCTGTACATCTTATCTCCCTATTACAACCAAAAGAGTATTAATAATAGTATTTATATATATTTGAAACATTTAATGTTACAACCTCGAATTTCAGATCCATTTCCTTCCTCACTTGTCACCTGTTCCCTCTTGGGTGATAAGTAATTCAGTATATGTTGTACATGTCTAGCTATGCAAAACATTATCATAGTAGATATATTGTACAAGGCTGCTTATAATTCCCTCCCACTCATCCCACCCCCACCTGGTCCATTCCCTACATGATCCTGTCCCTCTTCTATAGTGGGTACTTCCAACCTCCCCTCCCCCCAAGGATGCCCTCCCATCCATCATCCCTCCTCTCATCCCCCTTCCCCCTATCCTGCTGCAGGTTGAGATATCCCATTTAGAATGTATGTCATTTTCTCCCTGAACCAAATTCAATGTGAATGTGGTTTTGCCTTTTTAGCCTTCCTTATTCTCCCCCTCCTTTGCAACCACTTCCCCTTGCTTTTCTACATGGGATAGTTTACCCTACCCTGTCTCTCCCCATCTCCTCTTGCCACTTTCCTCTCTCACCTCATAATTTCATCCCTTGAGTATTCTCCCTTCCCAACAAATTCAACCTATGCCCTCTATCCATATATAACTGTAACCATATACACACACATTCACATATGTATTCATATGACCACACCCCCTTCTTCCATTATTTTCATAGTGAGAAAGATATCATCAGTCACAGTTATTGCTTTTCCATATAGGAATGTAAATAGTTCAACTTTGATAAGTTCCTTTTGATTTCTTTTCCCTGATTACCTTCTCAGGCATCTCTTGCTTCTTGTGTCTGGATGTCAAATTTTCTATTCAATTCTGGTTTTTTCCTCAAGAATGCTTGAAAGTCCTCTTTTGCCTTCTGGAATATCATATTCCATGCCCTGCAATCCCTCAGTGTAGAAGCTGCCAGGTCCTGGGCTATTCTGATTGTGTTTCCACAATATTGAAATTGTTTCTTCCTGGTGGCTTGTAGTATTTTCTCCTTGATCTGGGGATTCTGGAACCTGGCTATAATATTCCTGGGAGTTTTCTTTTTGGGATCTTTTTCAGGAGGTGATGGGTGGATTCTTTCAACCTCTATTTTGCCTTCTGGATCTAAAACATCAGGGCAATTTTCCTTGAGAATCTCTTGAAAGGTGATTTCTAGGTTCTTTCTTTGATCATGGCTTTCAGGGAGTCCAATAATTTTAAATTATCTCTCCTGGATCTATTTTCCAGGTCAGTGATTTTTCCCATGAGATATTTCACATTGTCTTCTAATCCTTCATTTGTTTGGATCTGCTTAACAGCATCTTGATTTCTCATAAATTCATTAGCTTCCATTTGCTCCAGTCTAATTCGGAAGGAATGAATCTCCTCAGTGAACCTTTGAGATTCTTTTTCCATCTGGCAAATTCGACTTTTTAAGGCATTCTTCTCCTCATTGCCCTTTTGGGCCTCCTTTGCCATTTGAGTTAGTCTATTTTTTAAGGTGTTGTTTTCCTCAGTCAGGCTGTTGACCCTCATTTCATACTTTTCCTGCATCCTTCTCATTTCTCTTTCCAATTTTTCCTCCACTTCTCTTATTTGATTTTTAAAGTCCTTCTTAAGGTCCTCTATGGCCTGCAACCCACTCATGTTTTCCCCTGGGGCTTTTGGAGCAGGACTTCTGACCTCACAGTCCTTTTCCCGCTCTATGCCCCCAAAATAGGAGTCTAGGGTTGCATTTTTCTGTTTCCTTTGCCTTGGCATGTTGCCACTTAATTGCTTGACTTTTGGGCTTGTTGCCACACTATGGTTTTAAGGCCAGATAGAGGAATTTTCGTCCTGAAAGTGTGGGGGGCAACTTCCTTTTCTGGCAAGCTGTAAACCCCCCCACAACTTCCACCCTAGATCACAATCCAGATCCAGGGAGGTTAAAGCAAGAGCGATTACCCCCCAAGACTGATCGCTGGATCTCCCTACAATTAATTGCAGGCCGGGAGCCAGAGCCGCCTCTGAAAACTACAAAATGGTGTGTCTCCTCAGTGGCTTCTAGCCCCCAGGTGAGGGAGCCGACGCATTCCCTAAATACCAGTCCCAAAGTCCATAGGACACTAACCTCTTACTTTGTCCTAGGCTCACCTCCTGCGTTCTGCGTGCTGCGCGCTGCCAGGTCCCAGACCACTGCGCTGGTCCTTCCTGCAGGGCTGCTGGGCTGTCCTCAGTGGGAGGTTAGCTTCTCTGTGTCGTTCTGTGGGTGCTGGGGCTCCAGAAGTTGTTCAGAGTCCCTTTTTACATAGTTTCGGGGGAATCAGGGGGCAGAGTGGCTTGGAAGAGCTGTTTCTACTCCGCCATCTTGGCTCCACCCCAAGCACTAAGTCTTTTATAACACTAACCTCCTTCAGCCTTGGTTTCCTTATCTGTAAATGGGTATTACATTAACATATTTTTTCCACAAGGTTGTTGTGATGATGAAATGAAGTAATATGTGAAATGTGCTTCACAAAACTTGAAGTGCTATATAAGCATTTGTTAATTTAAAAAATATTATTTTTCCAAATATTTTCCACTAATTGTGACAGGAAGAAAATATGGGTCATTGCTGAATCTGTCATTCCATTCAAATACCCTTATAGAGGATGCCACTTGTTTTTGTACAGATGATTCTCTTTAGGATTTTGCATACATAATGGAGTAGGTATGTTGTCCCTTAGTTATCAATGACCTCTTATTTCTTCCCTTGTTGAAATATTAATGACACATTACCTTCTGTGGGGATTCCCCTTTCCTTCTGATGCTTTGTATAATGGTGTCTAAAAGTGCTCACAATATAGTCATCACTGGAGTGAAGTCACTTTTTTTTTTTTTGCACTTGGGTCAATTCAGCTACTTTTCCCATCTTAGTTCTCTTTCGTGGCATTTCAACCTCCTCTATAAGTGCATTCAGAAATGCCATATAAGAACTGTGATTCAAGAGTTCTTTTTTTTTCCAAATGCTTTTTTTTTTAACTTCTAGTTTACATCATTCATTTCCATCAGGTTTTGAGTTACACTTTTTTCTCCATTTTCCCTCTACCCACTACCCCAGAATAGCAGTTCCACAGGATATCCCCGCATCCATTCTGATCTCTCCCATATCTTCTCCCATACCACTTCCAATTATTCCAGTAGGGCAAGGTGAGTCCTTGTCCCACAATGCCTGCACATATTATCTCCCAATTATATTCACAATAATATTAACCATAGTATTTATATATATGTGTGTGTGTGTGTGTGTGTGTGTGTGTGTGTGTGTGTGTGTGTGTGTGTGTAATTTGGTTTTAATAGGAAGATAAGCAACTCAGTATATACTGTACATGTGTAGCTATACAAAACATTACCATAGTAGATATATTGAAAAAGACTGGCTATTGTAAAAGACTGGTTATATTTCCCTCCCACCTATCCGACCACCCATGTGATCCATTCCCTACTTTGATCCTATCCCTCTTCAAAAGTGGGTGCCTCCACCCTCCTCCCTCCATTATCCCCCCTCTCATCCCCCTTTCCCCTACTCTCCTGCAGGGTGAGATATACCATTTAGTATGTATGTCATTCTCTCCCTGAGCCAAATTCAGTGAGAATATGGTTTTGCCTTTTTGCTTTCCTGTTCTTCCTCTCCCCTGCAACCACTTCCCCTTGCCTCTTCTACATGAGATAGTTTACCCCCAAACCTTCTCTCTTCATCTCCTCTCACCACATTCCTCTTACACTTCATAACTTCACCCCTTAAGTATCATCCCTTCACACCAAATTTGACCTGTGCCCTCCATCCATGTATACCTGTAAACATATATGCACACATTCACATATGTATTCATATGCCCATATAACCTTCTTCAACTATTTTCATACTGAGAACAGTTTCATCAGTTAGACTTATCTTTGTTCCCTGTAGGAATGTAAATAGTTCAAATTTGATAAGCTCATAATGATTTCATTTCCCAGTTTACCTTCTCAAGCATCTCTTGCTTCTTTTATCTGAATGTCAGATTTTCTATTCAACTATGGTTTTTTCATCAAGAATGCTTGAAAGTCCTCTATTCCATTGAATGACCATGTTTTCCCCTGAAAGACGATACTCAGTTTTGCTGTGTAGGTGATTCTTGGTTTTAATCCCAGCTCCATTGCCCTACAGAATATCATATTCCATGCCCTTCCATCCCTCAGGTTAGAAGCTGCCAGAACGAGTGCTATCCTGATTGTGTTTCCAAAATATTGGAATTTTTCTTCCTGGCTGCTTTTAATATTCTCTCCTTGATCTGGGAATCCTGGAACCTGGCTACAACATTCCTAGGAGTTTTCTTTTGGGGATCTTTTCAGGAGGTTATTGGTGGATTCTTTCAACCGCCATTTTGTCCTCTGGATCTAAAATATCAGGGCAATTTTCCTTGAGAATTTTTTGAAGGATGATTTCTAGGTTCTTTCTTTGATCATGGTTTTCAGGTAGTCCAATAATGTTTAGATTGTCTCTCCTGGATCTATTTTCCAGGTCAGTGGTTTTTCCCATGAAATATTTCACATTGCCTTCTATTCTTTCATTTGTTTGGATCTGTTTAACAGCATCTTGATTTCTCATAAAGTCACTAGCTTCCATTTGCTCCAGTCTAATTCAGAAGGAATGATTTTCCTCACTGAGCTTTTGAGATTCTTTTTCTATCTGGCAAATTTGCCTTTTTAAGGCATTCTTCTCCACATTGCCTTTTTGAGTCTCTTTTGCCATTTGAGTTAGTCTATTTTTTTTAAAGCAATTGGGGTTAAGTAACTTGCTCAAGGTTACACGGCTAGTCATTGTTTATGCGTGGGTGCTCATTTTCTGAGGCCAGATCTGATCTCGGGTCTTCCCAACTCCGAGGCCGGCACTCTTACTCACTGCACCACCTAGCCGCTCCATAGTTAGTCTATTTTTAAGGTGTTATTTTCCTCAGTCAGACTGTTGACTCTCAATTCATACTTTTCTTGCATCTTTCTCATTTTACTACCCAATTTTCTCACACTTCTTTTATCTGCTCCTTAAGGTCCTCTATGGCCTGTAACCAGCTCATATTTTCATTTGGGGCTTTTGGTGCATGAGTTCTGACTTCACAGTCCTCTTCCTGTTCCAATCTTTGATCGTCTTTGCCCCTAAAATAGGTATCTAATGTTGAATTTTTCTGTTTATATTGTTTCCATTTACTAGGCATGCTGCCACTTAATTATTTGACTTTTGGGCTTGTTGCCACTGTAGGATTCTGCCACCAGCCAGGGGAGCTTTAGTCCCAAATGCTGGGGTTTTCCCAATTTCCATAGGTATTAATTGGGTGGTCTCTCTGAAGCCTCCACAGGTTCTGGCAAGATGGTCAAACTCCACAAAACCTCTACGCCAGACCACAATCCATATCCAAGCAGGGTAAATCAAGAGTGATTCCCCCAGACATATTGCCAGATCTCTCTACAGGTTGCAGGCCAGGAGCAGAAGCTGCAATGTGGCAATATGGTGCAAGCTGTGCTGGCTCCTCAGTGGCTTCTCCCCCCAGGGGAAACAGGCCACATGCTTTCCTAACCAGTCTCAAAGTCCATAGGGCACTGACTTCTCACTTTGTCCTAGGCATTTATATGTTGATAATTCTGGTAACGCCACAGCTGCTGGTTTTCTAGCATCCCACCTACTGGCTGCTGGTCCAGCCACCCTGGGGCTAAAACCTCCTACTCAAGTGGTCTTGGACTCCCCTTCCAGAGTGCTGTGATGGCCCCTCCCTGCCGGTCTGCCAGGCTGTCCTCAGCGGGAGGTTAGCTTCTCTGTGTCATTTTGTGTGTTCTGGAGCTCCAGAGGTTGTTCAGAGTCACCCTTTTACATACGTTTGAAGTGGTGTGGGTGAGAGCTCTGTGGAAGTGCTGTTTGTGCTCTGGCTTCTTGATTCCACCCCTGATTCCAGAGTTCTTAATGAAAACAAAAATATTTGATTAAAATGATTTTTTGCAAATCGTTTCCATTTTTTAATTTGTAGTAATGACTGTGGAATGATTTTTGCTTAGTTGCATATCTTGGCAAACTTTCACTAAACATATCTTTGCCCTCCAATGTTTTTCTCTCCCTTAAGATACAGCACTGCTCATAATCATCTATCATCTTTCTTCATAAAATTTTGCAAACATTTTCATGACCTAAATTTGTGTTGACTTTGGCAGTCATCTCTCACTTTCCTACAAATAACTCAAGTATTTACTGAATAATGTGCTTTCTGAACTTTTTTGGTGTCCATTTATGGCAATTATTTAATATTAGTTCAACTCTGGATAAAATTAGTATAGCAATTACCAATGTCATTGATGTGTATTTCTCTTTTTTATTTTAAAATACTTTGGAAATCATTTTGAATCAAGTTATTGCAGTTGTATTGCATATCTTATTATCAGTAGTATTCTTTTTTGTTTGTTTGTTTTTTGTTTTTGGAGGGCAATTGGGGTTAAGTAACTTGCCCAAGGTTACATGGCTAGATTTTTGTTTGTGCGTGTTAAGTGTCTGAGGCCAGATCCGAACTCAGGTCCTTCTGACTCCAGGGCCAATGCTCTACTCACTGCGCCACCTAGCCGCCCCTATTAGTAGTATTTTTTTCCCTTATTTTCAGCAAATACGGATCTTACCTCTGGAGAGTCATTGATCTATCTGACTGAACACAGGAAGCTTTCACATGAATAACTCAAACATCAGTAAGAGGTTTTATTTTTCTCCCCTGACTTTTAAAATATAATCTATTTCATTCTTTGAGATGTTTTGTGTTCATCATATCCATGATCTACAAATTCTTTTTTCAAAGAAGTGTTTATGTCTACACTGAGGGATCAAAGGGCATGGAATATAATATTCTGGATGGCAAAGGAGTCAGGATTAAAACCAAGAATCACCTACCCAGAAAAACTGAGTATCATGTTTCAGGGGAAAATATGGTCATTAAGTGGAATAGAGGACTTTCAAGCATTCTTGATGAAAAAACCAGTGTTGAATAGAAAATTTGACATTCAGGTACAAGAAGCAAGAGATGCTTAAGAAGGTAAACAGAGAAAAGAAATCATAGTGAACTTATCAAAGTTGAACTATTTACATTCCTACATGGAAAAATGATAACTGTAACTGATGAAACCATTCTCAGTAAGAGAATGAAGAATGATATATGGGCATTTGAATACATATGGGAATGTGTATAGTTGAAGAAGAGTATATGGGCATGTGAATACATATGTGAATGTGTATATTTGTTTACAGGTACACAGTCAGAGGGCACAGGTTGAATTTAATAGGAAGGGATTATACTTAAAAGTGAAATCAAGAGGTGAAAGAGGGGTATAACAAGAGGAGATCGGGAGAGACAGTATGGGGTGGACTATCTCATATAGGAGAGGCAAGGGGAAATGGTTACAAGGGAGGGGAAGATAAGGAAGGCAAAAAAGCAATACCTTGTTCTCATTGAATTTAGCTCAGGGAGATAATGACATACATACTAAATAAGATAGTAGGGGGTAAAGGGATGAGAGGGGGGATGATGGAAGAGAGGATGGGAGGGAAGGGGTGGAGGGAGGTTGGAAGTACCCACTTTTGAAAAGTGACAGGATCAAAGTAGGGAATAGACCAAGTGGGAGGTGGGATAGGTTGGATGGAACTACAGTCAGTCTTTTACAATTTATCTACTATGGTGGTGTTTTACATAGCTACACATTTACAACATATACCGAATTGCTTGTCTTCCCATGGGTGACAAGGGAGAAAGGGAATGAATCTGAAATTCGATGGTTTAAAATCAAATGTTTTAAAATATATAAATACTATTATTAATACTATTTACATATAATTAGGAAATAAGATATACAGGCATTGGGGCACAGAGATTCACGTTGACCTACTGGAAAAGTCGAAGGGGTTATGGGAGAAGATATGGGAGAGAGCAGATTGGATGAGGGGATGTCCCATGGGACTGCTATTCTGGGGTGGTGGGTGGGAGAAATATGGGGAAAATGTAACTCAAAATCTGGTGGAAATGAATGATATAAACCAGAAGTTAATAAAACATTTGGGAAAAAATTAAGTGTTCATGGTATATAGATGTGAGGAATCATTACAATCTGTAGACTTTCATCCTCTCCCATTACTTCTTCCTGAACTTTACCTAATACTTTTCTCTATCCTTACCATTCACATTGAAATCAAAAGATATATGAGTATGTGTTGATTAATTTGTTTGAGTTTTTATCAATACCTTTGTAAAAAATCTTTACTAATTCATCTTGCACAAATCATACTGTTTTTCTTTTGTTCCTATTTTTAAAATTTATTTTATTTATTTCATGCTTATAGTTCAATTTCTGACTGTCTCCTTCCCTTTCTCTCCACCTAACACTAGAGAAAGCTATCCTTTGACACAGATTTATAAATATATATGGAGCCATACTGTGTACTTCTATTTTTCAGTTCTTTCTGTAACTCTTTTCTTGGGGGTCTTTTTGCAAATACTAATCATTAGTGTTATAATACAGGATGACTAAATATTTCATGGAATGTTTCTTGTGAACTTTTAGTAGATGTTAAAATCTACTCTGCCAACTCTTTTTTTTTTTTGCCTCTTCACATAGTCTCTATCATCCATCTTTCAATTGAGTAGCAATTTCTTTCTACTGACTTTATTTAAAATTAAAATGTCAAGATTGATGTGATCCCAAAACTCCAACAATATGTACACATATTACTGTATATTGAATATTGATCCCAAAATTATATTAAAATTAAAGTTGTAAAACTGTGTGATTTTTTAACATCCTTTGAAGCCTTTTATATCACTCTGCCAATATTTCTGCAAGCATACAAATATATTGTATAAGGCTGAATAGCATTGTTATAATGATTAATATTCGTTTCATGGATTTTCATAGCAAAAAGATAATAATCATTATCATTTGATAAGAAATCATCAGAAAAGTATTATGCTTTTCTGATATTATTTAATTTTGACATCATAAAATAGGATTGTTTTGCTACCAAGTGTGTACCTGAAAATTTATCAGCTTGTAGAACATTCAAGGGGTTATGTCCTTATAATAAATAGCCTTTGAGAATGGAAGGTGACTTCTATACTGTCATGATGTATTAGAGTAGAACTTCAGGGAGAGCAGCTCTTATTACTCTAATTATACCAATAAGAAAATGTAATCAGACATTAAGTGGACAAACGTATAACTTATAGATTATAATGTATATCTTCTGAGTTCAAAAACAGTATACTTATCCCTGAGATATTGTCCCATCTTTTGTTAAAATGCAAACTCCTTGAAGAAAGAGTCCATTTCATTTTTGTCTAGTCATCTCAAATACGTCACAGAGTGCCAGACACAGAGCAATCATTTACTAAATTCTTATTTGTAGATTGACTCTATTGTAACTTTTCTTTGAATATGTTAGTAGTGATAATGGCTCATATCATGATGCTTGTGAGATGAAGAAGTGTATAACAGTTTCACTTCTGGAATAGCTGCTTTTTTGTTGTTCCATATTTCTTGTTTTTCAGATTTGGGTATATTGCAATATGTGTCTTTTATTTATAGGTTTTATGCCAAATACTATTTTCATAATATATGCATCATTCCAAAATTTTTACTCATTGTGTATTAAAGAATTTAGGACAATTTGTCTGTTTCTATAGCAAAAGAAGCATCACAATTCTTTTTTTCCCCCATTAAACAAATGCTTTATTAACTTCTGCTTTACATCATTCATTTCCACCAGATTTTGAGTTACAATTTTCCCCCAGTTTTTCCCTACCCACCACCCCAGAATAGCAATCCCACTAGATATCTCCTCATCCAATCTGCTCTCTCCCATATCTTCTCCCATACCCCCTTTGACTTTGCCATTAGGGCAAGGTGAATCTCTGAGCCCCAATGCCTGGACATCTTATGAAACATTAAATTTAAAAATTTCGATTATCAGATCCATTCCCTTCCTCACTTGTCACTGACTACCTCTGAGAAGATAAGCAATTCAGTATGTGTTGTACATGTATAACTATGCAAAACATTACCATAGTAGATATATTGTAAAAGACTGCTTATATTTCCCTCCCACCCATCTCACATACAACCTGGTCCATTCCCTACTTTGATCCTGTCCCTCTTCAAAAGTAGGTACTTCCAAACTCCCGTCCCCCTAGCATGCCCTTTCCTCCATAATCCCCCCTCTCATCCATCTTTCCCCTACTCTCCTGCAGGGTGAGATATCCCATTTAGTATGTATGTAATTCTCTCCTTGAGCCAACTTCAATGAGAATATGGTTTTGCCTTTTTGCCTTCCTGTTCTTCCCCTCCCCTGCAACTACTTCCCCTTGCCTCTTCTACATGAGATAGTTTACCCTACCCTGTCTCTGCCAATCTCCTCTTGCCACCTGCCTCTCTCACCTCATAATTTCACCCCTTAAGTATCATCCCTTCCCATCGAATTCAACCTGTGCCCTTTATCCAAGTATAACTCTAAACATATATACACACATTCACATATGTATTCATATGACCATATACCCTTCTTCAATTATTTTCATAATGATAAAGGTTTCAACAGACTCAGTTATTGTTTTTCCATATAAGAATGTAAATAGTGGGGCGGCTAGGTGGCGCAGTGAATAGAGCGCCGGCCCTGGAGTCAGAAGGACCTGAGTTCAGAGCTGGCCTCAGACACTTAATCCACACAAACAAAAACCTAGCCTTGTAACCTTGGGCAAGTTACTTAACCCCAATTGCCCTAAAGGGGCGGCTAGGTGGCGCAGTGAGTAAGAGCACTGGCCTCGGAGTTGGGATGACCCAAGATCAAATCTGGCCTCAAAAAATGAGCACCCACACAAATAATGACTAGCCATGTAACCTTGAGCAAGTTACTTAACCCCAATTGCTTTTTTTTAAAAAAAAAAGAATGTAAATAGTTCAACTCTGATAAGTTCCTTTTGATTTCTTTTCCTTGATTACCTTCTCAAGCATCTCTTGCTTCTTGTGCCTGAATGTGAAATTTTCTATTCAACTCTGGTTTTTTCCTCAAGATTGCTTGAAAGTCCTCTATTCCACTGAATGACCATATTTTCCCCTGAAACAAGACACTCATTTTTGCTGGGTAGGTGACCTGTGGCTTCAAGCCCATCTCTTTTGCCCTCTGGAATATCATATTCCATGCCCTTTGATCCTTCAGTGTAGAAGCTGCCAGGTCCTGGGCTATTCTGATTGTGTTTCCATAATACTGAAATTGTTTCTTCCTGGCTGCTTGTAGTATTTTCTCCTTGATCTGGGAGTTCTGGAACCTGGCTATAATATTCCTAGGAGTTTTCTTTTTGGGATCTTTTTCAGGAGGTGATGGGTGGATTCTTTCAACCTCTATTTTGCCCTCTGGGTCTAAAACATCAGGGCAATTTTTCTTGAGAATTTCTTTAAGGATTATTTCTAGGTTCTTTCTTTGATCATGGCTTTTAGGTAGCCCAATAATTTTTAAATTATCTCTCCTGGATCTATTTTCCAGGTCAGTGGTATTTCCCATGAGATATTTCCCATTGCCTTCTATTTTTTCATTTGTTTGGATCTGTTTAACAGCATCTTGATTTCTCATAAAGTCATTAGCTTCCATTTGCTCCAGTCTAACTCTGAAGGAATGAATCTCCTCAGTGAGCTTTTGAGATTCTTTTTCCATCTGGTAAATTCGGCTTTTTAAGGCATTCTTCTCCTCATTGCCGTTCTCAGGCTCTTTTGCCATTTGAGTTAGTCTATTTTTAAGGTCTTATTTTCCTCAGTCAGGCTGTTGACTGTCATTTCATACTTTTCTTGCATCTTTCTCATTTATCTTACCAATTTCCTGCCCACTTCTCTTATCTGCTTCTTAAGGTCCTCTATGTCCTGCAGCCAGCTTGTATTTTGATTTGGGCCTTTTGGTGCAGGAGTTCTGACCTCACAATCCTCCTCCATGCTTTGATCCTCTTTGCCCCTAAAATAGGAGTCCAATGTTGAATTTTTCTGTTTATTTTTTTTCTTTTGCCTAGGCATATTGCCACTTAATTACTTGATTTTGGGGCTTGTTGGCACAGTAGGATTCTGCCACCAGACAGGAAATCTTTTGTCCCAAACATGAGGTCTTCACAACTTCCACAGATTGAGTGGCCTCTGTAAAGCCTCCACCCACTCTGGCAAATTGGATACCAACCCCAAACCTACCCCCCAGACCACAATCCAGATCCAGGCCTTTTTAACCAAGAGAGATTAACCCCCAGACTTATTGCTGGATCTCCCTACAGTTCGCAGACCAGGAGCTGGAGCTGCCACTGATGCTGCAAAATGCCTTCTGTGCCACATTTCTTCGGCAGCTTTTGCTGATAATTCTGGCATTGCCGCAGCTGCTGGTGTTCTGGGGTCCCTCCAGCTGGCTGCTGGCCTAGCTGCCCTAGCGCTAAAACCACTGCTCAAGTGGGCCTGGGCTTAGCTCCCAGAGCGCTGTGCTGTTGGTTCCCAGTGCACTGTGTTGCTTGCTCTCAGAGCGCTGTGCTCACCGCTCCCTGCAGGGCTGCTGGGCTGTCCTCAGCAGGAGGTTAGCTTCTCTGTGTAGTTCTGTGTGTACTGGGGCTCCAGAAGTTGGTCAGAGTCCTCTTTTACATTGTTTGGAAGTTGTGTGGGGCAGAGCACCTTGGAAGTGCTGTTTCTACTTCGCCGTCTTGGCTCTGCCCCCTCTGATACCAAAGCATCATAGTTCTTTTCAACTGAATTTAGTCTTGAGGTATCAGTGTTTCTGAATCATGGATACAACTTCCCATTAATCATCCCAAATAATTTGTGTTTTTGGCAGAGTAATCTGGGGATTTAGAACTTTGCCAGTATATAATATTACTAAAATTTTATTAATGCATTTAGGATGATTAGAATGTGTTCGTTTGAATGATTTATCTATTTTACATTGAATACCAAGAAGAAGAAAAAAAGTATTCCTTTTTATTTGGGCTGTAGGAAGCATAGAAGCCATAGTTGTATCAGTCTAGTTCTGATTGCCTTTAATTTCAGTATTATAGGATTATGCTTTCTCTCCCCTCCTTTCCCTTCTACCCCCAGGAGCCTCTGCAGTGAGAGTTGGACGTGCAACCTGATATTAAGTGCTCTATATTTAATGTGGAGATTAGCCATGCAAAAGTAAAGAGGTTTCTTGGGAAGAGACACCATCAACCTCTCATGAAGGATGCATAATGGGGAGAAAGCAGCTTTACTTGGATTGGAAAGGAGTATAGGTCATATGAATTGAGGGACTACAAAGTGTTTACTGTCGTTGGTGGAAAGACTGAAATTATACAAATAACTTGATATGAAAGGGGTTAGGAAATAACTGTTGGTACTTAGCCAGTTAAATTCTTACAGTGATATAAATGCTGCATAACATATATATGTATCTTACATGTGTGTGCATATGTGTATCTATATATTTATTTTTAGTTTCTATTTGTATATCTGCTACACATATTGCATATATATGTTTATTACATGTAATATATATTATATAATAATATATAATATAATATTATATATATATATTTGTAACATTAAGTATCTACACTTAATTGAATAAACATTTAAGTGCGTTTTAACTACAATGTAGAGTGGTAATAAAAAAGCGAAATAAGAGACACTCCCAGCCCTCAAGGCTCATGCAATTTAGAGGGGGAATAAGACAGATAAAGAAGTAAATATAATCTACATTGTAACAAAAGTAAAAAAAAATAGTATGAGCTATTGGAAAAGGGGGAAATCACCTTTAACTGGTGGAATTCTGTAAAGCTTTCTGTGATGCTGATCATTATAATGAAGAAAGTATATGAAATAGGAAACTAAACTACTGGCTCAAAATAAGAAAGAAGCCCCTCCACACCTTAAGCCCCTGAAAGATGGTAGCAGAAATTACTAGCAAAAGCAAAAGGAGTCTTCTGCTTAAATATATCTTGGATATTTATAGTTTTCATTTCAAACTGCTCACCCTTCCAGATCTGTGTTGTCTCAGGAAGAATCAATCTAACATCCATTTTGTCATTAGCTGGTACAGAGTGAACCCAAGAAGAAAAAATAATTTTCCTTTCAATTTCTGAAGGTTTTAGTGAGAGATTTCTTCCCTTCACTTACTAGCATTCTGGCAAATAATATATTTTACTTAAATTTATTTTTTCTCTTATATACATTTGAAAGTGCTTTGAGAAGTGTGTGTGTGTATATACATATATATACACACATATACACACATATATATGTGCACATATACATACATATATTTGTGTGTGTAAGCATGTGTGTATAGTTGACTTTAGCAGAACTGGTTAACATTGCTTGGATTTGAGTGTCAACTTATTTGAGAGAATAATGTATTATGTGTACCCTTTTAGTTTAAATAATTTCAATGTACATAGTTCCACAAAATTTAATTGTTTTCTTTAAAGAAATCAAATTTTAGACTTTAGGAAAATTTAGACCTTAGGAAATTTTCACCTACTGAAAACTGCAATTAATAAGCAGATAAGCATAAAAACCTCGGGATTCAAAACACCCCCATTCCTAACCCATTCCATTTGTTCTAATTCTTGCCCAGTCCTCAGAGACACCTTCTAGGGCAATAACTCCTATGGAAATAAGGCAGTCACTACAGCAACAGTCAGAAAACTCTCATATACAGGACAGTTGTCTAGTTAGTCTAGTTGAAAGAGCAACACACTTTGCTGTAAACTGAACTAGAAAGTACACCGAGAGGGAGTCAAGTCATATGCCAGCCTTGACCACCATCCTCCTTTAGTCAATAATGAAGAGAGCAAAGAAATCAGAAATGGAAAGTCTTAAGAATACATGGACTTCCAACCTAATATATGCAGCCATAATCCATAGAAGCAACCATAGCAAATCCCATCTGTGGAAATGTGGACCTGTTCCTGTAGATGCATTGCCAAATCTATTGAAGACAAGGAAAAAATAAATTTCTTCTTCAGCAAAAATCTTTCACCTTATCATATGTGTAAATGTAAGAAACTTTTATGTTTTCATCAGTGCAGTGACATTAAAGAAGAAGAATTACCATCTGCTTTGCTTTTGCGTCCTAAAGATCATTATACTGTTGGTAGGCTTCATCTCTTCCAGTAGAATATAAACTCCTTGAGAACAGCAAATACCTTTTCTACTTGTATTCTCACTTAGCTCAGTGCTTTCCACACAGTTGGTGTTTAATAAATGCTCTATTCATTCATTCATAAAGTAATATTACAGTCTATCCTAATGTGACTGTACCCTCGCTCCACTGTCAAATACCATTACATCACTAATAACTTTGTCTCCCTTACCAACTAGGACAGTGGTTTCTTCAAAAAGAAGATGTTTAAGGGCAGCTAGGTGGCACAATATAAAGAATACCAGCCCTGGAGTCAGGAAGACCTGAGTTCAAATCCAGCCTCAGACACTTAACTCTTTTTTTTTTTTTTTGCTTTTTGGAGGGCTATTGGGGTTAAGTAACTTGCCCAAGGTCACACGGCTAGGTTTTTTTGTTTGTGTGTGCGTTAAGTGTCTGAGGCCAAATCTGAACTCAGGTCCTTCTGACTCCAGGGCCAGTGCTCTACTCACTGCTCCACCTAGCCACCCCGACACTTAACTCTTACTATCTGAGTGACCTTCTACAAAGTCACTTAATCCCAATTGCCATGCCTTGCCCCCTCCAAAAAAAAAAAAGGAAGATATTTAATCATGTTCTCCTCTTTCCCAGCTTTACTCAGATTCTCTCCCACTATCTGGGCTAATACCAATTCATTTTCTGTCCTATCCTGTTTCCAGTGAGTTATAGGACAGTGAGTCAAAGCAGTTTAAGCAATTAAGTCTATTTAATATAAATAGTTTTATAAATTTTATTTCAAATTAGATGCTGAGAGATATTCTTCAAATTTGCTTAACCCTGTTTCTTACAATTAAGTTTTTCCAAAAAGGAGAACAGGAGAAATGGGGGAGGAGAGTAGGCAGATTGCTTTTAAACCAAAAATTTATAGTTCCTCAATAAATTCTAAAAAGACAATGTAGAAAACAATGGCTTGTACAGTTTCATACGATTAAATACACTGTCTATCAAAGACATAAATCAATCTCAAAAATGAATAAATTAAAAATAGTTTCAGCTATTTTATTGAAATGCAGAGATACCCACCCCCAAACACACACACACACACACACACACACACACACAAACACACACAAACACACACTAGAAATAATGAAGGATATATAAATCTGGATCTTAATCTAAGTTCAGGCTTCTCCTTCCAGCTTCAGCTCCTTCCCCATTTGGGAAAGAATGGCCATTTAAAAAAGGGAGTTGGTATGGAAGAAAGACAAAAGTCAAAAGCAGAAAAAAATGTATAGCCACTTGACCACCATGATAATTGAAAATACCATCCAACTCAAAGAGTTTCAGCTATGTTGTCCATGGAAGTTATTATTTTCACAGTTTTAAAAATTTCTCCCCATTCATGAAACATTCCCAGACCTAATAGTGTTCAGAAGTAGAAAAATGATGCTTTGAAATATTATTATAGGACACAGATTAATTCTCTAGCTAAGTCAGTTTGAAGGTTTGGGGTATAATAGTGCACATTTGCCAAAAGGAAAAAAAAATAAAAAAGAAAAACAAACTCCTATTCAATAATTGACCTTTAAAAATCTCCAGGCATTCATTATGCTTTGAATAGAAGTAAGGTAATTAATTTTGAAAATAAAATGACTGCTATAAATTAGTTAGAAATGAATGCTATTGGCTCAGTGACCCTGTCTGTCAATCTGCAATATGGCTAGTATACCTACAATTGGGAGATGATACAAAATATCAAAATATGGTGCCTTAAAATTTACACATATTTTCCTAACAGAGATTCTGTGAGAAGGACAATTCTATTGTTTTTCTCCCATTTATGGATGATGAAATTATGGTACATAATAATTAAATAATTTATCCCTAATCATACAATGAGTTACAGAAGAACTGAGACTCATATACATCTTCCTATACTATAAACAAAACATTTTTAGTATAATGTGCCTCAGCCCACATGAGAACAAAAAAACTAATTTAGAGAATTAGTTTAAATATTTTAAAATCTTCCTGTTCAATAAAAATGTAAAGAAAAAGTATGTAATATATTTTAGCACCTTGAACACATTTTTATAGCCTTCATTTTAGTGTCCCTGAAGCTTTCATCTAAATTTAAACTGCCTTCATGTTGGCGAGACAGATTACATTTAAACAACTATTTTCAATTGAAATGTAACATATATATTGCATTTTATTAATATGGCATGTGAACTAATTTTTGATAAGCAGATTTTACACCACCACACATGCTATTAAGGATTCCTATCCTGGACTTCAATTCAGTGTAACCTAACATAGTGTGAAGTCATGGTCCTGCTATCATCTGTTTCATTTTAGTTACTCTCAGTGGGAACTGTCTCTTATTATAACTCTTTGCAATTCATACACACACACACACACACACACACACACACACACACACACACACACCCCACAAATTTGAAGTGGTAGAATTCTGGAAGAAGCCACTTTGTTGTAGAAAGTGAGGGTTATGAAGGACACAAAGGAAAAGTAGATGGATGTAGGTCTGAGGAGGTAAGTTGTTCTAACACCTCTCCATCATCTTCTATTATTGTATTTTTTACCTTTAAAAGGAGTCTCCCTTTTTTCTCTATCCTGACTCATACAATCCAAAGTTTATTGTATTGCCCTTAGCATTAAAATTGATCAAAGCTAAGAGTATTTTGCATGCTTAATAATCTCATAGAATCATAGATCCTCAAGTTCAATCATGTCAGCAAGCAAAAGAGAAGGGATACAAACAGGTCTTTATCTACAAGTTATAGATAAGATAAACTGAAGATGGTTGACAAGAAAGGGACTAGCAATAAACAAAATTAGCAGAGGCTTCTTACAGTTGTTTGGATTTTATTTAGTAACTTAAGGAAGCCAGGGAAGACCAAAGATAGAGATGAGCAAAGAGAAAATTCTAAAGATTTTGGACAGTACAAATTCCTAGTCCAGAAATAAAGTGGATTGTGCAAGCAACAACAAGGAGGTCAGTATCACTAGATCACAGACTATGTGGAGGGGAATAAGGTATACAAGCACTGGAAAGGCAGGAAGGAGGGCAGGTGGCAAAGAGTTTTAAAAGCCAAATGGAAGATTTTATATTTTATTCTTCATGTAATAAGGAACTATTAGAATGTATTGATTGGGGGTGGGGGTTGGACTATTACATGGTCTTAGCTATTGGCTTAGTAGATAAATTTAACTGCTGAGTGGATGATGGACTAGAGTGGGAAGGGACTTGAAGTAGAAAAAGAATCCAAATGGTGCAATGGTGTAAGTGTGAGTTAATTAGAACCTTCCCCAGAGTGGTGGCAGTTTCAGAGAAAAGAAGCAGGCACATCTGAGAAATATTTAAAACAGAATTTATGGGACTTGGTAACTGATTGGATCTGGGGGTTGAAAAAGACTGAGGAGTCAAGAATGCCAAGTAGATTGTGAAGCTGGCTGTAACAGGCAAGTTAGGAGCAGGGAAGGCTTTAAGGGAAAAGTTGAGAAATTTATTGGAAATGTTGATTTGAAGAAGTGTACAGGATATTCAATTCCAAATGTCCATTGAGTAGGTATAAATGTGAGACTGGATGTCAGGAGAAAGGTTATGGGTGGAGAAATAAATATCTGAATCATCTGCAGGGAGATGATAATTGAATTTACAGAAACTTATCAGAACACCAAGTAGAACAGTGTAGAGGGTGCAGAAAAGATGATGCTCAGAAGTCACATTCTCCAAATCATAACTGAAAAAGCATCCTACCTGCAAAATGTCTTGTAAATAGAGATCCAATCTATACTTGAAGACCTCTGATGAATGTATATCTAATATCTTTTGTGATAGTTCATTCCACTCTTTCTTTGTTTTCCTTCCTTCCTTTCTCTTTTCCTTCCTTCCTTCCTTCCTTCTTTCGCTTTTTCTTTCTTTCTTTTTTCTTTCTTTCCATCTTTCTTTCCTTTCTCTTTCTTTCTTTCTTTCTTTCTTTCTTTCTTTCTTTCTTTCTTTCTTTCTTTCTTTCTTTCTTTCTTTCTTCCTTTCTTTCTCTCTTTCTTCCCTCCTTCCCTTCCTTTCTTCTTTTCTTTTTTTCTTCCTTCCTTCCTTAATACAATTAGGATATATTACAAATTTATGTAGCAATGACATTTCACATCATGTAATAAAAATCACATTAATCAAGATAGAGAAGCTTTTTTTTTTTCTTTTTGGACGGCGATTGGGGTTAAGTAACTTGCGGAAGGTCACATGGCTAGGTTTTTGTCTGTGTATGTTAAGTGTCTGAGGCCGGATCCGAACGCAGGTCAGACAGATGCAAGTGTGACTGAACACATGAAAAAAATGCCATACTGGCATCAACAATGGGTACTGAGTGACATGTTGTCTGCAGCAGACATTTGTCAAAAATATATTTTATTTGTGGTGCTTTATTTCTATGACTTTGTCTCTATTCTAATTGTATTCTCTTCCAATCCAAATTGCTTCACATTTAATAAAGCCATGCATTGACTTACATACATCCAGAAAAATAGGTCATGACATAAGCATTGACTTTATGACTTACAACCATACTCAGTCTTTGTCATCTGAATGATTCCTTGATAGTGCCCTTGAGCAAGTGGTAATCTCTACTGAGCCTTAACAAATATAAACAAGAATGTATGATATACTACAAGCTACCTCCTTTCCATACTACTCTTCCAAATTTATGATTTTTTTCTTCTAGGCTCTACATTTTATTTTAAAGGTTTCTTAATAAATAGGTACCATTTAATAATCTCAGCAAAGGAGGGTTAATTGTAAGAATTTATATTGTGTTTGTTCTGTTTGGGAGGTTGACTCATATTTATTCATGTCCTGTGCCTTGTTTTGGTTTATTGCTAGAATTCATGTTTATTGGGCTATTTCAACTAGAGTCAATTCTTTGTGCCTTAGTAGACAAAAGAAACCAAAAATCTGCGCATGTGCCAGTGAGTCTTTTATAACCTCCACACCCCCTCCCCCAGACACACACACACACACACACACACACACACACACACACACACACATATTGTTTCTATGGAGTAAAATATAAACTGCCGCCTAATCAATATCTTTGACTTGAGTGCTTGGATAGGACCTTCAGCCCCTTTTAGTATAGCTGTAGAAACATAGACACAGGGTATCATGATGTTTGGTTCTCAAAGAAGTGCAGGAAAAGGCAAAAAAAGGAAAAAAGATTAGTTTTGGAAACCTCCACTAGGAATTTGGTGTTCAAGCTATTGTATGGCTCTTTTAGTATTTATTTGTAGGTATGCTGTTTCTCACAGATGAATAGGAACCCACTGAGGGTAGAAACTAGTTTCCAAATTGATCTTGGTATCCTTAAGACCAAGAATAATGCCTCACATTTTGTAAGCGTTTAAGAAATGTTTGTTTGAACACATCAGAGTCTTAACAAATGCTTATTGAAAGAAGGAAGGAATCTCTGTTTCTATCTCTCTTTCACACACACACACACACACACACACACACACACACACACACACACACACACACACCAAATAAAAATGGTGACAAGAAAACCACTCTGAAAATTCATTGAAAAATCACCCTGTATCTTGGACTAAACATGCAGGCACCACCTCCTTGATTACATCAAGGTTTTCACGTCAGTGAATTGGACGAATCTAAATTTACTCCCCAATGTCAAGTAGGTACAACATTGGTCTCCATTTCCTAGCCTAAAGTACTCTGAAACAATGAAGACCATCAATAAGCAGCTATTGCATAGAACAACATTTTTGAGGAAAAGAGATCTTAAATTATTTTGTGCGTTATGTTTGAATCTATCAGGATAAAAGGAGACACTAGAAACTAGCTTTAACATAAGTATATAAATATCACTTGTAAGAGACTTAGGCTAGGTAAAAATATTTTATGATGTCTTATGAATTTGTGAATTGGAGACTCGGTATTTTCTTGAACTCATTATTATGAGTCTTTTTTTTAAGCTACCAAACTCTGTATAAGAAAAATGAGAAAATTGGGCTTTGTGTAAATAACAATAGAGTGAGGCTATATTTGGAACTAAGTAGACATGGGAAAAATCTTTCTCCTATCACAACACCAGAAAATTACTCTATCCATCTATGTGGCTAGTTTCATCTAATACCATATCTGTTCTTTGAAAGGCATAATGGTATAGTTGAAAGAAGACAGATTCTGGAGTTAGGAGCCCTGGGTTTAAATTTTCTCTCTCATAGTTATTAGTTAAGTGACCTTATATAAGATATTTAAATTCAAGTTAACTATTTCCAAGAACTGTTGCTGTTTTGATAATTTCCTAAATGATATCCAATGTGTCAAATTTGGTGACTGGATAACATTGAAAAAGTTATTCCCACTCCTGAAAATAGAGCATGTAGAAAATAAAATTCCATTCTCTCACCTGCCTTCTCCACCCCACCCCTTCTTCAGTGCTCCTAGCCACCCGCAGACACACACAGCACGGAAGGCTCAGAGAATGCACCAACATGGACCAAGCTTTTGCCCATTATATTATTTTCTGCTAACACCAGAGAACTAAGTAATTAGAAATTATATTAGGGATGCCCTATGCAATCTAGTACTTGCAGGAGATCATGACTTGAACTATAGAAACCAAAAATGTTTATTTTCCATCACTCAAAGTGATCAAGGACTGTGAGGATAGTTAGGCAGCTAGAAAAAAATTCTGAATTAGGGTCAAAGAAAATATCTATGCAAAAAAGAATGCAAGAATGTTAAATAAACATTGCTTATTAAAAGGTCATCAATAGTTGAAGCAAATGTATCTGTTGAGGCAAATAGACTGTGTGATGTAGAATATTAAGATTAAAATCCCAAATCAGAAAAGCATATTGTTTTGTGTTATCAATAAATTCCAACTATAAAATCCCTGGCTTCTTCTTCAGTCATTTAAAGACCTCTACTTTTTGTCTGTCTGAGTCTTCCTTCTTTCTTCCAGTAATATTCCCTCCATGCCACAGTGATTATATATGCATATATATATAACATTTGTGTATATTGTATGCTTATGTGTATATACATATTCAGGAATATTCATGTGCATATACACGCAGAGATAAATATCACCCTCTGGCCAACATAATGATTTCCTCAGAACATAACCATGTTGTTCTTAGAACAGAAGAAAAAATTATCTTTGGATCTTTATAATATATATAATGTATAATTACTACTAATAATGATATAAAACAATTGATATTGTGAATCATAGTCTCATCACATTTTAAAGTTAGAGCAGTTATATATCCGTACCATTAAATTTAACCATCCAAACCATGAGTTAAGCAGTACAACTATTATTTCAGTTTTTCAAATCAAGAAACTAAGATTCAAAAGTGGGGAAAGATTTAGCTAAAATCAACCACTGTGGCAACTGGGATTTTTAAAATGGGTCTACTGACACCAATCCCTTGATTTTTTACACTGTACCACATTGCCACCCATCAAATAAGTATTGAGTGTAGGTATAAAAATAACTTAATTCTCATTTTGTTTATCTATTTGCACTGACTTTAAAGAATTAGCAGAAGACAAGCTAGGACTTTATATTTTTTAAAGACATACATTACTTTGCTACAGAGGAGCCCTGGATAGATAAAACGGAATTTTTCAGCATTCTTGTAGCCCATCACCACAGGCTACTGTATTTGGAAACCAGACCAGATTTACTGAATCTTCCCTTACATTTATTACCTCTGCACATCATGGACATCTACTGATTATTATTTCATTGCATAACTATTTAAGCATTATCATGGTATTAACAGTTCTTTAAAATAAGTGTGTGTGTGTGTGTGTGTGTGTGAGTGTGTGTGTGTGCTTGTCTGCTCTTTGATTTATAAAGGTCAGCAAGTGACTGCATAGATCAAAATTTGACTTTTTTTCAATAAGGGTCAAGCTTAGTCAATCAATAGGTTAGTGACTTTCAGAATACAATCCCAAAAGTCCTTGGAAAAGCTTTCCTTCTATATCACGAGGAAAACACCTAGCACCTTGACTGCACAAGGAAAAAAATGTGTGTATTATGTGTGTGTATACACATATATTCACATTATCTATCTATCTATCTATCTATCTATCTATCTATCTATCTATCTATCTATCTATCTACCAGTAACCTTTTAGTAGTTGCCTTGTTGATTAATGGCTTTCTATTTAGGCTAATAGGAAGAAAAATAGATTCATCTGTGAGATCTAATTCCGCTAGATGTAGGTTGTTTGTAAATGTTCTTTTATTCATTTTCTTCTAAAATTTGACTCTGGCTTTGCAAATATAAGGGTATCTTTGGTTGGGCAATCCTCATCACTACTTTCCTCTGTATCCCCTTTGTCTCTGGAGATTTAATTACTCACACAGTGCTGCAAATACACACATATGTATATCTATACACACATGCACATAAATGTATTTGTGTATATATTTGCATATGCACACAAACATGGTATATATCAATGTACATATCATATATGCACATATGTGTCATATGATGTGTGACATATGTTTGTGAATAATGCAATTGTCTTTCAACTACTCAGTTCCCCTACTTTTCTATCTTATGTATCAGAAGAAAACTTGGGAGTAAAATCACACTACCTACCCAGTCAGAAAAATATAATTTAGGCAAAGGTTTCACTCTCTCTAATTTTATTTTGTTTGTCTCTGATGTTCTAGAGGCATAGAAGAGTAGGGCAATGAGCAGGATTGGCTTTTTTGTTAGATCTACTCTCAATACTTCAAAGTAGATACATCCTGGAAGTTTATCCTCAGCCTTCTACTTCAAATATGGTTGACTGTGGGTGGGTGAAGGTAATGTCCTTCCTTTCACTTTCTTCTTTTACCTGTTGTCTTGTGCTGCTGGTTCTTTCTGGCTCAAAGTATTAAATCCTGTGCTGATCTCGGAAGGCTAACTCTCACTGTTGCTATTGTTCATCTCTTGATGTGCCCATTCATTCTTCAATTTCTCTCTCACCAACTCTCAGTGTCCCTTTAAGAAGTATCCAGTTTGTCTGAGTTCTGTCCTCTGGCTCAAAGATTGAAATAGTTCTAAGTCACACTCAGGGCTTCTAAACTACAAAGCCCAGAATACCTATATATTCCCGAATGCCTATTACAGAGAGAGAGAGAGAGAGAGAGAGAGAGAGAGAGATGTACATATGGATTACAAGTGGTAAAAATGTAGTTTGTACATTCATAGAGCAGATGAATGAGTCTTGCTTCCTTCAAAGAAGCCATTCTCTGAGAATAGACAATTATGGCTTCCTTTTACACATTGTTTTAGAACTCCTTGATGTTGAAGATTCCTTATAGTGTCCTTAGTGGTGAATAATATTCCTGGATTTATGGTAGATTTTTTAAAGAACCCAAAAGCATTGAGATACAAGTATTTTGAATAATGTGCATTATCAAGCTTGGTTAATTTCATTTGGGCTATAAAATGAAGTATGACTATAAAGTGATGAGATCAGTTTCTTTTCATGGATCATAAACTAGTTTCAAATGCAATTACTAATGTGTTTTAGTAAATGCAACCACTTGCTCCATTGGAGCAAGTATCATAATAATCACATTTCAGAATCAAAGTTTGAGTTAGCCTACTCTTTAGTCAGTTCCTGTAATCAGTTCTCTTATTCCTTTCCAATATCCATAGACATACAGAGACTAAAATAACCTCCACTCAAGGTCATTTAAATTCCCAGAAATACAAACATAGAACATATTTCCTATGGGACATGTCCAAATAGACTGAGACAAAAGGGGAAACAAACTTTCTGAGGGCAGACTAGTTGGTGGAGAAAAAAGGACACTGTAGGAAATGGTTTCTATTTACATGTGCCTATATAAGTGTCTAAGTTATGAAATTCATTGCACATAGTGACTAATTTGTACTAGCCTCTCTCAGCATGACTCTAAGAGTTAGTACAATCAGATCACCAGCATTTAAAGTGTAGACAATGCTGGTTGTCATTATCTCATGAATTTTTGTTTATATCTGTGTCCCATTCTTTGCTGTAACAGTGACCTCTACTAATTGTACTTTTAATAGGCATACCTTTTCTGTAAGTACTGAGTTTATTTCTGTATTATAAAGAAATCACAGGAACTTAACCTTAGTATGTGTTGTTAGCTCCACAACTACTGTAACCTACTGAGAATTAATGTAAATATAAATAAGTCATTTGAATTTCAGAAGTCTTTGGAATAGGCATGACAGTTACAATTATGGCCATTTAAAAATGGTATACAAATACAATCTATAACTTTTTTTTAAGGTCATAGAACTCATTATTGGCAGATACGGGGAAAAATAGTCTCTCCATTGCCTTCACAATGAAATTACAATTATCTTTCTTGTGACTTAAATGTCTTATTCTTTTGGTTCCTTATCTGAAATTTTAATAATTTTGCTCTACATAGAGTTCTTTCTTGTTTTCTATAGTATATGCTATGTAGCATCTTGTATTCTAAATTTCTTTTTTTTTTTTAAACAAATACTTTATTAACTTCTGTTTTACATCATTCATTTCCACCAGATTTTGAGTTACAATCATTTTCCCCCCATTATTCCCCTACCCAGCCTCCCAGAATAGCAGTCCCACAAGATATCGCTTCCTCCAATCTGCTCTCTCCCACACCTTCTCCCATACCCCCATCGACTTTTCCATTAGAGGAAGATGAATTTTGTGTCCCAATGCCTGCACATCTTATCTCCAATTATAGGAAAAGAGTATTAATAATAGTATTTATATATATATTTGAAACATTTAATGTTACGACCTAATTTCAGATCCATTTCCTTCCTCCCTTGTCACCCATCCTTCTTGGGATATAAGTAATTCAGTATATGTTGTACATGTCTAGCTATGCAAAACATTATCATAGTAGATATATTATACAAGGCTGCTTATAATTCCCTCCCACTCATCCCACCCCCACCTGGTCCATTCCCTACATGATCCTGTCCCTCTTCTATAGTGGGTACTTCCAACCTCCCTCACCCCAAGGATGCCCTCCCATCCATCATCCCTCCTCTCATCCCCCTTCCCCTATCCTGCTGCAGGTTGAGATATCCCATTTAGTATGTATGTCATTTTCTCCCTGAACCAAATTCAATGTGAATGTGGTTTTGCCTTTTTAGCCTTCCTTATTCTCCCCTCCTTTGCACCCACTTCCCTACATGAGATAGTTTACCCTACCATGTCTCTCCCCATCTCCTCTTGCCACTTTCCTCTCTCACCTCATAATTTCATCCCTTGACTCTCCCTTCCCAACAAAATCAACCTATGCCCTCTATCCATATATACTGAGCCATATACACATACATTCACATATGTATTCGTATGACCACCTTCTTCCATTATTTTCATAGTGAGAAAGATATCATCAGTCACAGATATTGCTTTTCCATATAGGAACGTAAATAGTTCAACTTTGATAAGTTCCTTTTGATTTCTTTTCCCTGATTACCTTCTCAGGCATCTCTTACTTTTGCGTCTGGATGTCAAATTTTCTATTCAACTCTGGTTTTTTCCTCAAGAATGCTTGAAAGTCCTCTATTCCACTGAATGACCATATTTTCCCCTGAAACAAAATACTCAGTTTTGCTGGTAGGTGATTGGTTCATTCCCAGTTCTTTTGCCCTCTGGAATATCATATTCCATGCCCTTCGATCCCTCAGTGTAGAAGCTGCCAGGTCCTGGGCTATTCTGATTGTGTTTCCACAATATTGAAATTGTTTCTTCCTGGCTGCTTGTAGTATTTTCTCCTTGATCTGGGGATTCTGGAACCTGGCTATAATATTTCTGGGAGTTTTCTTTTTGGGATCTTTTTCAGGAGGTGATCTGTGGATTCTTTCAACCTCTATTTTGCCCTCTGGATCTAAAACATCAGGGCAGTTTTCCTTGAGAATTTCTTGAAGGTGATTTCTAGGTTCTTTCTTTGATCATGGCTTTCAGGTAGTCCAATAATTTTTAAATTGTCTCTCCTGGATCTATTTTCCAGGTCAGTGGTTTTTCCCATGAGATATTTCACATTGCCTTCTAATCTTTCATTTGTTTGGATCTGCTTAACAGCATCTTGATTTCTCATAAAGTCATTAGCTTCCATTTGCTCCAGTCTAACTCTGAAGGAATGAATCTCCTCAGTGAACTTTTGAGATTCTTTTTCCATCTGGCAAATTCGACTTTTTAAGGCATTCTTCTCCTCATTGCCCTTTTGGGCCTCCTTTGCCATTTGAGTTAGTCTATTTTTTAAGGTGTTGTTTTCCTCAGTCAGGCTGTTGACCCTCATTTCATACTTTTCCTGCATCCTTCTCATTTCTCTTTCCAATTTTTCCTCCACTTCTCTTATTTGATTTTTAAAGTCCTTCTTAAGGTCCTCTATGGCCTGCAACCCGCTCATGTTTTCCCCTGGGGCTTTTGGAGCAGGACTTCTGACCTCACAGTCCTTTTCCCGCTCTATGCCCCCAAAATAGGAGTCTAGGGTTGCATTTTTCTGTTTCCTTTGCCTTGGCATGTTGCCACTTAATTGCTTGACTTTTGGCTTGTTGCCACACTATGGCTTTAAGGCCAGATAGAGGAATTTTCGTCCGAACGTGTGGGGGCAACTTCCGTTTCTGGCAAGCTGTAAACCCACCCACAACTTCCACCCTAGATCACAATCCAGATCCAGGGAGGTTAAAGCAAGAGCGATTACCCCCCAAGACTGATCGCTGGATCTCCCCACGATTTGTAGGCTGGGAGCCGGAAATGCCTCTGAAAACTACAGAATGGCGTGTCTCCTCAGAGGCTTCTAGCCCCCAGGGGAGGGAGCTGACGCATTCCCCAAATACTGGTCCCAAAGTCCATAGGACACTAACCTCTTACTTTGTCCTAGGCAAGTCTATGTTGATAATTCTGGAATCTCCACAGTTCCTGGTGTTTTGGGGTTCCTCCAGCCGGCTGCTGGCCCTGCCGCCCTGGGGCTAAAACCTCGGCTCACGTGGACCTGGGCTCGGGTCGGCTCCTCTCTGCTGTGCTGCCGGCTCCCAGACCACTGCGCTGGTCCTTCCTGCAGGGTGCTGGGCTGTCCTCAGCGGGAGGTTAGCTTCTCTGTGTCGTTCTGTGGGTGCTGGGGCTCCAGAAATTTTTCAGAGTCCTTTTTTACATAGTTTGTGGAGAATCTGGGGGCAGAGAGGCTTGGATGAGCTGTTTCTACTCCGCCATCTTGGCTCCGCCCCCCTTGTATTCTAAATTTCATAAATATATCCAAAATGATTTGTGACTTTTTATTTTATATTTAGTATTTTATTTTCCCCAATTACAAGTAAAAAGCAATTTTGTAAATTAATTTTAAAAATTGAGTTCCAAATTCTCTTCCACTCTCCTTACCCTCTCCCCCTACCACCATTGAGAAAGTAAGCAGAGTTTCCTTGCATCATTGTATAGCTGAGTATAGCTAAATCATTAACAGTTGATTATCTTACAATATTGCTGTTACTGTATGCAATGTTCTACTTATTTCACTTTGCATCAGTTTTATAAGTATGCAAGTTTTTCTAAGAGCATCTAACTCATCCCTTCTTATACCACAATAGTATTCTATCACAATTGTATATCACATAGTGTTCAGCCATTCCACAATTGATGGACATCCCCACAATTTCCAGTTCTTTGACATGAGAAAAGAGCTGCTATAAATGTTTGGGAATAGTTTCAAATCAATTCTACATAATGCTTGAATCAGTTCATAACTTCACCAACATTGCAGTATTCTCAGTTTTCCCATTTTCCCTCTAGCATTTGTCATTCTTTTCTTTTCTATTACCAATATAATAAGGTATGAGGCACTACTTCAGAATTGTCTTAATTTGCATTTCCCTAATCAATAGTGATTTAGATAATTTTTAATATGCTTATAGATAGCTTTGATTAGTTCATTTGAACATTACTTATATTTTTATCCTTTGTCAATTGGGGATAGGCACTTGTTTTTAATATGACTCATTTATCTCTATGTTTAAAGAGATGGAGACTTGCTAGCTGTATTTCCCTCCTCTCTCTCTCTCTCTCTCTCTCTCTCTCTCCCTCCCTCCCTCCTTCTACATTTCTCCCTCCCTCCCTCTCCCTTTCTCCATCTCTCTCACATTTTGCCCTGTACCTCTTAAAAATGTTTTGCTGGGGGGGCGGAGCCAAGATGGCGGAAAGGAAGCAGTAACCTCGCTGAGCTCCTCTGTCACTAAGTCCAAAAGGGTAAATCTGAGCGGATTCCGGAGTGACGGAGCCCAGTGGAAGACAGAGTGTGGCAGAATCCAGCCCAGGAGGTTGCCCAGAGTGTCCGCACAGGTCGAGCGCAGAGCGCGTGGGGTCTGCACAGCTCAGACCTAAGAGCAGGCAAGCAGACTACACCAGAGAGAGAAAAAGCCCCAGCCTGCAGACTTACCAAGGACGAATCGCAGTCATCTCGCAGAGGGAACGGATCATTGGAGCCAGGTAGGAGAGTCGGGCCCCCAGTGGAGAGAGTGGCTTCTCAGGCTGCATTCAGCCCCCAGCCTGGAAGTTTAGAAACTGCCTGCCTGTATAATACAGGGGCTGGAATGGCACAGTAAATTCTAGCTGCTCTGATCCTCCCATCCCTCCTTCATGAAGCAGAAAACCCAAAGATAAGTCTCCCACCCAGATTGAAATCCCAAGTTAATGGAAACAGCCTCAGGCTTGAGAATCTCCA